>OX328124.1:2899373-3081982 GCA_946811695.1 Gonocerus acuteangulatus
GTTTTAAGGGCATTATCGTTCGTATCCTCCTTCCTTAACGCGCAGACAATCAGTTGAAGGGCTCATAACGTAAATAAACGAATCATGAAACCCTTGTAGAACTAGGAATGCATACTTTGAGACAGATAAACGGAAACGTTTCAAAAATGAATTTGAAATGGGTGAAGGGACATTTAGGAATAATAGGTAATGAAGCAGTAGATAACCTTGTAGGTAGGACTGCTGGTTTCTCCGAGTCCAATATTTATAACAAATTGTTGGACGGGAAATTGGAATTTTTCCTTCGGGGAACTGGTGGTAGAACTTGGCAGAGAAAATGGAATCTCATTTCAACGCCACTTCAAACTTATTTCTAGCCAAAATTAAACTCAGAAATATCATTGGACCACCGACAAAATTACTATACACAGAAATATAAGTTCATACCGTGTTGTATATTGTGGCATTTTACAGTATTGTCCCAATATTTCAAACAGAACAAAATAACGATTTACCTTTATTATTGAAAGTTATAATGAATAACTTACTGAAAAAAACGTCACTTTTAGCGCGGTTCCTTCCTTTCTTCACAGGGAAGAACCCCACTTATGAGGTTGACCTCATAACGCAAGTGCCGACGATACAATGGCACGTTTCAAAACCCTTGGATCACGAAACTAACGATGGTTCAAATATACTTATATACTTTTAGCGCGGTTCCTCCCTTTCTCCATAGAGAAGAACCCCACTTATGAGGTTGACCTCATAACGCAAGTGCCGACTATACAATGCTACGTTTCAAAACCCTTGGATCACGAAACTAACGATGGTTCAAATATACTTATATACATATGTATATAAACTAGCTGGATGTCGGTGCTTCGTCACGGCAGATAGGTAGTTATTTTATTGCATTATATGTATCACCAAAATTAACACTACTATATAATTTTGTGCAGTTTATTATAGCACGGTTTTGTCATATTATATGTTATTTATCAATTGATAAGTAATCAAATTAAAATGTTTCTTGACACTGGGGTGCTCGGGACTAGTGCCAAGAAAATGATAACCTATAGATAACTCGTTACCTATAGGTTACCAGTAACAGGAGTTATATTAACTACAGGTTAAAATTCATTGTCAATAATAAATGGTCGTTAAAATTTAAAATTTTATGTTTCCACAATGTCATTCAAGGTCTGCCATCATAATTTTTTTTTTTTTTATTGGACTGATATATATATATTTATTTATAGAATATTACAATCTACAATTGAACTGTACTTTGTAATTTGATGTTAGTTACTTGACCACGCCTCAGGTGTCCCCAGTTGTCAGCCGAATACCTTCCTTAGGAAGGATTCTAGGGTGACCTGGAGTTACCTTACGCCATCCAACCACACCCTGCGAATAGCAGGGAGGATTGGAGGCGAATGAGGCATGGCCTGTGATATCCTGAGGAGAGAAAATATCCATCGATATCACTCTCACTTATTATAATTTCACTGATTTTTTTTCACTCCACGACACTACACTACCTTGTCTTACAATCTTTCCAAACCTTTAGAGCGCCTGGTCCAATCTCAAGTATCCAACCACCTTGAACAAAATAATCTCCTTAACCCTCTCCAGTCTGGCTTCCGTCCGTCATACTCCACTCAATCAGCGCTCATAAAAATCACCCATGACATTCAAACTGCCATAGATAACCAACAGCTCACTATTCTAGTTCTCCTAGATTTTTCAAAGGCATTTGATACCGTAGACCATCAAATCCTCCTCACCAAACTCCAATCTCTTTCCTTTTCCAACAGTGCCATTAGCTGGTTCCAATCCTTTCTATCCAATCGATCCCAATACGTGGTCATCCCCGTCAGCAATCCTTCTAGCCCTCTTCCTCTTTCCCGTGGTGTACCGCAGGGCTCCTCGTTATCCCCAACTCTATTTTCTGTTTACATCAATGATCTTCCTCTTTCCATAGTTCATTCCAAGTTTCATCTTTACGCTGACGATACCCAAATTTACCTATCCTTTAAGCCCTCTTTGCTACGAGATGCTGTAGACAAGCTGCAAGTAGATCTTAACAACATCAATGCTTGGGCTGCAGCTAATAAGCTTTCCCTGAATCCAGACAAATCCAAAGCCATTGTTATAGGCTCCCAATCCCTCATAAGTTCTACTTCCCCTTTTCCAGCCCTTTACCTTAACAGCATCCCTATAAAATATTGTAAATCAGTTAAAAATCTTGGGATCATATTTGATCAGAACCTTTCCTGGAAAAATCATATTTCCCAAATTTTCCGTCGGTCCATATTTATCCTGAGACAGCTCAACCTCTCCCGCCATCTCCTGCCAACAAAGACCCGTCAACTCCTCGTAACTTCCCTATTATTCCCCCAGTTTGACTATGGTTGTTTGGTGTACGGTGGACTTTCTGGCGATCTCGAGGCAAAACTCAAACGCCTCATGAACTGTTTCATTCGTTTTATCCTCGGGATCCCCAGAGACTCCCACATATCACATTTCTACCAGGAGCTAAATTGGCTATTCCCTCTTTATCGTCGTCAGTACTTCCTCGGCTCAGTCCTTTACCAAGTAATTCAATCCCGTAGACCTTCTTATATTTTTCAACTTCTTAAATTTAAATCCTCGGTTCACTCCCGTAACACCCGATCTCGTCCTTCCGATCTTTATATTCCTTCCCACCGAACAGCAATATTCGAAAAATCATTCGTCACCCGTGCCACCTCGCTATGGAATTCCTTACCTCTGTCTGTCCGCCATTCTACCAACCTTGAAACCTTTAAATCCCGACTCTTCCACCACCTTCTATCCCTCCAAGTTTTACCCAACCCCTAGTCTATATTGAAGCTGTACACTATATACTGATACTTAAAATAAGTATAAGTTTATACGTAAAATTCAAAATTATTTTGTAATTTCAAAATTATTCCTATGGGACTTCTGTCCCGGAATAAGAATAAAACTTTTCATTCACTTACCTTAGTAGATCCCAGGGCCACTTTCTATTAAGACGTCTTGGTGGAGAGGAAGGATGATTAGTGCTGGATAAGGATTGGGCTATAGGATTAGGATGATTGATTAGTTTACTATGGAAGGATGAGAAGCGGATAGGGATTATATCTTGGACAAAAGGGATATTTAGGTCATTATGGAGGGTGCGATTTGTAACATAATAAGGAGCATTGACTATGGTACGTAGGACTTTGGATTGAAATGTTTGGATTCGGTTGATGTTGGAATGCTTGGCTGTCCCCCAGAGTTCTATTCCGTATGTCCATATAGGTTTTATTAGTGAGTTGTAGACAGTTAGTTTGTTATGTACGGTTAAGTGTGATGATCGGTTTAGTAGTCTGTATAGTTGTCCGAATCGTCGATTGAGTTCTTGTCGTTTGAGTTTAATGTGTGCGTTCCAAGTCAATCGAGAGTCAAGGTAAAACCCAAGGTATCAGATGGTATTGGTTATGGGTAAAGGATTGTTGTTGAAGGAGACAGTAGGACAAATTTTACGTCGAAGGGTGAAGGTTATATGCTGGCATTTTTCGACGTTTATCTTTATGCGCCACTTGTTGCACCACTTTTCAATTAGAGTTAAATGGGAATGTAGGTTCTGGGAAGCTGTGTCTGGATTTATGTGGGGTGAAAGGATGGCCGTATCATCTGCATACGTGGCCAGGAGGGTATCAGGATGTGTTGGAATGTCAGCTGTATAAAGGGTATAAAGGATGGGACCGAGGACACTACCCTGAGGAACTCCCGCTTCCACAGGGAAATAATCTGAGTAAGCTGTTCCATGCCGGACTTGAAAAAACCTGTCTGAGAGATAGGAGCGAAGGATTAGAAAAAGGGTGCTGGGAAGGTGGGTTTTGAGTTTGAAGAGTAAGCCTGCATGCCAGACTCGGTCGAATGCCTGGGCAACGTCCAAGAAAGCAGACGTGCAATACTCTTTTCGCTCGAGGGATGAGGAGATGAGATCAACAACGCGAAGCCCTTGCTGCACTGTAGAGTGTTGGGAGCGGAAACCGAATTGGTGAGGTGGGATGAGATTTTGGGAGCTTAGGATAGGTGATATGCGCTTCAAAATAATTATTTCAAATAGTTTGGAAAATATTGGAAGAAGACTGATAGGGCGGTAAGAGGAAGGGTTGTTGGGAGGTTTACCAGGTTTAGGAAAAAGGACAACAATTGAGAATTTCCAGAGTATGGGATAATGGGTTGTTCGGAGGATGCAGTTGTAGATGTAGGTGAGGAATACAATGGCCTTGGTTGGGAGCTGTTTGAGGATTCTGGAGGTGATGAGGTCGTAACCAGGGGATTTCCGGGATGGTAGTTGGGATATTAGAAATTTAACTTCAGATGGATTAACTGCATTTGGTGGTAGGGAGAGGGGAAGTGGGGATTGTAGGAAATCATCTAATTCCGGTAAATGGGAATCAGGTTCAGGAGGGGGGTGAGGAGTAAATGTTCTTTTTAGATGATTGGCAAGTAACTCGGATTTCTCTTCGTCGGAGGCGGCCCATGTGCCGTCCTCTCGACGAAGGGGGGCAGATGCAGGATGGTATTTGAGGATTTTGCGAGTAGCATTCCAAAGGGATTTGTCGGAGGTTGATAGAGATTGTCTCTATCCTACAACTCGACAGATAATTGTCGCTTTACTAATCGGCATAATCGATTGTAAGAGCGACGGTCGGAGGGATGGCGAGTTCTCTGCCACAGAGCTCGTGCTTGGCGTTTGGCTACAATTATGTCTTTTAGGGATTGGGGCAGAGGACTTTCAGCTGGGATTGGGTGATGATGGCGTTTAGGAAGGGAGGATTTCCATGCGCATTGTTGAATGGAGGTTGTGAATTGTTGGACAGCTATATCTAGGTCTTCAGGGGTTTTGAGGGAAATATTGAGGTTGATGGTGTCTTCAAGGAGTGATCGGAAGAGGTTCCAATCGATTGGTCCAGTGATTAAGGAAGGAGGTTGAGGCTTTGGAATAGGTTGTAGCGAGAGTTTAAGGATTAAAGGACTATGATCAGAGGATAAGTCATCTAGGGAATCTATTGAGGTGAAGACGGATGTAAGACCAAAGGATACAAAGAAGTCTATTAGATCGGGAATACGGTTTGGATCGGTAGGCCAGTATGTTGGGGAGTTCTTTGTTTTGGTATGTTTGGGTTGAGCAGTGCTTTGAGGAGAGTGCAGAGAGTAGGGTACGACCACGGGAGTTGGTTACCCTTGACCCCCACTGAAGATGCTTGGCGTTGAAATCACCTCCTAGAAGGAATTTGGTACCAAGGGATTCTAGAAGATCTAGGATTTCAGATTCTATTAAAGGTTTATTAGGAGGACAGTAAACAGCTGACATGGAAATTGGAAAAGAAAATGTGGATATAGTGATAGTGGTGGCTTGGACTGAATCTGTGGGATTGGTGGGACGAGGGTGATGGGATAAGGTCCTTCGTATAAGGATGGCAGACCCTCCATGGGCTTTACCGTCTGGGTGGTCAGTACGGTAAGTGTTGTAGTCCTGAATTCGTAAATACTTATTCTTAGTCAGTCGTGTTTCAGTGATGAGTGCTACATCTATACGTTTGTCTTGTAGTAATGTAGTCAGTTCGTTTGTGTGATTTGTTATGCCATTAGCATTCCAAAGTAGGATGGACAAGGATTTGTGTGTGGGAGAGGGAATCATTTTGAAAGGGTTGGGAGCAGGTGAGTGACTATGGTATTAAGGAGGGTAATGAGAGGGCTAATAAGGGATCTGAAGTCTGTTAGGAAGGTATTAAGGAGGGAAGTGATGTCATTGGATGAAGTTGGGGGTGGAATGAAGGGAGTGGCCCGTCTTGGAGTTGGTGTTGACTCGTTTGGACCTGGATGTTGGTCCGCAGGAGCTGTCTCATCGATGGTTGGTTGTTGGCTAGGTCCAGCAGCGAGTTGGGCGAAGGAGACCCCAGTTTCAACACGTCTTGAAGGCCGTGGACGTTCTTCGTGAGCAGGCAACTCACCGTAGTTTCGCTGCCGGGCGTTGCTCAGTCTTTTTAAATTTTTGAAAGTTTGGCAACCCTTGTAGTTAGCCGGATGGTTTCGAAAGCACAGTGCACATACCGCAGGGCTTTCTTTTGGCTTGTTACACTCCTCACTCTTGTGGTTTTCCCCACATCTGACACATCTAGGAATATAATTACAATACGCCTTTGTGTGATTGTACGATTGGCAATTTGTGCACTGAACCGGCTCTCGTTTACGGTATGGTTTTTCGACTTGTACTCTAGTGTGATAAAGTCTTGTAATGCCATAAATTTTGTCAACATTTGGTTGTTGATCAAGGTCCACAAAGAAGAGTGGCAAGGCAACTTTCGTCATTCCTTGTTCGGTTGATCGCTTCACTATGACATTTGTGGCTTGCCTTGCCTTGAAGCCAAGCGTAGCGAGTTCTGCTATGATCTCTTCTGGAGGGGTGGAGGGATGGAGATCACGGATGATGATCAGGAGTTGAGCAGGAAATCTTAGTTGTGTTGGTTCGGTTTATACAGGTGTATGTTTGTGAATCAACCTTTTGATTTAGTTGCGTACAGAAAATTTTTATGTTTTTAACATTTTTTTTTTTTTTTTTTTTTTTTTTTTTTTGTTTACGGCGCATCTACATCTAGGTCATTAGCGCCGACATCCAGGGTGCAGCTAGGAATTTTACCAGCGAGCCGTGGGATGATAAAATTCCTGCCGGAGGTTGGGAATCGAACCCACCATCTCCCGCTTATGAATCCAAGGCGCTAACCATTAGACCACGGGAGACCCCATGTTTTTAATATTGTTCACAAATATGGGCGGAGGCCTCATGATTTTAGCGCTTTGGGATTTTTCAGTTTCCATTTCATCTTCTTGATTCTTCTGTAGTAATTGAAATGGATTCGCCGTGAAAAATGCAGACTCTTCCGTAGTTTCTTCATTGGTACGGGAAGTACCGGGTACTTCCTCAACGGGTGTGGAGGAATTAACATTTTTTTAGTGGCTGTCTTTTTGTAATTTTCCTTCTAGAGCACGTGTTTTTTGAAGGTGACGTAGGTGGCGAGCTGCCAGCTGATCTTGATCTTTTGCCACCGCTTGCCATTACCATGTGATAGAATCCTCCCATAAAACGAGAAGAAAAAGTAAATATATAATTTTTGCAAATAAAAAAGAAAAAAAAAAAATATAGGCGCTAGCAGCAGCCTCGAACTCGGACTGTTTAGTCTTAAGACTCCAAGACGCTAGCCCTGAGCCAGAGAGGTCATGCGGGAAGAGTATCTCGATTCCCGTTAAGGCCCCTAGTTTGTGAGCTAGCTAGGGAGGCAGCTAGTAGAGGGGGACTGTTCTGCAGAGACAGGAATAGCCCCCACCTCTCGCTAACCGTGAGGCAGGGCAGAGAATTCACAATAGATATTGCAACTTTACTCACTTATTTTGAGTTGTTTTGTCACACGAATTCCGAGGAAAATTCACAGAATTAACACTCAACGATTAACTAATCATTTGAGCAAGTTTAGTTCAATTTCGAGCTCAATGAACCACTGAACAATTCACAAATGCGAGAGCTAAAAAATACACGACTTCACTGTTCAATGGCTGAAGCGCAACTATCATAATTTAATTTTTTTTTTAAATATATATATATATATATATTTTTTTATTTTAAGAAATATCACAATCTACAATTCAATTGCATTATGTAATTTGATACATGTTACTTGACCACGCCTCAGGCGTCCCCAATAGTCAGCCGAATACCTTCCTTGTTAGGAAGTATTCTAGGATGATCTGGAGTTAACCTTACGCCATCCAACCACAGCCTGCGACTAGCAGGGAGGATTGGTATTACCCATGCCTCAGGTGTCAGCTGGATACCTTCCTTGTTAGGAAGGATTCTAGGATGACCTGGAGTTAACCTTACGCCATCCAACCACAGCCTGCGACTAGCAGGGAGGATTGGTATTACCCACGCCTCAGGTGTCAGCTGGATACCTTCCTTGTTAGGAAGTATTCTAGGATGACCTGGAGTTAACCTTACGCCATCCAACCACAGCCTGCGAATAGCAGGGAGGATTGGTATTACCCACGCCTCAGGTGTCAGCTGGATACCTTCCTTGTTAGGAAGGATTCTAGGATGACCTGGAGTTAACCTTACGCCATCCAACCACAGCCTGCGACTAGCAGGGAGGATTGGTATTACCCACGCCTCAGGTGTCAGCTGGATACCTTCCTTGTTAGGAAGGATTCTAGGATGACCTGGAGTTAACCTTACGCCATCCAACCACAGCCTGCGACTAGCAGGGAGGATTGGTATTACCCACGCCTCAGGTGTCAGCTGGATACCTTCCTTGTTAGGAAGTATTCTAGGATGACCTGGAGTTAACCTTACGCCATCCAACCACAGCCTGCGACTAGCAGGGAGGATTGGTATTACCCACACCTCAGGTGTCAGCTGGATACCTTCCTTGTTAGGAAGGATTCTAGGATGACCTGGAGTTAACCTTACGCCATCCAACCACAGCCTGCGACTAGCAGGGAGGATTGGTATTACCCACGCCTCAGGTGTCAGCTGGATACCTTCCTTGTTAGGAAGGATTCTAGGAGGACCTGGAGTTAACCTTACGCCATCCAACCACAGCCTGCGACTAGCAGGGAGGATTGGTATTACCCACGCCTCAGGTGTCAGCTGGATACCTTCCTTGTTAGGAAGGATTCTAGGATGACCTGGAGTTAACCTTACGCCATCCAACCACAGCCTGCGACTAGCAGGGAGGATTGGTATTACCCACGCCGCAGGTGTCAGCTGGATACCTTCCGTGTTAGGAAGTATTCTAGGATGACCTGGAGTTAACCTTACGCCATCCAACCACAGCCTGCGACTAGCAGGGAGGATTGGTATTACCCACGCCTCAGGTGTCAGCTGGATACCTTCCTTGTTAGGAAGGATTCTAGGATGACCTGGAGTTAACCTTACGCCATCCAACCACAGCCTGCGAATATCAGGGAGGATTGGAGGCGGGTGAGACGTGGCCTGTGATATAGACCTGGGCATAATTTATTTGAAATAATATGTTCGGAATAAATCATGAACAGATTATTTCAGAAATAATTTATTTTATAATTTTTTAAAATATTATTTCGGAAATAATTATTTCAAGGATTAAAATATTTCATGATTAATGATATATTTATTCCCGAAATGATTATTTGATGGAATAATATATATATATTTTTTTTTTTTTTTTTTTTTTTTTTTTTTTTTTTTTTTTTGGAGGGTTCGATTCCCACCGGGAGGAATTTCCTCATATAACGGCTCGTTGAGAAAATTCCACCTTGGATGTTGGCGATAATGGCCTAGATGTCGATAAGGCATAAAAAAGAAAAAAAAAGTCCGACTCCCAGGAACTGCATCATCTTAGCGCGGTTCCTGTTCATATCCCCATTGTCATTTGAAAAGCTTAGAATAGAAACAGATAATATTTTTCCCATGAAGATGGATGATAAGTAAAGATGGAACGGTGGGGATTCGGCTAAAGAAACCTCAATAAGATTTTTGTTAAAAAGCTTCGTCGCTTTGTTTTAGCCTTCGTCAGCTAAAATTACAAGAAAAACAGAAATTAATACAGAAACAAAAAAAAAAATAAAGTTTATAATTGAGATAACTAACAGAACTATAAATACAATTAATTTATTATAAAAGAACAATTCCGTCTTAAATTCTTAGAATGAGTAGAATGAAAATCAATAGAAACATAACCGAAAAAGAAGAAAAAAAAGGCTATTTTACTGAAGTTTATATAGGTAAGTAAAGGTGCTTATAGTAACATTAATTGATTTTACAAAGAAATAAGAAACTATATACCAATGAAAACTATAGTAGCTAATAGTAAAATTAATTAATTTTACAAAGAAATAAGATACTACATACCGATGGAAATGCCGAGCGGCAGAGGAAGACCAAGGTTGACAGTTAAGTAACCATTGAGGATAATATTTTCCTCGGCCTTTGTTCAAAGGGTTTTATGGCTTTACCTGCTCGGGTCTGCCAGAACCCTAGAATCCTCTTCTACCGATACTTCATTTCCTTATGATGATTAGATAGTTAGCCGTTGGGGTGATTAGTAAAGATGGAATGGTTGGGATTCGGCTAAATAAACCTCAATATGATTTTGTTTTAAAAAATCTATATTTCGGACGTTTCGGCTACTCATTGGTAGCCTTCGTCACCTAAAATGACAAAAAAAAAGAAATTAATACAAAAACAAAAAAAAATTATAATTGTGATAGGTAACAGAGCAATAGATACAATTAACTTATAAAAGAACATATCGTCTCAAATTCTTAGAATGAGTAGAATGAAAAAGTAAATAGGTACAATAATTGATTTTAATAGTAATTAGTAACATTAATTGATTTTACAAAGAAATAAGAAACTACATACCAATGACAAATATAGTAGCTAATAGTAACATTAATAAATTTTACAAAGAAATAAGATACTACATACCAATGGAAATGCCGAGCGGCAGAGGAAGACCAAGGTTGGCAGTTAAGTAACCATTGTGAAAGTGTCTAAGGAAAAAGGAATCTACTGGGGTATATGTAACTGAAAACAGCAGGTGGTGGGAGAAAGGTCGGTAAGGATCAAAAGGCATGTTTATTACATTTTATGACAGGAAAGGAGAGAAAGGTGTTAATGGAAGGATACCCAAGGGGCATGGGAAAATCTAGGTGGGAGGTCGGGAGAGTATTTGGAAAATATTAGCGTACATAGGAGAAATGCCTTGTTGGTCAGTTTTGTAGTTTATATTGTTTTTGTTTAAGTTTATGTGTACACATTCCGAGAACTGTAGTCTTTTTTTCTTTCGTTGTGTAGAAAGAATTTTCGTGTCGTCGAAGTTAAAAGTGTGTTTTTGCGTAATGGCGTGTTTTGCAAGTGCATATTTATCTATTTCTTTATTAGTGATGGTTCGTTTATGTTGTATCGCCTCAGATATATTGGCACGCAACCAATTTCCCCCCAACCTCATAAAATCCCTTGTTAAAAAAGTAAAATCCCAACCTTCCAACACTATCTCTCCCAATCCTTCCCTAACTCCCAGTTCCCAAATGTTCCGATCTCTACCATTTACACCTGGACTGACTGAGAAACTTACGAAGACGATCAAAAAATCCTACCCTTCCCTAAATTTTGGTTTGAAAACTACCAACAAACTCAAAACCCTCTATACCAAACTCAAAGATCCCATCCCTTTTGACCAAACCACCCGTTGTGTTTACCAAGTCCCTTGCCAAACCCCTTCCTGTAATGGTGTATACATAGGAGAAACCATAAATGACATTCACTCGCGTCTTACACAACATAAACGAACCATCACTAATAAAGAAATAGATAAATCTGCACTTGCAAAACACGCCATTACACAAAAACACACTTTTAACTTCGACGACACGAAAATTCTTTCTACACAACGAAACAAAAAAAGAATACAGATCTCGGAATGTGTACACATAAACTTAAACAAAAACAATATAAACTACAAAACTAACAAACAAGGCATTTCTCCTATGTACGCTAATATTTTCCAAAAACTCTCCCGACCTCCCACCTAGATTTTTACCGTGCCCCTTGGGTATCCTTCCATTAACACCTCCTTCTTCTTTCCTGTCATAAACATGCCTTTTGATCCTTACCGACATTTCTCCCACTACCTGCTGTTTTCAGCTACGGTTAAAGCTATCGCCTTGAAAATGGTTTCATTCGTTTTACTTGGCCAAGAAGCCTATAAAACGAGTACTTAGAAGCATATGAACTCAAAAACGTAAGCGTTACGTTTTTTTTTGTGCGAATTTCGCCCCAAACGCCATCTTCCGGTGGGCGGATTTTGCTGGTTAACGAACTTGACCTTTCAAATTGGACGACGGATTTTTGAACCAAATTTCATCAAAATCGGACCATTAGGGAAGCCAGAAATGAGCGAACAGACAAATATATATATATATATATATATATATATATATATATATATATATACATATATATATATATATAAATATATACATATATATATATGTATATATATATATATATAAATATATACATATATATATATATATATATATATAAATATATACATATATATATATATATATATATATATATATATATAAATATATATATATATATATATATATATATATATATACAAATTTGAACCACCGTTATTTTCGGTCTCTAGGGGTTCTGAAACGCGAAATTTTCTAGTCGGCACTTCCAGATTGTTTCATTGTATCAACCTTATAAGCGGGGTTCCTCCCAATGAAGGAAGGGAGGAGCCGCGCTAAAAAAAATAAAAAAAAAAAAATTGAAGACTGATTTAACACGTTAGCACCACTTTTTTTTTTTCTCTATAGCCCCATCGACATTAGGGCCATTATCGCCAACATCCAAGCTGCAGCGAGGAATTTTCTCAACGAGCCGTTAGATGAGAAAATTCCTGCTGGCGGGAATCGAATCCACCATCTCCTGCATGAGAATCTAAGGCTTTAACCACTAGACCACGGGAGGAGACCCAAATAATAATGTTAAAAGGATTATCTCCTTAACTCATGTTTTGATGGTAGTATTAACCATTCGCATTATTCTCATCCATTACAAACGTTATTTCATGATGAAGTTATTTCGGGAATAAATATTTTGCATCTGAGTGAAATAATTTATTTCATGAATAAAAAATACTGAAATATCATTTATCAAATAGTTATTTCAGAAATAAAGCTTTTAGAATTATGTTGATTTATTTCAAAGAATGATCAAATTCTCAAATAATTATTCAAGGAATAAATACATCTAGTTATTTGATGAAGATTGTTTTATTTAACGATGAAATAACATTTAAAGAATTTCCGTTATTCCGGAAATAATTATTTCGGGAATAACCATTTTATTTATTTAAGGAATAAATGATTCCAGTATTGCCCAGGTCTACTGTGCAATCCTGAGGAGAGAAAATATCCATGGATATAACCCTCAATTTATACAATTATAATTTCTTTGATCACTTCACGAATAGTTGTTACAATTTAAATTAACCGCAATGAAAAATAATACTATGAAATGGATCCAGTACGGTAACAGCTTACCTGTTTTCGTCCTAGCTCTCTTTAAAACTAAAAATTCAAACCCCTCTAAAAATACTTAAAAATTTGAATATAAAAAAAAACCTTTCTTAGCAAGTGTTTACATCCTAAAGGGTCTAACGTATATAGAAAATAATTCCGGGGGGCTGGTAGCACCTAGGGATTTGGGGTGGAGGGAAAATATTAAATATTTTAGTGTAAAATGGTAAGTTTTAAAGTCCTGTGGATTCCTAGTAGACCAGGGTGAATTTAGAAGACATTTATCGTAGTTATAGGCTCTTTTTACAGGAAATTTTAACAACAAATCTAAATTTCGGGGGGGGGGGGGCTGCAGCCCCCTCCTTATATACGCCCATGCCTAAAGGAAGTGTCCATGCAAAATTTCAAATTTTTCTGTCGAGTGGTTTGGGCTGGGCGATGATAGGTCAGTGAGTGAGTGGTATTTGATGAATATATAGTAGATTTTCAGCTGAACTTCTTTCGTAGGAACTTATGACTTTCCATTTTCCACGATTTCTAGATCGGCAGACGCCTACGACTTCTTCCATAATATCTGGAGATTAACACGATTTCGAATCTAGTTGTCTATTCGTAAATGTTTGACTTGATTTTCGGTGTCTTTTATGGATTTATGTTTGTCAGTTATTGGTCAACTTGTTAATGACCAGACGTGGGGTATTTGTTCGCTGACTCACGACTTCTGAAGCCTTAGGCAAAATATTAGCCTGTGAGAAAGCCTAAATTGACTGGATATTACTTCCTTTTGGCAAACACTACTTGCTTTTCCAGCTTCTAGTATTAAAGGACGTGTTTATGATTGAAGGTGTCGGGGCAACAACATTTTAAACAAAACTTAACTATAGCTGCTATATGTAGGATATTATGTAGGACTATCAGTTGAAATGGTTAGGAGCAACAAGATTAAGTAGCATACGGAGCTTGTAGTCATATTTTAGTAGTATTTGCATCATAGACTGATAGTCCCACATATATATAGCAGCTACAGTAAAGATACGGTTGCTGCTATATGTTGGATATTATGTAGGACTATCAGTTGAAATGGTTAGGAGCAACAAGATTAAGTAGCATACAGAGCTTGTAGTCATATTTTAGTAGTATTTGCATCATAGACAGATAGTCCTACATAATATCCAACATATAGCAGCTACAGTTGCTGCTGTATGTTGGATATTATGTGAGACTATCAGTGGAAATGGTTAGGAGCAACAAGATTAAGTAGCATACAGAGCTTGTAGTCATATTTTAGTAGTATTTGCATCATAGACTGATAGTCCTACATAATATCCAACATATAGCAGCTACAGTTGCTGCTGTATGTTGGATATTATGTGAGACTATCAGTTGAAATGGTTAGGAGCAACAAGATTAAGTAGCATACAGAGCTTGTAGTCATATTTTAGTAGTATTTGCATCATAGACTGATAGTCCTACATAAAATCCAACATATAGCAGCTACAGTTGCTGCTGTATGTTGGATATTATGTGAGACTATCAGTGGAAATGGTTAGGAGCAACAAGATTAAGTAGCATACGGAGCTTGTAGTCATATTTTAGTAGCATTTGTATCATAGACTGATAGTCCCACATATATATAGCAGCTACTGTTAATGTTAAAAATGTTCCTTGGCAGTATTTTGCCCGGACATTTTCAATTAAGGTAGTACATTTCAGATTCTGATGTATATCCTTTGACGGAGCAGAAGGTAAAATGTTAAAACGGTCTTTAGGATGACAGCGAAGGCGGTTTAAAGTAAGAGAGAAAACAGGACCCCCCCCCCCCCCGGGGGGACGAAACCCACAATGGGACCAATTCCAGCCAAGAGGATCCAGTACATAGGACATTCTTACAAAAAGAGAAATGTACGCCCAGGTTTATACAAAGGACTTTTTAAGTATTAGAACCAGTCTCACTAAAACAGGATGATGTCGCGCAAAAACAGTATTCCTATGCGCACTCTCAATACCAGATTTTGGAATAAATATTGTTTTCGGACGATTGCTTTACTCATTTATACAATACTTTTGGACAATTAATTAAACAGACACAAACCAAAAAAAAAAAAAGAATTCAGACCCATAGACCAGACCATGTTTACTATGTTTTTGGGGTCGCTGAATCCGAATGTTGGGTCAGAAAAAACCCTACACATTTTCTTTAAACCCAGCCCCCCAAATCATAATAATTTAGGATATTATATACTATAATCATGTTATTCAAGTCGTTAACCATAATAAACATTGCATTTCCATTTCCTATGCACTGCCTTTCAGTGCTCAAAAATAGAAATTGTTTGAGACCTCAACGACCTGGATTGGTCCATTTGGAGCCAGGTTACAGCCCGTTAAATATATGACGTTTCTCAAAGTTTTGAATTTTTGCTTATATTTTATTATTGATTATGTTTCCTGGCGCAAACAATCTTCTACAAAAATTGACCCAAGGCTTTCGGAGATGATTCTTGAACCGATGAAGATTCATACCGTACATAAAATCCCAAAATACAACCCTTAAAAAATCTCTTTACGTTTGATTCGAGCAATGCAATTGAAGTAAATTAAATAAACGTCCTAATATAAATTAATTAAGCTTTAATTTTCGATCTATATTTTATAAATTTGGCTACAAGTTAATAAAGTGCCCTTTGTATATTGGAAAAAGATAGGACCTCCAAGCGGTACTCGTATTCGAGATATTCAGCCTCAAAGCTTCGCTTTTTAACACGGGAGACAGAGGCAGGGTGTATAAGTTTTTACTAAACAAAAAAAGCGGGTTTGCTTTCCATTTTTCTGGAAAGTCTAGTATATGAAACATAATGGCAAACCTAATATTGTGGCATGGAGTTTGATAGGGCAAGCCGTACTTGTTTTCGGGTTATAAATACTCGGAGTTTCAATCCCGTGAGGTCGAAGGATCTGAACTTTTTTTTTCTTTTTTTTTTTTTTGTGTGTGGCTGTGTTATTATTGCATGTTTCACAGTAAGATGACAAAAAAATACGATAAGGGCCTACTAATAATTTTCTCTTGAGTGGGTTTTGGGGACATCTCTGCCATTAGCGCCGAAATCCATGGTGCTGTTGGAAAGTTTCTCAACGAGCCGTGAGATGAGAAAATTCCTGCTGTCACCACTAGAACACGGGGGGCCCCATTTTGTAAGTAACACAACATTTTAACCACTCTATAACACAGAGGACGTTATAACCCGTACGCGAATATATTTAAAAATCTTTATTTCTACAAATTACCTTCCTTCTATTTGCCTTTAAGCCCCAAGCTTAATGTTGCCGATCAGTAAATGAAGCTGGGGTCCTCGACAAGAGAGCTGACACGAATCGGGTACAGCTGAATTCCTTATGGCTGGCCTTGTTACTGCTATCCTTGCAATAGGAAATATACAAGGGGTAGCGTAGAAAACCGGTATAGTTCGGTAGAATCAGACTTCTCCTCCTCAGAATTCTTGTATATCCTAAACTCAGGAAGGAAATATTTTTGGAAATTCCTATAAAGTTCCAATCATCGGATCTTTTTCGGGACGATTGGGATTTGAGTTGAGATCGGTGGGATACACAAGTTTTTTTTTTTTTTTATAATTCAATTTATAACAAACAAAATGCTCTATCAGGTAATTTTTTTACGGAGCTTTGCAAAAATAACTCGTAATTACGGCCTTTTTCTTATTGAACATTTTATTAATTATTTCTAACAAAGTTCTACTTTTCCTGAATTTTGAATCGATTTACAATTTATTTTTTTGAATGTACAAGAACGAACAAAAAGCCAATAAAAGATTTTAAATTAGGTTCAATATTTCCTCCAAATAAAATACAAAACTCATAACTAAAACGTATTAATAATAGCTTATATAAACTAAAACAACAATTGTTATGATTAAACGGATAACTATTTATCTTTCTGGAATTTTGCTAAAACAAACATAACCATTGGTATTTTTTATTTTAATTTTAACGTCCATTTATTATTAACTATGAATTTTAGGACGCGTTATCTATAGGTTACCACCATTTTCTAGCCAGGATAGGGGTGATGCCTTTTCTTTTTTCTAAAGAAAAGCCACCACCCCTAGTGGGAATCGAACCCACGACCTTTGGCACGGAGTGTTAAGTGCTCACGCCTTAACCCTCACGGCCATCGGGTCTCCCCCATCGGTATTTTACGAGTATGTATATATATATATATATATATATATATATATATATATATATATATATATGCAGTGAACTTTCGATGTGTAGAACTTCGATAAGTCTAACAAAATTTGTCATCCTAGGAATAGGAAAGGAACCGCTCTAAGATGACGCAGTTCCTGTGAGTCGGGCCTTTTTATTCCTCGAGTTATTGACACAAAAACTTCAAAGTCCTTACTGCTAAACCGCTAATCAATGGAGAAGACTATAGCCCATTCATAAACTAGAGGACGAGGCCATGAATGAAGGTAGTGGAATACCTCAGTAAATATTTACGCCTCGGAGGCCAAGCTGTCTGTCAATGACTGTCCTTCTAGTGATAGTAGTATCAGTTAGCGTATTTACTATCAGCTGTGGGGATAGTTCCATTCATGGATTAGGGATTATTCCTCTCAGGCAGGAGCCGGGTATGGTTAGCACATTCTGTAGCTAGACAACCAATACATTCATAATCTATAGGGCGTGGTCATGAATGAAGCTGTCTGTCAATGACTGTCCTTCTAGTGATAGTAGTATCAGTTAGCGTATTTACTATCAGCTGTGGGGATAGTTCCATTCATGGATTAGGGATTATTCCTCTCAGGCAGGAGCTGGGTATGGTTAGCACATTCTGTAGCTAGACAACCAATACATTCATAATCTATAGGGCGTGGTCATGAATGAAGCTGTCTGTCAATGACTGTCCTTCTAGTGATAGTAGTATCAGTTAGCGTATTTACTATCAGCTGTGGGGATAGTTCCATTCATGGATTAGGGATTATTCCTCTCAGGCAGGAGCTGGGTATGGTTAGCACATTCTGTAGCTAGACAACCAATACATTCATAATCTATAGGGCGTGGTCATGAATGAAGCTGTCTGTCAATGACTGTCCTTCTAGTGATAGTAGTATCAGTTAGCGTATTTACTATCAGCTGTGGGGATAGTTCCATTCATGGATTAGGGATTATTCCTCTCAGGCCCACATATATATATATATATATATATATATATATATATATATATATATATATATATGTGTGTGTGTGTGTGTGTGTGTGTGTGTGGGTGTGTGTGCGTTTGTGTGTGTGTATCCATTTCAACGAACAATGTTTTCATGGTCTACGATGTATTTCTGATGTATTTTCACAAATCCTTTTGGTCTCCGAAATAAGTTTATCTAAGCTTTGATTGCGATAGAACAAGTCAAGTGTTTGCAAACAGTTTCGAACAGAATTTAAAATATATTACCCGTAATTGCATCTTGAGAAATGAATTAAGATTAAGACTACGTGACATTTAAAACGCACCAAGTTCATGCGGGTAGATAAAGATATTATCGAATTAAAAAAAAAAAAAAAAAAAAAAAACCTTGAATTATTTCATTGTTTCCGCCTAAGTCCAAGAGAATACAAACTATTTTTATGCTGGTAGGTGATTTGAATAACTATCATATTTAAATTATAGGCTATATGTATTATAGGCTATAAATTATCTATTTCCTTAAAAAAAATGTTTATAAATAGGTTTAGGCCTTGGTGAATAAATTAATTCAAGGCGAGCAGGTTTTTGTTTGCACAGTGAATAACACATGTGTATGTATAAAAAAAACCAACTCGCCAGACGGATTATGCTGCTCAACGAACTTGACCTATAAAATCACTCGAAGTTTTTTTCTACGAAATTTCATTAAAATAGGTCGATTTTTGGACCAGCTAGCTTATAGTATAGTATATCGGTACGTATATATATATATATTAATTTCACTGACCATTATTAGCAGAATACCCTTGCTTCTTCACAGCAGATAGTAGTTATTTTATTGCGATAAATAATATATCATCAAAATTAACGCTACTATATAATTTTGTGCATTTCATTATAGCACGGTTCCCGTCATACTATATGTTATTCATCAATTGATAATCAAATTGGTAATCGAAGTATAATGTTTCTTGACATTGGGGCGCTCCGGACCAGTGTCAAGGAACGGATAACCTAGAGATAACCCGTTATCTATAGGTTACCAGTAACAGGATTTTAACCAGTAGAGGTTAAAATTGGTTGTCAAAAATAAATGGACGTTAAAATTTTAAATAATTATGATTGCAAGATGTCATTAGGAAACACCCGTTATATTTGGGAGCATTACGAAGAAGTGTTCTGACCGGGGATGCTGATGGGTGAGGAGGCTGTGCAAGGGTTCGGGATATTATTACCTCCGATGGACCATGTTGATTTTGTCCCTTATTGCGTAAATTTTATGAGGGACAGTTTATTTCTAGTATTTCAAGGTCTGCAATCATAGTTGAAATTAACCGCTATTAAAATTAATACTATGAAATAGATACAGTACAATAACAGCTGTTCTGTTATCGTCCTAGCAGCGCATTCTGCCTAGGCGAAAACCTTTCTTAGTGATTGTTTACATTGCAAAGGGAGTTTCCATACGAAATTTCAAATTTTTCTGTCGAGTGGTTTCAATTTTTTCTGTTGAGTGAGTGAGTGGTATTTGACAAATATATAGTAGATGAGTTCAATGAGGCAAACTGTAATATACACAATCATAAATTGCAATTTTAAGCCTGTAACTACTATTGCAAATGGCTTGTTTTTTGCTATGTGTAATTCTTTTTTTTTCTACAGCACATAGACTTCTTGTTCATTAGCGTAGTGTAAGTTGTATGATCCAGATCCTTAATAATCGGCATTTACCGACTTGGATGCGCCCGTTTTAACCACTGCTAGATTTTTATTAGATTATAATAATAAAATAATAAAAAAAATAAAATAAATAATAAAAAATAAAAAAAAATAAAAAAATAAATACTAAATAAATAAATAATAAAAAAAATAATAATAATTATTATTATTACTTTTTTTTTTTATTATTATTTTTTTTTTACGGCGCATCTACAACTTGGCCATTAGCGCCAAAGTTAATTTATTATTGAACTGCTTAATTTATTATTGAATTTGTACTTCCTGTGAAGATCTTTCTTTGAGAAGGTAGAATAGATTGGCTGTAGCGTCCTTATGCTTAGCCTTGAAGAGAAACCGTAAACAGTTGGAACATCAGCTGTGTAAATGTTAAACAGAATAGGGCCAAGGACGTAACCTTGCGGAACGCCAGCATTTACTCGACTATAACCTGAATAAGTTCAGCTTTTGCAGACCACGAAAAACCTGTTAGCAGATATTAGCAGACGATTCGGTATAGTGTGAAAGGAAAACAGGTTTCCAGTTAAAAGAGTAAGCCAGAAAACCAAAATTTGATGGAATTCTTGTAAAATATTGAAGTATATTTGGAAAGAATGATGAGATATAGGGATGAAGTAGAATTGAGAATGGGCAGACAGGTGGCTATTCCACGGGGGAAAGTCTGACCATTGCCCTGACATTTGACTTGGACATCTTGCTGACAAGCTTTCTATTTCAAGCAAGGTTATCTCCGTAGTCGGCTATTCGAGGTTCATCTAATAGCGGGAATATCTACCTGTATATATATATATATATATATATATATATATATATATATATATATATATATATATATATATGTCAAATAACACTCACTCCCTGACCTATCATCGCCCAGCCTAAACCACTTGACAGAAAAATTTGATAGTTTGCATGGACACCCCTTTTAGAATTTAGACCCTCCATAAGAAAGATTTTCTTGATATTCAAATAAGATTTATAAATTTTAATGTCCATTTATTATTGACAACGAATTTTAACCTGAACTGGTTAAACTCCTGTTACTGCTAATCTATAGATAACGGGTTATCTGTTCCTTGACACTGGTCCGGAGCGCCCCAATTCCAAGAAATATTATATTTTGATTACTTATCAATTGATGAATAACTTATACTATGACGGCAACCGTAGACTGCAAACAATTATGTAGTAGCGTTAATTTTGATAATGCATTATTTATAGAAATACAACAACTACTTATCACCCGTGACGAAGCATGGGTAGTCAGCTAGTGTAAATATGTGTGTATATATATATATATATATATATATATATGTGTATATATATATATATATATATATATATATATATATATATATATATATATACACACACACAATTGCAATCATACTTTTTTAACAAATAGAAATCTTCTCTATTTGATGGGATTTATTTACCCTGATGAGTTTAAGCTATTTTAACCCTCCAAAGGATAAACCCTGCAACTGTTTATATATGGTTTGAAATAACTGCCATGATTGTACTAGTCCGAGAGCCAGCAACGCACTTTTCATCAAGTGTTTTATGCACCTTGAAATTTTGCTATAATATACCTCTTAGGTAGATAAGAAGGTATGTATGTGATTCCTGGACATACCTTGGAACACCAGGTACTACGCATAAGGGACAGGTGCAAAACAATATTTCCGAAAAATAGAGTTTTAATCAGAAGCCAACTATCTTTAATGTAAAATTAAGACAATTTTACAATGAATAATAAATATGGCAGGTACTTTTAAGGGGTATAACACGTAAAAAAAAAAAAAAAAAAAAGTAATTGTTTTTATTCTCATATTAAATGAGGGTTTTATTCGCCCGGCCATTTAAACCGGAACAGCTGTACAAGATCATGTGAGCAAGAACCAATGAGAGCGCAGAGAATAACCACAACTGCGCGGTGCTGTCATTCACTCTTACGGTTACGCGCAGTGTATTGCAGTCTATCATATTCAACATTTATTTTTATGTTTCCTGATAATTAAACCCCACAAAAGTGTCTGCTCGTTTGTAATTATTTTCAAATATGTTTACTGAAGACGCTGTTTAAATCGCAGCGTGAATAAAGCACTTCATTTAATATTAAAAATAAAAACTAGGTACTAATTTTTTTTTTATTATTATCATTTTAACCCCCTTAAAAGTGCCTGTCTTATTTATTATTAATTTGAAAATTGCCTTAATTTGTCATTTTTTTCATTTATAATAGTTGGCTTCTGAATAAAACTCTTCTTTTGGGCAATGTTGTTTTGCACCTTTCCCCTATGTGCAGTACCTGGTGATCCAAGTGAAGTCTAGCCAACACATATTTACCTTCTTATCTACCTAAGAGGTACATTATAGCAAAATTTCAGGGTGCATAAAACACTGAAAAGTGCGTTGCCAGCTCTCGGTCTGTACATACAATCAAAGCACTTTGCGCATCTCGTACACCCAATAAACAAGTTATGACATAATTATAATAATCTATAGCCGATCGAATTTCTAAAACGCAATCTCTTTGCCCATCGAGGTAGGAGAAGATGCACCACGTGCGAAAGAATGATTGCGCAAACAATGTAAGTAATTTATAGTTAAATGCGCCAACAATTTCTAATCATTACACTTTATAATGCGCCGTGACTTGTTAGAAATGCCAAGGCTGTGTTATTAGAATCAAATATTCAGTAGAGACATCATTATTGGATAGAAGGCGGATATGGATGTTGTCATTACACAGCCTGTATAGCTCTTTCAGTTAGATGGAGAAGTTTAATGGCGCATGCGCGAACCTCTGATGAAATATTGTCGTTACACCGGCTCTAAAGCACGTTCAGTTAGTTGGAGAAGTTTATTGGCACATGCGCGAAACTCTGATGAAATATTCTCATTACGCCGGCTCTATAACTCGTTCAGTTAGTTAGAAAAGTTTAATGGCGCATGCGCGAACCTCTGATGAAATGCTTCCTTTAATTACACCTTCTGTTATTTTTTATTATTTTACTAAAAATAAACATATTATTATTATTAAAGGAAGCTTTACAATCTCATAAAACTTACAAATCTATTCCAGGTACTAGATAGAAATTATTATATAATTATTGTTAAATCTATTTATATTTTGTAGTCATTTTGCAATATAGGAAAAAAAATAAAACACATATAAGTGGTGTTAAACATATAGTAATATACCAAAAGTTAAAAATTGTCTACAATGTTAGAAACATACTAGAAAGAACATAATTTCTTCTTCTACGGAAAAATCTTGAATATATATATATATATATATATATATATATATATATATATATATATATGCATATATTTTTGGGGTTAGGTTAGCTCAGTGGTAGACCACTGGACTCATATGTTGGAGGACCTGAGTTCAAATCCCGAGCATAGTACTAAAGATGTTTTCTTCTAGTGTCTTCGTTCATGGGTTGGATTCGGCCTCCCTCGCCGTCCCTAGGCCAACCCAGCCTTTAAACAATTTATTAATGGGTACCTTGGTGCTAATGACCCTAGCATCAAAGGGGAAAATCATGCGGTCGGGGCATAGTACTAACCACACTATCTCCCTAGTATGCCGTATGGTCATTAATCAGATACCTCAATAGTATCTGCCCCCAAAGCCCTCGTGGCCTGTTACGGGACTGGTTATATATATATATATATATATATATATATATATATATATATATACGTGCCGAAAAAGATTTACTTTGGTCATTCTTATGAAGTTAATTGGATGGATGAATATTTAAAGACATTTCTGAACAAATTCTTTCATTAGTGAATCCCTAATTCTTTGTAATGTGCTTATGAAATGAGTAAAGAAGATTAAAGCTGAAGCTTTCCTGTTTCTATAAATGTGAAATTGCTGCTTGCTCGAATAGAACGGATTTGCTCTAATGAATGGTTTCGGTGAAAAGGATTCCCAGACTTTGCAAGGTATTTCTAAAGCTCAGGCAAAGTCCTCCTTAAATATCATTACTCCGTGGAAAATATATTTTTAGGGTTGTAAATAATTTTGAGCCCATTTCTTCTTCCTGTTTAGGATGTAACACGCTTAGGAATTCCGACCCATAGATTGGAGAAATTGGGTTCGATGGCCGGTAAAGGTTTAATCTAATTCAGAAATGTTTACCTTACAGAATCCTGAAATCACGAAAAAAGCGATTGTTTTCATATGTATATGTTTACCTATATATTTATGTACAAATGAAGCTGGTTGAAAATGGTACAATTGAAGGGGTCGGGGCTAAATAGTTCCAAGCAACATTTTTAACAATACTTAACTGTATCTGCTATATGTTGGATATTATGCAGGACTATCAGTCTATGATGGAAATGCTACTAAAATATGACTACAAGCTCTGTATGCTACTTAATCTTGTTGTCTCTAACCATTTCAACTGATAGTCCCACATAATATCCAACATATAGCAGCTACAGTTAGGTTTGGTTATAAATGTTGCTTGGCACTATTTTGCCCAGAACCCTTCAAGTATCGTCTTATGTAAAAATATAACCGAATTGATTGTAATACTATTCCGAAAACAAACTGTTGTTGATGGACTTCGAAGTACAAAAAAAAATATGGATAAAAAAAACAGCTATGCCGAAAATACTGCTGAATGTAAATAAGTTAAAAAGTGTCGATCGCCACGCATTCCACCTAACTTAACTCCTAAAAAAAAAAAAATCATTTTTTATATTAACTTAGTAAGAGCATCAACTATCAAGGCTTCTTATACATAGAATTAAATTACTCTTTCATTTTTTTTATAACTTCATTATTTTTATTTATTTTTTTAAATATATTTTTGGCTTTTAAAAGTATTTGCTACATTTTCTCAAATTATATTTTTTTTTATGTTATGATTATCTATTATAATTTATTTATTAATATTATTATTTTGTTTGTTGATGCGCCGTTAAAAACGAAAAAAAAAAGAAGTTATTTTGTTCCAAGCTGACGTTTCTATATAGACTTAATAATTTGCTAGTCGCCTCCGTTACGATCCAGCAATAAATAGATAAATACATCACATTATCTAATTCTAATTATAAACACACAAAACCAATGCAATACTCAATGCGAAGCTGACAAACCAATGCAATACTCAATGCGAAGCTGACAAACCAATGCAATACTCAATGCGAAGCTGACAAACCAATGCAATACTCAATGCGAAGCTGACAAACCAATGCAATACTCAATGCGAAGCTGACAAACCAATGCAATACTCAATGCGAAGCTGACAAACCAATGCAATACTCAATGCGAAGCTGACAAACCAATGCAATACTCAATGCGAAGCTGACAAACCAATGCAATACTCAATGCGAAGCTGACAAACCAATGCAATACTCAATGCGAAGCTGACAAACCAATGCAATACTCAATGCGAAGCTGACAAACCAATGCAATACTCAATGCGAAGCTGACAAACCAATGCAATACTCAATGCGAAGCTGACAAACCAATGCAATACTCAATGCGAAGCTGACAAACCAATGCAATACTCAATGCGAAGCTGACAAACCAATGCAATACTCAATGCGAAGCTGACAAACCAATGCAATACTCAATGCGAAGCTGACAAACCAATGCAACACTCAATGCGAAGCTGACAAACCAATGCAACACTCAATGCGAAGCTGACAAACCAATGCAATACTCAATGCGAAGCTGACAAACCAATGCAACACTCAATGCGAAGCTGACAAACCAATGCAACACTCAATGCGAAGCTGACAAACCAATGCAATACTCAATGCGAAGCTGACAAACCAATGCAATACTCAATGCGAAGCTGACAAACCAATGCAATACTCAATGCGAAGCTGACAAACCAATGCAATACTCAATGCGAAGCTGACAAACCAATGCAATACTCAATGCGAAGCTGACAAACCAATGCAATACTCAATGCGAAGCTGACAAACCAATGCAATACTCAATGCGAAGCTGACAAACCAATGCAAAACTCAATGCGAAGCTGACAAACCAATGCAACACTCAATGCGAAGCTGACAAACCAATGCAATACTCTATGCGAAGCTGACAAACCAATGCAATACTCAATGCGAAGCTGACAAACCAATGCAATACTCAATGCGAAGCTGACAAACCAATGCAACACTCAATGCGAAGCTGACAAACCAATGCAATACTCAATGCGAAGCTGACAAACCAATGCAATACTCAATGCGAAGCTGTCAAATGGACCATGTTAAAGTCTTACAGAGCCTTCTCCAGGCCTCTGCTGGATTACGCCTGCATAGCATATTCATCTGCCAGTTTGAAAACACTAAAAGCATTAGACACAACACAGGTATAACACTTGCAACAGGATATTTTATATATATATATATATATATATATATATATATATATATATATATATATATATATATTTAATAGAAATATCGACAAAAGTAGTAGTTAAAATGTCTTTAAAAACATTTACGGAAACGTAAACCTCTGAATTAAAGCATATGAATATACTATGCACTCATTATATATACAAGAGAAGTATTTTACTAAATGTTTTAATGGTGATTAAGATAGATAGATAATAGTTCATTGGTGATTAAGATAGATAGATAATAGTTCATTGGTGATTAAGATAGATAGATAATAGTTCATTGGTGATTAAGATAGATAGATAATAGTTCATTGGTGATTAAGATAGATAGATAATAGTTCATTGGTGATTAAGATAGATAGATAGATAATAGTTCATTGGCCTATGTACATGACGTTGCTATGAAGTTTGGCCATTCCTTGTTTATTTGTTAGTGTCCGTAACAGGCCACGAGGACCCTGAGGGCAGATACTATAGAGGTATCTGGTTCTTGACCATACGGCACCCTAGGGAGATAGTGTGGTCAGTACTATGCTCCGGCCGCCTGATTTTCCCCTTGGCTGCTTCGACTGCTAGAGTCATTAGCACCCAAGGTACCCATTATTAAATTAATTAAAGGCTGGGTTGGCCCAGGGACGGTCAGGGAGGCCGAATTCAACCCCCTCAATTTCTCTTATAAAATAAGAAATAAAAAATACACCATACAAATACAAATAATTACTAATTAACAATACCCCTTCAATTTCTCTTATTAAATAACAAAGTAATAATAGGACAAAAATAATAATAAGTATAACATAACTAAGGTTTTACAAAAACAAATTAATGTAAATGAATAAAGAATAACTACATAATATCATGGTAAATAGATACTTAGCAAGTATAAATTAAAGCAAAATATATAACTTAATATTATGGACTATAGCATACTTTTAATAGAAAGGAAAATACATTATTTAAGTCTTCAATACTTTTAAAAATTAAAATTGTTTCTAGTGATAATTCCTCACTGTTATTTACGATATATGAGTAAAGGTATTGTTTCTAGTGATAATTCTTCACTGTTATCTACTATATATGAGTAAAGGTATTGTTTCTAGTGATAATTCCTCACTGTTATCTACTATATATGAGTAAAGGTATTGTTGTTTCTAGTGATAATTCTTCACTGTTATCTACTATATATGAGTAAAGGTATTGTTGTTTCTAGTGATAATTCTTCACTGTTATCTACTATATATGAGTAAAGGTATTGTTTCTAGTGATAATTCCTCACTGTTATCTACTATATATGAGTAAAGGTATTGTTGTTTCTAGTGATAATTCCTCACTGTTATCTACTATATAAGAGTAAAGGTATTGTTGCTTCTAGTGATAATTCCTCACTGTTATCTACTATATATGAGTAAAGGTATTGTTTCTAGTGATAATTCCTCACTGTTATCTACTATATATGAGTAAAGGTATTGTTTCTAGTGATAATTCTTCACTGTTATCTACTATATATGAGTAAAGGTATTGTTGCTAGTGATAATTCTTCACTGTTATCTACTATATATGAGTAAAGGTATTGTTGTTTCTAGTGATAATTCCTCACTGTTATCTACTATATATGAGTAAAGGTATTGTTGTTTCTAGTGATAATTCTTCACTGTTATCTACTATATATGAGTAAAGGTATTGTTGTTTCTAGTGATAATTCTTCACTGTTATCTACTATATATGAGTAAAGGTATTGTTTCTAGTGATAATTCCTCACTGTTATCTACTATATATGAGTAAAGGTATTGTTTCTATTGATAATTCTTCACTGTTATCTACTATATATGAGTAAAGGTATTGTTTCTAGTGATAATTCCTCACTGTTATCTACTATATATGAGTAAAGGTATTGTTGTTTCTAGTGATAATTCTTCACTGTTATCTACTATATATGAGTAAAGGTATTGTTGTTTCTAGTGATAATTCTTCACTGTTATCTACTATATATGAGTAAAGGTATTGTTGTTTCTAGTGATAATTCTTCACTGTTATCTACTATATATGAGTAAAGGTATTGTTGCTAGTGATAATTCTTCACTGTTATCTACTATATATGAGTAAAGGTATTGTTTCTAGTGATAATTCTTCACTGTTATCTACTATATAAGAGTAAAGGTATTGTTGCTTCTAGTGATAATTCCTCACTGTTATCTACTATATATGAGTAAAGGTATTGTTTCTAGTGATAATTCCTCACTGTTATCTACTATATATGAGTAAAGGTATTGTTGTTTCTAGTGATAATTCTTCACTGTTATCTACTATATATGAGTAAAGGTATTGTTGCTAGTGATAATTCCTCACTGTTATCTACTATATATGAGTAAAGGTATTGTTTCTATTGATAATTCTTCACTGTTATCTACTATATATGAGTAAAGGTATTGTTTCTAGTGATAATTCCTCACTGTTATCTACTATATATGAGTAAAGGTATTGTTGTTTCTAGTGATAATTCTTCACTGTTATCTACTATATATGAGTAAAGGTATTGTTGTTTCTAGTGATAATTCTTCACTGTTATCTACTATATATGAGTAAAGGTATTGTTGTTTCTAGTGATAATTCTTCACTGTTATCTACTATATATGAGTAAAGGTATTGTTGCTAGTGATAATTCTTCACTGTTATCTACTATATATGAGTAAAGGTATTGTTTCTAGTGATAATTCTTCACTGTTATCTACTATATAAGAGTAAAGGTATTGTTGCTTCTAGTGATAATTCCTCACTGTTATCTACTATATATGAGTAAAGGTATTGTTTCTAGTGATAATTCCTCACTGTTATCTACTATATATGAGTAAAGGTATTGTTGTTTCTAGTGATAATTCCTCACTGTTATCTACTATATAAGAGTAAAGGTATTGTTGCTTCTAGTGATAATTCCTCACTGTTATCTACTATATATGAGTAAAGGTATTGTTTCTAGTGATAATTCCTCACTGTTATCTACTATATATGAGTAGAGGTATTGTTGTTTCTAGTGATAATTCTTCACTGTTATCTACTATATATGAGTAAAGGTATTGTTGTTTCTAGTGATAATTCTTCACTGTTATCTACTATATATGAGTAAAGGTATTGTTGTTTCTAGTGATAATTCTTCACTGTTATCTACTATATATGAGTAAAGGTATTGTTGTTTCTAGTGATAATTCTTCACTGTTATCTACTATATATGAGTAAAGGTATTGTTGCTAGTGATAATTCTTCACTGTTATCTACTATATATGAGTAAAGGTATTGTTTCTAGTGATAATTCCTCACTGTTATCTACTATATATGAGTAAAGGTATTGTTGTTTCTAGTGATAATTCTTCACTGTTATCTACTATATATGAGTAAAGGTATTGTTTCTAGTGATAATTCCTCACTGTTATCTACTATATATGAGTAAAGGTATTGTTTCTATTGATAATTCTTCACTGTTATCTACTATATATGAGTAAAGGTATTGTTTCTAGTGATAATTCCTCACTGTTATCTACTATATATGAGTAAAGGTATTGTTGTTTCTAGTGATAATTCTTCACTGTTATCTACTATATATGAGTAAAGGTATTGTTGTTTCTAGTGATAATTCTTCACTGTTATCTACTATATATGAGTAAAGGTATTGTTTCTAGTGATAATTCCTCACTGTTATCTACTATATATGAGTAAAGGTATTGTTGTTTCTAGTGATAATTCCTCACTGTTATCTACTATATAAGAGTAAAGGTATTGTTGCTTCTAGTGATAATTCCTCACTGTTATCTACTATATATGAGTAAAGGTATTGTTTCTAGTGATAATTCCTCACTGTTATCTACTATATATGAGTAAAGGTATTGTTTCTAGTGATAATTCTTCACTGTTATCTACTATATATGAGTAAAGGTATTGTTGCTAGTGATAATTCTTCACTGTTATCTACTATATATGAGTAAAGGTATTGTTGTTTCTAGTGATAATTCCTCACTGTTATCTACTATATATGAGTAAAGGTATTGTTGTTTCTAGTGATAATTCTTCACTGTTATCTACTATATATGAGTAAAGGTATTGTTGTTTCTAGTGATAATTCTTCACTGTTATCTACTATATATGAGTAAAGGTATTGTTGTTTCTAGTGATAATTCTTCACTGTTATCTACTATATATGAGTAAAGGTATTGTTGCTAGTGATAATTCTTCACTGTTATCTACTATATATGAGTAAAGGTATTGTTTCTAGTGATAATTCTTCACTGTTATCTACTATATAAGAGTAAAGGTATTGTTGCTTCTAGTGATAATTCCTCACTGTTATCTACTATATATGAGTAAAGGTATTGTTTCTAGTGATAATTCCTCACTGTTATCTACTATATATGAGTAAAGGTATTGTTGTTTCTAGTGATAATTCTTCACTGTTATCTACTATATATGAGTAAAGGTATTGTTTCTAGTGATAATTCCTCACTGTTATCTACTATATATGAGTAAAGGTATTGTTTCTATTGATAATTCTTCACTGTTATCTACTATATATGAGTAAAGGTATTGTTTCTAGTGATAATTCCTCACTGTTATCTACTATATATGAGTAAAGGTATTGTTGTTTCTAGTGATAATTGTTCACTGTTATCTACTATATATGAGTAAAGGTATTGTTGTTTCTAGTGATAATTCTTCACTGTTATCTACTATATATGAGTAAAGGTATTGTTGTTTCTAGTGATAATTCTTCACTGTTATCTACTATATATGAGTAAAGGTATTGTTGCTAGTGATAATTCTTCACTGTTATCTACTATATATGAGTAAAGGTATTGTTTCTAGTGATAATTCTTCACTGTTATCTACTATATAAGAGTAAAGGTATTGTTGCTTCTAGTGATAATTCCTCACTGTTATCTACTATATATGAGTAAAGGTATTGTTTCTAGTGATAATTCCTCACTGTTATCTACTATATATGAGTAAAGGTATTGTTGTTTCTAGTGATAATTCTTCACTGTTATCTACTATATATGAGTAAAGGTATTGTTGCTAGTGATAATTCCTCACTGTTATCTACTATATATGAGTAAAGGTATTGTTTCTATTGATAATTCTTCACTGTTATCTACTATATATGAGTAAAGGTATTGTTTCTAGTGATAATTCCTCACTGTTATCTACTATATATGAGTAAAGGTATTGTTGTTTCTAGTGATAATTCTTCACTGTTATCTACTATATATGAGTAAAGGTATTGTTGTTTCTAGTGATAATTCTTCACTGTTATCTACTATATATGAGTAAAGGTATTGTTGTTTCTAGTGATAATTCTTCACTGTTATCTACTATATATGAGTAAAGGTATTGTTGCTAGTGATAATTCTTCACTGTTATCTACTATATATGAGTAAAGGTATTGTTTCTAGTGATAATTCTTCACTGTTATCTACTATATAAGAGTAAAGGTATTGTTGCTTCTAGTGATAATTCCTCACTGTTATCTACTATATATGAGTAAAGGTATTGTTTCTAGTGATAATTCCTCACTGTTATCTACTATATATGAGTAAAGGTATTGTTGTTTCTAGTGATAATTCCTCACTGTTATCTACTATATAAGAGTAAAGGTATTGTTGCTTCTAGTGATAATTCCTCACTGTTATCTACTATATATGAGTAAAGGTATTGTTTCTAGTGATAATTCCTCACTGTTATCTACTATATATGAGTAGAGGTATTGTTGTTTCTAGTGATAATTCTTCACTGTTATCTACTATATATGAGTAAAGGTATTGTTGTTTCTAGTGATAATTCTTCACTGTTATCTACTATATATGAGTAAAGGTATTGTTTCTAGTGATAATTCCTCACTGTTATCTACTATATATGAGTAAAGGTATTGTTGTTTCTAGTGATAATTCCTCACTGTTATCTACTATATAAGAGTAAAGGTATTGTTGCTTCTAGTGATAATTCCTCACTGTTATCTACTATATATGAGTAAAGGTATTGTTTCTAGTGATAATTCCTCACTGTTATCTACTATATATGAGTAAAGGTATTGTTTCTAGTGATAATTCTTCACTGTTATCTACTATATATGAGTAAAGGTATTGTTGCTAGTGATAATTCTTCACTGTTATCTACTATATATGAGTAAAGGTATTGTTGTTTCTAGTGATAATTCCTCACTGTTATCTACTATATATGAGTAAAGGTATTGTTGTTTCTAGTGATAATTCTTCACTGTTATCTACTATATATGAGTAAAGGTATTGTTGTTTCTAGTGATAATTCTTCACTGTTATCTACTATATATGAGTAAAGGTATTGTTGTTTCTAGTGATAATTCTTCACTGTTATCTACTATATATGAGTAAAGGTATTGTTGCTAGTGATAATTCTTCACTGTTATCTACTATATATGAGTAAAGGTATTGTTTCTAGTGATAATTCTTCACTGTTATCTACTATATAAGAGTAAAGGTATTGTTGCTTCTAGTGATAATTCCTCACTGTTATCTACTATATATGAGTAAAGGTATTGTTTCTAGTGATAATTCCTCACTGTTATCTACTATATATGAGTAAAGGTATTGTTGTTTCTAGTGATAATTCTTCACTGTTATCTACTATATATGAGTAAAGGTATTGTTTCTAGTGATAATTCCTCACTGTTATCTACTATATATGAGTAAAGGTATTGTTTCTATTGATAATTCTTCACTGTTATCTACTATATATGAGTAAAGGTATTGTTTCTAGTGATAATTCCTCACTGTTATCTACTATATATGAGTAAAGGTATTGTTGTTTCTAGTGATAATTCTTCACTGTTATCTACTATATATGAGTAAAGGTATTGTTGTTTCTAGTGATAATTCTTCACTGTTATCTACTATATATGAGTAAAGGTATTGTTGTTTCTAGTGATAATTCTTCACTGTTATCTACTATATATGAGTAAAGGTATTGTTGCTAGTGATAATTCTTCACTGTTATCTACTATATATGAGTAAAGGTATTGTTTCTAGTGATAATTCTTCACTGTTATCTACTATATAAGAGTAAAGGTATTGTTGCTTCTAGTGATAATTCCTCACTGTTATCTACTATATATGAGTAAAGGTATTGTTTCTAGTGATAATTCCTCACTGTTATCTACTATATATGAGTAAAGGTATTGTTGTTTCTAGTGATAATTCTTCACTGTTATCTACTATATATGAGTAAAGGTATTGTTGCTAGTGATAATTCCTCACTGTTATCTACTATATATGAGTAAAGGTATTGTTTCTATTGATAATTCTTCACTGTTATCTACTATATATGAGTAAAGGTATTGTTTCTAGTGATAATTCCTCACTGTTATCTACTATATATGAGTAAAGGTATTGTTGTTTCTAGTGATAATTCTTCACTGTTATCTACTATATATGAGTAAAGGTATTGTTGTTTCTAGTGATAATTCTTCACTGTTATCTACTATATATGAGTAAAGGTATTGTTGTTTCTAGTGATAATTCTTCACTGTTATCTACTATATATGAGTAAAGGTATTGTTGCTAGTGATAATTCTTCACTGTTATCTACTATATATGAGTAAAGGTATTGTTTCTAGTGATAATTCTTCACTGTTATCTACTATATAAGAGTAAAGGTATTGTTGCTTCTAGTGATAATTCCTCACTGTTATCTACTATATATGAGTAAAGGTATTGTTTCTAGTGATAATTCCTCACTGTTATCTACTATATATGAGTAAAGGTATTGTTGTTTCTAGTGATAATTCCTCACTGTTATCTACTATATAAGAGTAAAGGTATTGTTGCTTCTAGTGATAATTCCTCACTGTTATCTACTATATATGAGTAAAGGTATTGTTTCTAGTGATAATTCCTCACTGTTATCTACTATATATGAGTAGAGGTATTGTTGTTTCTAGTGATAATTCTTCACTGTTATCTACTATATATGAGTAAAGGTATTGTTGTTTCTAGTGATAATTCTTCACTGTTATCTACTATATATGAGTAAAGGTATTGTTTCTAGTGATAATTCCTCACTGTTATCTACTATATATGAGTAAAGGTATTGTTGTTTCTAGTGATAATTCCTCACTGTTATCTACTATATAAGAGTAAAGGTATTGTTGCTTCTAGTGATAATTCCTCACTGTTATCTACTATATATGAGTAAAGGTATTGTTTCTAGTGATAATTCCTCACTGTTATCTACTATATATGAGTAAAGGTATTGTTTCTAGTGATAATTCTTCACTGTTATCTACTATATATGAGTAAAGGTATTGTTGCTAGTGATAATTCTTCACTGTTATCTACTATATATGAGTAAAGGTATTGTTGTTTCTAGTGATAATTCCTCACTGTTATCTACTATATATGAGTAAAGGTATTGTTGTTTCTAGTGATAATTCTTCACTGTTATCTACTATATATGAGTAAAGGTATTGTTGTTTCTAGTGATAATTCTTCACTGTTATCTACTATATATGAGTAAAGGTATTGTTGTTTCTAGTGATAATTCTTCACTGTTATCTACTATATATGAGTAAAGGTATTGTTGCTAGTGATAATTCTTCACTGTTATCTACTATATATGAGTAAAGGTATTGTTTCTAGTGATAATTCTTCACTGTTATCTACTATATAAGAGTAAAGGTATTGTTGCTTCTAGTGATAATTCCTCACTGTTATCTACTATATATGAGTAAAGGTATTGTTTCTAGTGATAATTCCTCACTGTTATCTACTATATATGAGTAAAGGTATTGTTGTTTCTAGTGATAATTCTTCACTGTTATCTACTATATATGAGTAAAGGTATTGTTTCTAGTGATAATTCCTCACTGTTATCTACTATATATGAGTAAAGGTATTGTTTCTATTGATAATTCTTCACTGTTATCTACTATATATGAGTAAAGGTATTGTTTCTAGTGATAATTCCTCACTGTTATCTACTATATATGAGTAAAGGTATTGTTGTTTCTAGTGATAATTCTTCACTGTTATCTACTATATAAGAGTAAAGGTATTGTTGCTTCTAGTGATAATTCCTCACTGTTATCTACTATATATGAGTAAAGGTATTGTTTCTAGTGATAATTCCTCACTGTTATCTACTATATATGAGTAGAGGTATTGTTGTTTCTAGTGATAATTCTTCACTGTTATCTACTATATATGAGTAAAGGTATTGTTGTTTCTAGTGATAATTCTTCACTGTTATCTACTATATATGAGTAAAGGTATTGTTTCTAGTGATAATTCCTCACTGTTATCTACTATATATGAGTAAAGGTATTGTTGTTTCTAGTGATAATTCCTCACTGTTATCTACTATATAAGAGTAAAGGTATTGTTGCTTCTAGTGATAATTCCTCACTGTTATCTACTATATATGAGTAAAGGTATTGTTTCTAGTGATAATTCCTCACTGTTATCTACTATATATGAGTAAAGGTATTGTTTCTAGTGATAATTCTTCACTGTTATCTACTATATATGAGTAAAGGTATTGTTGCTAGTGATAATTCTTCACTGTTATCTACTATATATGAGTAAAGGTATTGTTGTTTCTAGTGATAATTCCTCACTGTTATCTACTATATATGAGTAAAGGTATTGTTGTTTCTAGTGATAATTCTTCACTGTTATCTACTATATATGAGTAAAGGTATTGTTGTTTCTAGTGATAATTCTTCACTGTTATCTACTATATATGAGTAAAGGTATTGTTGTTTCTAGTGATAATTCTTCACTGTTATCTACTATATATGAGTAAAGGTATTGTTGCTAGTGATAATTCTTCACTGTTATCTACTATATATGAGTAAAGGTATTGTTTCTAGTGATAATTCTTCACTGTTATCTACTATATAAGAGTAAAGGTATTGTTGCTTCTAGTGATAATTCCTCACTGTTATCTACTATATATGAGTAAAGGTATTGTTTCTAGTGATAATTCCTCACTGTTATCTACTATATATGAGTAAAGGTATTGTTGTTTCTAGTGATAATTCTTCACTGTTATCTACTATATATGAGTAAAGGTATTGTTTCTAGTGATAATTCCTCACTGTTATCTACTATATATGAGTAAAGGTATTGTTTCTATTGATAATTCTTCACTGTTATCTACTATATATGAGTAAAGGTATTGTTTCTAGTGATAATTCCTCACTGTTATCTACTATATATGAGTAAAGGTATTGTTGTTTCTAGTGATAATTCTTCACTGTTATCTACTATATATGAGTAAAGGTATTGTTGTTTCTAGTGATAATTCTTCACTGTTATCTACTATATATGAGTAAAGGTATTGTTGTTTCTAGTGATAATTCTTCACTGTTATCTACTATATATGAGTAAAGGTATTGTTGCTAGTGATAATTCTTCACTGTTATCTACTATATATGAGTAAAGGTATTGTTGTTTCTAGTGATAATTCTTCACTGTTATCTACTATATATGAGTAAAGGTATTGTTGCTAGTGATAATTCTTCACTGTTATCTACTATATAAGAGTAAAGGTATTGTTTCTAGTGATAATTCTTCACTGTTATCTACTATATAAGAGTAAAGGTATTGTTGCTTCTAGTGATAATTCCTCACTGTTATCTACTATATATGAGTAAAGGTATTGTTTCTAGTGATAATTCCTCACTGTTATCTACTATATATGAGTAAAGGTATTGTTGTTTCTAGTGATAATTCCTCACTGTTATCTACTATATAAGAGTAAAGGTATTGTTGCTTCTAGTGATAATTCCTCACTGTTATCTACTATATATGAGTAAAGGTATTGTTTCTAGTGATAATTCCTCACTGTTATCTACTATATATGAGTAAAGGTATTGTTTCTAGTGATAATTCCTCACTGTTATCTACTATATATGAGTAGAGGTATTGTTGTTTCTAGTGATAATTCTTCACTGTTATCTACTATATATGAGTAAAGGTATTGTTGTTTCTAGTGATAATTCTTCACTGTTATCTACTATATATGAGTAAAGGTATTGTTTCTAGTGATAATTCCTCACTGTTATCTACTATATATGAGTAAAGGTATTGTTGTTTCTAGTGATAATTCCTCACTGTTATCTACTATATAAGAGTAAAGGTATTGTTGCTTCTAGTGATAATTCCTCACTGTTATCTACTATATATGAGTAAAGGTATTGTTTCTAGTGATAATTCCTCACTGTTATCTACTATATATGAGTAAAGGTATTGTTTCTAGTGATAATTCTTCACTGTTATCTACTATATATGAGTAAAGGTATTGTTTCTAGTGATAATTCTTCACTGTTATCTACTATATATGAGTAAAGGTATTGTTTCTAGTGATAATTCCTCACTGTTATCTACTATATATGAGTAAAGGTATTGTTGTTTCTAGTGATAATTCTTCACTGTTATCTACTATATATGAGTAAAGGTATTGTTTCTAGTGATAATTCCTCACTGTTATCTACTATATATGAGTAAAGGTATTGTTGTTTCTAGTGATAATTCTTCACTGTTATCTACTATATATGAGTAAAGGTATTGTTTCTAGTGATAATTCCTCACTGTTATCTACTATATATGAGTAAAGGTATTGTTTCTAGTGATAATTCCTCACTGTTATCTACTATATATGAGTAAAGGTATTGTTTCTAGTGATAATTCTTCACTGTTATCTACTATATATGAGTAAAGGTATTGTTGTTTCTAGTGATAATTCTTCACTGTTATCTACTATATATGAGTAAAGGTATTGTTGTTTCTAGTGATAATTCTTCACTGTTATCTACTATATATGAGTAAAGGTATTGTTGTTTCTAGTGATAATTCTTCACTGTTATCTACTATATATGAGTAAAGGTATTGTTGCTAGTGATAATTCTTCACTGTTATCTACTATATATGAGTAAAGGTATTGTTTCTAGTGATAATTCTTCACTGTTATCTACTATATAAGAGTAAATGTATTGTTGCTTCTAGTGATAATTCCTCACTGTTATCTACTATATATGAGTAAAGGTATTGTTTCTAGTGATAATTCCTCACTGTTATCTACTATATATGAGTAAAGGTATTGTTGTTTCTAGTGATAATTCCTCACTGTTATCTACTATATAAGAGTAAAGGTATTGTTGCTTCTAGTGATAATTCCTCACTGTTATCTACTATATATGAGTAAAGGTATTGTTTCTAGTGATAATTCCTCACTGTTATCTACTATATATGAGTAGAGGTATTGTTGTTTCTAGTGATAATTCTTCACTGTTATCTACTATATATGAGTAAAGGTATTGTTGTTTCTAGTGATAATTCTTCACTGTTATCTACTATATATGAGTAAAGGTATTGTTTCTAGTGATAATTCCTCACTGTTATCTACTATATATGAGTAAAGGTATTGTTGTTTCTAGTGATAATTCCTCACTGTTATCTACTATATAAGGGTAAAGGTATTGTTGCTTCTAGTGATAATTCCTCACTGTTATCTACTATATATGAGTAAAGGTATTGTTTCTAGTGATAATTCCTCACTGTTATCTACTATATATGAGTAAAGGTATTGTTTCTAGTGATAATTCTTCACTGTTATCTACTATATATGAGTAAAGGTATTGTTGCTAGTGATAATTCTTCACTGTTATCTACTATATATGAGTAAAGGTATTGTTGTTTCTAGTGATAATTCCTCACTGTTATCTACTATATATGAGTAAAGGTATTGTTGTTTCTAGTGATAATTCTTCACTGTTATCTACTATATATGAGTAAAGGTATTGTTGTTTCTAGTGATAATTCTTCACTGTTATCTACTATATATGAGTAAAGGTATTGTTGTTTCTAGTGATAATTCTTCACTGTTATCTACTATATATGAGTAAAGGTATTGTTGCTAGTGATAATTCTTCACTGTTATCTACTATATATGAGTAAAGGTATTGTTTCTAGTGATAATTCTTCACTGTTATCTACTATATAAGAGTAAAGGTATTGTTGCTTCTAGTGATAATTCCTCACTGTTATCTACTATATAAGAGTAAAGGTATTGTTGCTTCTAGTGATAATTCCTCACTGTTATCTACTATATATGAGTAAAGGTATTGTTGCTAGTGATAATTCCTCACTGTTATCTACTATATATGAGTAAAGGTATTGTTTCTATTGATAATTCTTCACTGTTATCTACTATATATGAGTAAAGGTATTGTTTCTAGTGATAATTCCTCACTGTTATCTACTATATATGAGTAAAGGTATTGTTGTTTCTAGTGATAATTCTTCACTGTTATCTACTATATATGAGTAAAGGTATTGTTGTTTCTAGTGATAATTCTTCACTGTTATCTACTATATATGAGTAAAGGTATTGTTGTTTCTAGTGATAATTCTTCACTGTTATCTACTATATATGAGTAAAGGTATTGTTGCTAGTGATAATTCTTCACTGTTATCTACTATATATGAGTAAAGGTATTGTTTCTAGTGATAATTCTTCACTGTTATCTACTATATAAGAGTAAAGGTATTGTTGCTTCTAGTGATAATTCCTCACTGTTATCTACTATATATGAGTAAAGGTATTGTTTCTAGTGATAATTCCTCACTGTTATCTACTATATATGAGTAAAGGTATTGTTGTTTCTAGTGATAATTCCTCACTGTTATCTACTATATAAGAGTAAAGGTATTGTTGCTTCTAGTGATAATTCCTCACTGTTATCTACTATATATGAGTAAAGGTATTGTTTCTAGTGATAATTCCTCACTGTTATCTACTATATATGAGTAAAGGTATTGTTTCTAGTGATAATTCTTCACTGTTATCTACTATATATGAGTAAAGGTATTGTTGTTTCTAGTGATAATTCCTCACTGTTATCTACTATATATGAGTAAAGGTATTGTTGTTTCTAGTGATAATTCTTCACTGTTATCTACTATATATGAGTAAAGGTATTGTTGTTTCTAGTGATAATTCTTCACTGTTATCTACTATATATGAGTAAAGGTATTGTTGTTTCTAGTGATAATTCTTCACTGTTATCTACTATATATGAGTAAAGGTATTGTTGTTTCTAGTGATAATTCTTCACTGTTATCTACTATATATGAGTAAAGGTATTGTTGTTTCTAGTGATAATTCTTCACTGTTATCTACTATATATGAGTAAAGGTATTGTTTCTAGTGATAATTCTTCACTGTTATCTACTATATAAGAGTAAAGGTATTGTTGCTTCTAGTGATAATTCCTCACTGTTATCTACTATATATGAGTAAAGGTATTGTTTCTAGTGATAATTCCTCACTGTTATCTACTATATATGAGTAAAGGTATTGTTGTTTCTAGTGATAATTCTTCACTGTTATCTACTATATATGAGTAAAGGTATTGTTTCTAGTGATAATTCCTCACTGTTATCTACTATATATGAGTAAAGGTATTGTTTCTATTGATAATTCTTCACTGTTATCTACTATATATGAGTAAAGGTATTGTTTCTAGTGATAATTCCTCACTGTTATCTACTATATATGAGTTAAGGTATTGTTGTTTCTAGTGATAATTCTTCACTGTTATCTACTATATATGAGTAAAGGTATTGTTGTTTCTAGTGATAATTCTTCACTGTTATCTACTATATATGAGTAAAGGTATTGTTGTTTCTAGTGATAATTCTTCACTGTTATCTACTATATATGAGTAAAGGTATTGTTGCTAGTGATAATTCTTCACTGTTATCTACTATATATGAGTAAAGGTATTGTTTCTAGTGATAATTCTTCACTGTTATCTACTATATAAGAGTAAAGGTATTGTTGCTTCTAGTGATAATTCCTCACTGTTATCTACTATATATGAGTAAAGGTATTGTTTCTAGTGATAATTCCTCACTGTTATCTACTATATATGAGTAGAGGTATTGTTGTTTCTAGTGATAATTCTTCACTGTTATCTACTATATATGAGTAAAGGTATTGTTGTTTCTAGTGATAATTCTTCACTGTTATCTACTATATATGAGTAAAGGTATTGTTGTTTCTAGTGATAATTCCTCACTGTTATCTACTATATATGAGTAAAGGTATTGTTGTTTCTAGTGATAATTCCTCACTGTTATCTACTATATATGAGTAAAGGTATTGTTTCTAGTGATAATTCTTCACTGTTATCTACTATATATGAGTAAAGGTATTGTTGTTTCTAGTGATAATTCTTCACTGTTATCTACTATATATGAGTAAAGGTATTGTTTCTAGTGATAATTCTTCACTGTTATCTACTATATATGAGTAAAGGCATTGTTTCTAGTGATAATTCTTCACTGTTATCTACTATATATGAGTAAAGGTATTGTTGTTTCTAGTGATAATTCTTCACTGTTATCTACTATATATGAGTAAAGGTATTGTTTCTAGTGATAATTCTTCACTGTTATCTACTATATATGAGTAAAGGTATTGTTTCTAGTGATAATTCTTCACTGTTATCTACTATATATGAGTAAAGGTATTGTTTCTAGTGATAATTCCTCACTGTTATCTACTATATATGAGTAAAGGTATTGTTGTTTCTAGTGATAATTCTTCACTGTTATCTACTATATATGAGTAAAGGTATTGTTTCTAGTGATAATTCCTCACTGTTATCTACTATATATGAGTAAAGGTATTGTTTCTAGTGATAATTCCTCACTGTTATCTACTATATATGAGTAAAGGTATTGTTGCCTGTAAATTTCAAAGGTAAAGAAATGTAGTATTATGTGATTTAATGGTTTATAAAGAAGATTTTAGTCATTTAAGTATTTTAGTCATTTAATATATAATTTTTCTTATTTATATTTCACCCTTCTATTTATTTATTTATTTTCGCATTAATTTCTCATTTTATGAACATGGAAGTAGTAACTAACAAAGATCCGAAACCCCCTGACATTTTTTCATTATTTCATTCTTCCAAAAAATGGTGTAAAAAATTTATTTTAGTATCAATAAGCGATCCAACCGGTCAAGTTACATTCAACAGTTTTAGCCCATTCAAAGTTTGCAAATTCTTTAAGAGTTATGCGCCAAAGTCTAGAGTAAAATTTTTAAGAAGTGGTACAGTATTATTAGAAATCGATGACGCCAAGGAATTTTTGAATTTAGGCAATTTGAAGACTTATGAAAATTTTACATTAGTTTTTGCTGCACATCGATTTTTGAACTATTCACGCGGAATTATAAATAGTTTTGAACTAGCTAATTCTTCAGAAGAAGAAATTCTTTCTGAGCTTTCAGAACAAGGAGTCGTCAAAGTTAAAAGAATTATGAAAAATATCAGAGGAAGTAAAAAGCCAACTAACTCATTTATATTGACATTTGAAAAGTGCACTTTACCCGAGTATATCTCTCTCGATTTTCTCAGAGTCAAAGTTCGGCCTTTTGAACCATCGCCTATTCAATGTTTCAATTGTTATAAGTATCGCCACTTTGCCAGTAGATGTGATTTAAAAATTTGTGGAAAATGTGGAAATCAATCACACGATGAAAATTATGTCTGTGAAAGTTTGAAATGCGTGAACTGTGGGGATACAAGCCATCCCGCTTGGTCAAGAAATTGTCCAGTTTACAAAAAAGAAAAATATATCGAAAAAATCAGAAATGAAGACCGAGTGACCTATAAACAAGCCGAACAAATACTAAATAATAGACGTATTCCTAATAACAGTCCATCAAATATAACCTACTCACACGCGACTACAAGTAAAAATCAGTTCGAATCTCTCTCAGAACAAGTTAAAAAACTAACGGAAGTAGTTAATGCACTGTTTTGCAAAATTAGTACTCTTGAGTTAAATCATACTGTATCTAATAGCGATAAATTAAATACTATAATACATAACGAAAAAGAAATTCACGAGGCAAGCCAACAGAACATTTCAAAAACAACAAAAAGTAACAAACAGTATCAAGCACCTTCAACATCACATACATTAGATTCAGAAAAATCAGTCGTAGATTTAGGAAAAGAAAAAAACGGCGGAAAAATTGAAACCCCAAATGATTTAGAAAATAACACTGCAGAAAAACCTTTGTCTCAATCATCCTCTACATCTAAAACAGACCCTATTTCAGATATAAATAATAGCAATCCCAACCTGCCTCCAAAAACAAGAAATCGTAAAAAGAATATAACTTAAATAAATTATCAAATACTATTAGGTATAATAAAAATCATTATTATTACTGTAATTTATTATTAAAATTAAAACATTTTTATAATATTAGCACTATTAGTTCCATACAATTTATTCCATTTTTATTTTTTTATCACTAATGAATACAAATTCCAACTCATCATTTATTATTCAGTTTAATATAAACGGAATCTTGCTACACAAGGCAGATTTACAATGTCTAATTAAAGACACAAATCCTGCTATTATATGCATACAGGAAACACATCTTAAACCCACTAATAGTTTTCATTTAAATAATTATAAAATCTTCAGGAAAGACTTCACCCTTGGTCGCCGAGCCTGTGGAGGCGTAGGGATTTTTGTTCAAGAAAATTTTCCAGTTCTACCAATTTCAATAGTTTCAGACCTCCAAATTATAGCTATCAAAGTTTTTCGGCCTTTTAGCTTTACCTTATGTAATATTTATCTTCCCCCAGGAAAACCATTTACTATCGAAGACCTCAGAAATATTTTAAAACAACTCTCTGGACCTGTTCTATTTCTTGGTGATTTTAATTCCCATTCTAGTTGGTGGAGTAACGCCAACACTGACCACAGAGGAAATATCGTTGAACAATTCATCAATGAAAACAATTTAATAATTTTAAACGATTTATCCCCCACTTATATTTGCACACGTACTAGGAATTTATCTTCCATAGACCTAAGTCTTGCCGCGCCAAGCATAGCACCTAGACTAACGTGGCAGGTCCTTGACGACTCTTATGGAAGCGACCATCTTCCAATAACAATAAATTGCAGTCAGAAACATTCCTTAGCTACCAAACTGGAGAGATGGAAACTAAATGAAGCTGATTGGCTTAAATTTGAAAATTTAGCACAAATTACAGAAGCTGATTTAACAATGAATATTAATGATATTATTCAAAATATTAATAGTATAATCCTTGAGGCAGCCTCGGAAGCCATTCCTAAAACAAAGTCAACCCCAAAAAATGTAGGCGTTCCATGGTGGAACAATGATTGTGATGCTGCAGTGAGAAAAAGAAAAAATGCTTTAAAAAAATTTAAGTCTAACCCTTCTTCAGCAAGTTTGGAGAAATATGAAGAAGCTAGAAAGCATGCCAGATACACTATAAAGTTAGCAAAAAAGAAATCCTGGCAAAATTTTATTTCTAAAATAAACATCAACACTTCTTCTAAAGAAGTGTGGAATGTTGTCCGAAAAATAATGGGTTATAAATCCTCTTCTATCCCGTCTATAATTAAAACTACAAATAAAGTAATAACTGAACCTCTCGAAATGGCAAATTGTCTTGCTGAGCATTTTCACAATAATTCTTCCAATTTAAATTATACCCCTGAATTCTTAACATATAAACATACTATTGAAGCCTTACCACTACATATTTCTTATAACCCTCTAAATACCCTTAATATCCCATTCACCTTTCATGAATTTGAAATAGCACTGAAATCTAGAAAAGACACTTCTCCAGGACCCGACAACATATGCATTTCAATGTACAAACATTTAAGTCCTATCAATAAAACATTCTTACTCAAAATTCTTAATAAAATATTCAAGTCAGGTTTATTTCCAGACTTGTGGAGAAAAGCTGTTATTGTCCCTATTCCAAAAAAAGATAAACCTTCCCACCATGTAACTAGCTATAGACCTATTTCGCTGACCTGTTCACTTAGTAAATTGCTGGAGAAATTAGTTATGAACCGCTTAGAATGGTATCTTGAAAAAGAAGGTATAATAGATGAATGGCAGAGTGGATTCCGGAAGGGTCGTAGTACGCGGGACAATCTCGTAGCCATCGAAACTGCTGTCATAAAGGCGTTCCGCGAAAAAAAGAAAGTATTAGCAGTTTTTATTGATATCGAGTGCGCATTTGATAGAGTATGGAGAAGATCGGTTTTAAATACTTTGAATGAATGTGGTATAAACGGAAATATGTTGAAGTTTTTCGAAAACTTCCTCAATTCAAGGACTTTTCAGGTTAGGATTGGCTCAATAAACTCTGATGAGTTTAGTCAGGAAAATGGTGTGATACAGGGAGGCGTCTCCAGTGCAAAATTATTTTTGTTAGCCATGCATGGCTTAAGAAGAGAAATTTCTAGGGAGATACAAATTATGTTATTTGCTGATGACTTAATAATTTATTCTGTAGGTGAAAATATAGATTATCTATATGAATGTATTCAGGAGGCTCTAAACAAAATCAATCTGTGGATGAAAAATCATGGGTTCAAAATATCTGCTCAAAAATCTAAAAGTATTCTTTTTAATAAACGAACACCGAACACTTTAAGATACCTCAACTTGGATGGAATAGATTTAGAAACAGCTGACTCCATAAAATATTTAGGCTTAACTATAGATAAACATCTCACTTGGTTGCCTCATATTAAAGCCCTCAAGAATAATTGTAATAGATCCCTAAACCTGCTTAGATTACTGAGTAACACTCACTGGGGAGGTGATCGAACAAGTATGTTGATGCTATACCGGTCACTGATCAGATCTAAGCTGGATTATGGATGTATGGCGTATGGGTCAGCGAGCCCTCGTATTCTTCAAATGCTTGATCCCGTACACCATTCTGGCATAAGAATAGCCACGGGAGCCTTTCGCTCCAGTCCAGCCCCAAGTCTGCTAGTAGATGCCGGAGAATTGCCCCTCAAGTACAGGAGAGAAATTCTAACTACAAAATATTATCTATCTGTCAAATCTCAACCTCATCATCCTATTAATAACATCTTTTTGGAAACTAACTGGGAGAACTATTTCATTGCCTATAAAACACCCTTCCCCGCTAGAGCTGAATTGTTTTTAACAAAATTAAATTTAAACTATGAAAACATTTTACCCTCTTCACCACTTCAAATTCCACCTTGGACTCTCATACCACCGCTTGTCAATCTAACATTAACTAAACATATAAAAAAAGAAACTCCGCCATATTTGTACTCTGCAGAGTTAAATAAAATTAAAGCAAGTATGCCTCCTTCCACGTACATATACACAGATGGGTCGAAAAGTGCTAATGGTGTGGGAGCTGCCGCCCTCTGCGAAGGACGACAATACTTGTTTTCTCTCTCTCCTCATTGTTCCAGTTATTCCGCCGAACTATTAGCAATTAAAAAAGCATTAAATATTATTCCACCTAGCCATTCTAATGTCGTTATTTGTACAGATTCATTATCATCTATAATTAGTTTACAGAATATTTACACCCATGATAGTATGGTTTCTGACATTCTATACAGTATTAATGAATTAAATAAAAATATGTTCAAAATTAAATTCGTCTGGATCCCTGGTCATTGTGATATTAAAGAGAATTCAATGGTTGATGAGCTAGCAAAAAACGCTTCTATAAGCGGTTTTAAATTCTCAGGTATCCCACTCATAGACATTAATTCTATAGTTAAGGCTGAAACAATAAAGATTTGGCAAAGGGAGTGGATTAGTATGGAATTGGGAGATAAACTCCGGGAGATTAAAGATGAGGTATGTAAGTGGGCTAGTTCGGAGCGGGATAATAGGAGGGAATCAGTAATCCTCTCAAGATTACGGATAGGCCACACTAGACTGACACACGGCTATCTCATGGAGAGGGGGGAACCTCCGGAGTGCGAGGTTTGTGGCGTGCCCCTCACTGTAAAGCATATCCTGACGGAATGTAGGGCATATGAAGATGAGCGAGTTCGACTGAGTCTCCCGATACATCTTAGAGAGCTGCTAGGAAATAATTCAGTTCATCTTTCTAATATTTTTTCTTTCCTGGCTAAAACCAATTTAAAAAACAAAATTTAGCGCTGATTCTTCATCGTAAATTAAAATCTTTTCCAATTATCACCTATTATAAGCAATAAGGCCTCTAGAATATATTTCGACAAAAATTTCACCTAAACTTATTTAACAGCAAACGTAAAACATATTAGTCCCTTTTAAAAAATGTATAACCATTATTAATTGATATAATTTAAATTATTAAGACGTTTACTAACTAAAATTTTGTTACAAATACTTTTTTTACCGTTGGTGGCGTTCGGAACGGAGGTGGGGCGCGTGTGTCGGCGGGAGCGATGGGCTTGGTTAGGGTTGAGGACGAGCCCCCCCCCCCATGCGGTCTGCGAAGGTTTGGTTGCCCTGGCACCAGCAAGCACACCTTCTATCATAGACCTGGCAGCCAGTCACCAGATGCGGGCCACTAAGGTAGAACTGGCACGGGGGACACTACTCGACCTTGGCTGGGTCCGCCTCCCGCTGGCCTCGGGCTCTGTCTCTGCTTTCGATGCTACCAACGGACCGGCCAAGAGGCATAAATGACCCAATAGTGGTTGAATGGCCTTTAAACACCAAGGAAAAAAAAAAAAAAAAAAAAAAAAAAAAAAAACATGATTTGTATTTTTATGGTGTATTTTTAGATAATCACTGTCAATTTTTGTATACTGATATTGAAAATTAGATACGTTTGTCGTGGTTAAGTTGAACATCCTATAAGCTAAATTTGATCTCTGTATCCTCCAGGAAAATAGCTGTGTATAAATGCAGGGGAGGGGACCCCCCTTCAACCCTGCACGTGGATCAGGCTTCAACACACGTGTATACAGGCACACGTGTAGGCTGGCAAGGGAGGAATGTATACCAATTGGTAATTACCTTGCCAGCCTACACGTGTATACAGACACACGTGTAGGCTGGCAAGGGGGGAAAGTATACCAATTGGTAATTACCTTGCCAGCCTACACGTGTATACAGACACACGTGTAGGCTGGCAAGGGGGGAAAGTATACCAATTGGTAATTACCTTGCCAGCCTACACGTGTATACAGACACACGTGTAGGCTGGCAAGGGGGGAAAGTATACCAATTGGTAATTACCTTGCCATTCTTTTTTTTTCTTTTTTTTTTTATAATTTATTTATGAGCACCCCGCATTGACAGCGTTTCGCCCATACCTTGCATTTCGATTACCGTAAAGAAAAAGTCAACAAAAAGAACCCCATAAGTGACAGTTGGGGCCTCTGGTTGTTTACATCCTAGCTTTCTATCAAGGACACATAGACACACGTAAATATTTACTCGCCAGAAACAAATCTTTTCATGGGGAAAATGTCATGAATATATGTATATATACACACACACACACACACAAAGGTATAATATTTGGCTTATGTTTGTTCCCTATGTTTTATAAAGTGTTCAGATTACGACCTCGATTCCAGTACACAAGGTGGAGAAAGCAGAAACATGCTTAAACTTCAACAATTGTAAACAATGAGGATTTGGTGACAGCTAGCGAGACGTAAACACTAACCTGGCCAGTGTAACCTCCTCCTGCTATCAACCTTTCCATTGAGTTAGTAGATAGTGGAAGGAGTGTTATCTATCTCCCAATGCTATAAAAGTGTAGGTCTGAAATCGGCCATGTTAGTGTGACTATAGTACCAGTAGTGACGCGCGAAAATTTCAATCTGAATATGACCGTAAAGAAACAATGCATTTGAACGAATATATATATAATATTCTTCCTGATTTATATTTATAAATATATATATATATATATATATATATATATATATATATATATATATATATATATATATATATGTCAATTTATACGTATACGACACATAAATTCGTTTGATTTCATTGTTTGTTTACAATAATATTCAAAAATTCACCTTTTCGCGCGCCTTTTGTCACACTGGCATGGCCGATTTTAGGCTTCAACTTTTTTCGTTTATACTCCCTCCCCTCCCTTCTAACTCAATGAACCTTACACGCCCACCGTCAGTGTTGCCAAACTATAAAAATAAGAGACACATTAATAATTTTCCAAGGAGTACACTTCAAAGCAACCCTGCGTCACAAGACCTGTGCAGACCAGCGTGTTAATGGCGTCTCCCTGTGCATGTATTCTCCTGGTGTCTAACACCTGTAAGACCAGCGTGTTAATGGCGTCTCCCTGTGCATGTATTCTCCTGGTGTCTAAGACCTGTAAGACCAGCGTGTTAATGGCGTCTCCCTGTGCATGTATTCTCCTGGTGTCTAACACCTGTAAGACCAGCGTGTTAATGGCGTCTCCCTGTGCATGTATTCTCCTGGTGTCTAAGACCTGTGAAGACCAGCGTGTTAATGGCGTCTCCCTGTGCATGTATTCTCCTGGTGTCTAAGACCTGTGAAGCCCAGCGTGTTAATGGCGTCTCCCTGTGCATGTATTCTCCTGGTGTCTAAGACCTGTGAAGACCAGCGTGTTAATGGCGTCTCCCTGTGCATGTATTCTCCTGGTGTCTAAGACCTGTGCAGACCAGCGTGTTAATGGCGTCTCCCTGTGCATGTGTTCTCCTGGTGTCTAAGACCTGTGCAGACCAGCGTGTTAATGGCGTCTCCCTGTGCATGTATTCTCCTGGTGTCTAAGACCTGTGCAGACCAGCGTGTTAATGGCGTCTCCCTGTGCATGTACTCTCCTGGTGTCTAAGACCTGTGAAGACCAGCGTGTTAATGGCGTCTCCCTGTGCATGTATTCTCCTGGTGTCTAAGACCAGTGAAGACCACCGTGTTAATGGCGTCTCCCTGTGCATGTATTCTCCTGGTGTCTAAGACCTGTGAAGACCAGCGTGTTAATGGCGTCTCCCTGTGCATGTATTCTCCTGGTGTCTAAGACCAGTGAAGACCAGCGTGTTAATGGCGTCTCCCTGTGCATGTATTCTCCTGGTGTCTAAGACCTGTGCAGACCAGCGTGTTAATGGCGTCTCCCTGTGCATGTATTCTCCTGGTGTCTAAGACCAGTGAAGACCAGCGTGTTAATGGCGTCTCCCTGTGCATGTATTCTCCTGGTGTCTAAGACCTGTGAAGACCAGCGTGTTAATGGCGTCTCCCTGTGCATGTATTCTCCTGGTGTCTAAGACCTGTGCAGACCAGCGTGTTAATGGCGTCTCCCTGTGCATGTATTCTCCTGGTGTCTAAGACCAGTGAAGACCAGCGTGTTAATGGCGTCTCCCTGTGCATGTATTCTCCTGTTGTCTAAGACCAGTGAAGACCAGCGTGTTAATGGCGTCTCCCTGTGCATGTATTCTCCTGGTGTCTAAGACCTGTGCAGACCAGCGTGTTAATGGCGTCTCCCTGTGCATGTATTCTCCTGGTGTCTAAGACCTGTGCAGACCAGCGTGTTAATGGCGTCTCCCTGTGCATGTATTCTCCTGGTGTCTAAGACCTGTGCAGACCAGCGTGTTAATGGCGACTCCCTGTGCATGTATTCTCCTGGTGTCTAAGACCTGTGCAGACCAGCGTGTTAATGGCGTCTCCCTGTGCATGTATTCTCCTGGTGTCTAAGACCTGTGCAGACCAGCGTGTTAATGGCGTCTCCCTGTGCATGTACTCTCCTGGTGTCTAAGACCTGTGAAGACCAGCGTGTTAATGGCGTCTCCCTGTGCATGTATTCTCCTGGTGTCTAAGACCTGTGCAGACCAGGGTGTTAATGGCGTCTCCCTGTGCATGTATTCTCCTGGTGTCTAAGACCAGTGAAGACCAGCGTGTTAATGGCGTCTCCCTGTGCATGTATTCTCCTGGTGTCTAAGACCTGTGAAGACCAGCGTGTTAATGGCGTCTCCCTGTGCATGTATTCTCCTGGTGTCTAAGACCTGTGAAGACCAGCGTGTTAATGGCGTCTCCCTGTGCATGTATTCTCCTGGTGTCTAAGACCTGTGAAGACCAGCGTGTTAATGGCGTCTCCCTGTGCATGTATTCTCCTGGTGTCTAAGACCTGTGCAGACCAGCGTGTTAATGGCGTCTCCCTGTGCATGTATTCTCCTGGTGTCTAAGACCTGTGAAGACCAGCGTGTTAATGGCGTCTCCCTGTGCATGTATTCTCCTGGTGTCTAAGACCTGTGAAGACCAGCGTGTTAATGGCGTCTCCCTGTGCATGTATTCTCCTGGTGTCTAAGACCTGTGAGAAGACCAGCGTGTTAATGGCGTCTCCCTGTGCATGTATTCTCCTGGTGTCTAAGACCTGTGAAGACCAGCGTGTTAATGGCGTCTCCCTGTGCATGTATTCTCCTGGTGTCTAAGACCTGTGAAGACCAGCGTGTTAATGGCGTCTCCCTGTGCATGTATTCTCCTGGTGTCTAAGACCTGTGAGAAGACCAGCGTGTTAATGGCGTCTCCCTGTGCATGTATTCTCCTGGTGTCTAAGACCTGTGAAGCCCAGCGTGTTAATGGCGTCTCCCTGTGCATGTATTCTCCTGGTGTCTAAGACCTGTGCAGACCAGCGTGTTAATGGCGTCTCCCTGTGCATGTATTCTCCTGGTGTCTAAGACCTGTGCAGACCAGCGTGTTAATGGCGTCTCCCTGTGCATGTATTCTCCTGGTGTCTAAGACCTGTGAAGACCAGCGTGTTAATGGCGTCTCCCTGTGCATGTATTCTCCTGGTGTCTAAGACCTGTGAAGACCAGCGTGTTAATGGCGTCTCCCTGTGCATGTATTCTCCTGGTGTCTAAGACCTGTGAGAAGACCAGCGTGTTAATGGCGTCTCCCTGTGCATGTATTCTCCTGGTGTCTAAGACCTGTGAAGCCCAGCGTGTTAATGGCGTCTCCCTGTGCATGTATTCTCCTGGTGTCTAAGACCTGTGCAGACCAGCGTGTTAATGGCGTCTCCCTGTGCATGTATTCTCCTGGTGTCTAAGACCTGTGAAGCCCAGCGTGTTAATGGCGTCTCCCTGTGCATGTATTCTCCTGGTGTCTAAGACCTGTGCAGACCAGCGTGTTAATGGCGTCTCCCTGTGCATGTATTCTCCTGGTGTCTAAGGTTTTCTATCAGACATTATTTATTTCATCCTCATTACTAGTTTGAAGAACGTTTCATTTTTGTTATCAGTTTTTTTTGTTTGTTTTTTATAATTTCTCTTAATTATCTTTTAATTTCGTCAGCACAGTGTTATCTTATTTATTTTTCGAAGCATTATAGCGAACTTTTATTTTACAAAATTTTATTTTTTCCACCCGCTACTCGTTCACTAAAATTTCATTTGAATAAACGTTGTTTACCCATTTTACCGGGTTTCCTGCCATTGTCTACGGGAGAAACTCGCTTGTTGACCGGAGACCGCTGTTCACACAAAGGGCCAACCCTTCATGACCTACTGGTATACGTATCCACAAAGCTGTCACTTTGTAAGGGTCATGTATCCACACAGCTCGTCCATTCACCCAGAAACTTGGTACTTCAATAATTCTTTCATGAGTGCAACTTCAATTACTAATTCCTTCGGAAAGTACCAAAACGGTGACAGTTATTTGCCATAAAAAAAACTTCCACAAAATGTCTGCAAATTGCTAACTGCTATAGCCACGTTGAATGCACCGGCTCCCGTTGACCACCGAAGCTAAGCAACCTCGGGCTTGGCTAGTACTTGAATGGGTGACCGACCACGTGCAGTTGATATTATAAAAGGGTGGCAACCTGTTTTTGGGTTGCAACAAAAACAACAAAAAATAATCCCCAAACGAATATTACGATTCCAATATCATTAGAATTGTCAACCCATTGTCCTTATCGCTAAAACCAAACCTCTGTATAGAAACCTTCTACAAATACATTCTAAGCTTCCTATTAAGAGATTGCTGATTCCAAGCCTAATTTGAATTACCGAATCTTGGACTCGCCAGATTGGCGCATTGCCAGCTTGTTGACACAGGGCTGTAGTTTATTGGTGGGTGTTGTTCCAAACAATAGGGAGAAATGGGGTCTCCCGTGGTCTAATGGCTAGCGCCTTGGATTCATAAGCGGGAGATGGTGGGTTCGATTCCCATCCTCCGGCAGGAATTTTATCATCCCACGGCTCGCTGGTAAAATTCCTCGCTACACCCTGGATGTCGGCGCTAATGGCCAAGATGTAGATGCGCCGTAAAAAAAAAAAAAAAAAAAAAAAAAAAAAAAAAAAAAAAAAAAAAAAAAAAAAAAAAAAAAAAAAAAAATAGGGAGAAATCATTTTATGTGTGATGTTGACAAATACTGCAGTCCGGTTGGTATCGTCTAGCAATGTAATGCTTCAGGTCGCAATAATTATAAAACACTTCGTAATTCTAGTTATATATATATATATATATATATATATATATATATATATATATATATATATATATATATATACTAGCTGAATACCTGTGCTTCGTCACGGCAGAAAAGCCAAATTATTTTTTGCGATAAATAATGTATCATCAAATTAACGCTACTACATAATTTTGAACAGTTTATTACAGCACGGTTCCCGTTATATGTTATTCATCAATTGATAAGTTATCAAAGTAGAATGTTTCTTGACACTGGGGCTCCGGACCAGTGTCAACAAACACATATCCTAGAGATACCCAGTTATCTATAGGTTACCAGTAACAGGAGTATAACCAGTACAGGTTAAAATTCGTTGTCAATAATAAATGTACGTTAAAATTTAAAAATTTATGTTTCCAAGATGTCATTTGGAAACAACCATTATATTTACGATTACCCATTACCAAGAAGAGTTCTGACTGGGGATGCTCATGGGTGAGGAGGCTGTGCAAGGGGTTTGGGATATGATGACGATATTTATGACGCGTTATCTATAGGTCACCACCCTTTTCTAGCCAGGATAGGGCTGATGCCTTTTCTTTTTTCTAAAGAAAAGCCACTGCCCCTAGTGGGAATCGAACCCACGACCCTTAGCACGGAGTGTTAAGTGCTCACAAAAAAAAAATATATAAAACTTTTCTGCAAATGGATCAATATGACCATTCAGAGTTGAATCTTCTAGAAGTTTATGACTAGTAGGATGACATAATTCATTGACTTTTCCTCCGCCAGAGTTCTCCTAGTGATATAACATCACTAGGAGAACTCTGGCTGTTATGTTTTCTTCATCCGTTCGTTGGTTGTAGAAAGTAGGTGATGGAAAGTGGTAATTACAGAACAGCAATGGAACCATTTCTAAGTATGCTTCAGTAATTGCTGTAAGAGCATTATGCTGGAATCTTCATCTCTTATGATTGCTTTATATAATCCCTCAGTCATTAAATACTAAATTCTTGCATCCAGTCCCAATGGAATTTAATATGTTTTTTTTTTTCTCTTTATTCAATAAAATTTTAAATAAAAAAAAAAACACAAAAAAAAAAATCAAATAGTAAAAGAAGGGAAAGTCAGAACTGCGCATGTATGAGGTCTGTAAATGAAGTACTCAGATTGATTTTAGCAAAAATATGCTTTAGCGATGACTAAACCGGAATAAAAACGTTACAAAAAGTGTCCACTGGCGTTGGCGCATGCTCGGTGGCCATGTACGAAAAAGAAGACTATATGTTATACAGTACATTACATAGGTTTTTCCTCAAGCATGTTTATGTTCCTGAATTTGAGCAGAAGGCTCTAAACGAAATATTTTTTATTCAAATAGAATTACAACATGGATTTATATTGTTATTCTGAAACTAACTTCCTTCTGAAGGCACACAGTGCTGGATAACGTACTTCCACTCCTCACAGCAGTGCTGGTTACAGTACTTCCACTCCTCATAGCAGTGCTGGATACAGTTCTTCCACTCCTCATAGCAGTGCTGGATACAGTACTTCCATTCCTCATAGCAGTGCTGGATACAGTACTTCCACTCCTCATAGCAGTACTGGATACAGTACTTCCACTCTTCATAGCAGTGCTGGACACAGTACTTCCACTCCTCATAGCAGTGCTGGATACAGTACTTCTACTCCTCATAGCAGTACTGGATACAGTACTTCCACTCTTCATAGCAGTGCTGGACACAGTACTTCCACTCCTCATAGCAGTGCTGGATCCAGTACTTCCACTCCTCATAGCAGTGCTGGATACAGTACTTCTACTCCTCATAGCAGTGCTGGATACAGTACTTCCACTCCTCGTTGCAGTGCTGGATACAGTACTTCCACTCCTCATAGCAGTGCTGGATACAGTACTTCTACTCCTCATAGCAGTGCTGGATACAGTACTTCTACTCCTCATAGCAGTGCTGGATACAGTACTTCCACTCCTCATAGCAGTGCTGGATACAGTACTTCCACTCCTCATAGCAGTGCTGGACACAGTACTTCCACTCCTCATAGCAGTGCTGGATACAGTACTTCTACTCCTCATAGCAGTACTGGATACTGTACTTCCACTCTTCATAGCAGTGCTGGTCACAGTACTTCCACTCCTCATAGCAGTGCTGGATCCAGTACTTCCACTCCTCATAGCAGTGCTGGATACAGTACTTCTACTCCTCATAGCAGTGCTGGATACAGTACTTCCACTCCTCGTTGCAGTGCTGGATACAGTACTTCCACTCCTCATAGCAGTGCTGGATACAGTACTTCTACTCCTCATAGCAGTGCTGGATACAGTACTTCCACTCCTCATAGCAGTGCTGGATACAGTACTTCCACTCCTCATAGCAGTGCTGGATACAGTACTTCCACTCCTCATAGCAGTGCTGGATACAGTACTTCCACTCCTCATTGCAGTGCTGGATACAGTACTTCCACTCCTCATAGCAGTGCTGGACACAGTACTTCCACTCCTCATAGCAGTGCTGGATACAGTACTTCCACTCCTCATAGCAGTGCTGGATACAGTACTTCCACTCCTCATAGCACTGCTGGATACAGTACTTCCACTCCTCTTAGCAGAGCTGGGTACAGTACTTCCACTCCTCATAGCAGTGCTGGATACAGTACTTCCACTCCTCATAGCAGTGCTGGATACAGTACTTCCACTCCTCATAGCAGTGCTGGATACAGTACTTCCACTCCTCATAGCAGTGCTGGATACAGTACTTCCACTCCTCATAGCAGTGTTGGATACAGTACTTCCACTCCTCATAGCAGAGCTGGGTACAGTACTTCCACTCCTCATAGCAGTGCTGCAACTCTGATACTGAAATAGCCTTCATCTGGTGGTTACAGCCTTTTGGAAGTATTAGACTGTCCTAAAATGAGTTCTTTTGAAGTGATTTTTCATTTTCAGGGAGAGAAAAAAGATATTTTTATTTATTTATTCGTTGGTGTTCCCCTTAATGTAAATAAACACCTTACATTTTATATAGTTATTACATAAGTGTTAGATAGAGGGAAATACAACTGAAATACAATATTAATGTCTCCGAAATATTGACTGACGACCCACTAACAAATCCCCTCTGGCTCTTAAAATCGCTAGAAGTCAATAATGATCTAGTAAAATACAAAAAAAAATATAACCCGTTATCAAAATTAATACATAAAAAACATTTCGACACTCTTAAGTTAATGAATTTAGAAAAACTCTATCTTCGGTGACGGTTCCAAAACATATAATGGTGTAGGAGCAGCAGCTGTAATACTAGATATTTTCAAACAGGAAGTGTAGACAGCGAGGTAGAAAAAAGGATCCTGTATTTATCATCCTTGCAAAAAAAGTCCGACTCGCAGGAACTGCATCATCTTAGCGCGGTTCCGTTCATGTCCCTAGTGTCATTTGAAAAGCTTAGAAAATAAATAAACTTATTTTTGTTATATATCTCGTGAAAATTGTCGAAATCCTCTCGAACATCTCGAATAAAAGTGATATTAAGGCGTCAGGGACACCGACAATAGCTAACTTTTACACAGAAGCGGAAATTACAGAATCTGGCTCTCATTCTAAAGCAAAGCTCTATAAATCAATACAAAATATGCCTAATAAAGCCTTTCTAGTGGATACAGAAGGATCAAGAAGAAGTACAAGAAAGATTTAGTAGAATACCCTGCCTAATATAGCCTGTATAGAATAATATGCCGAATAAAGCCTATCTAGTAGATACAGAAGGACAAATAACAAGTCTTGACGAATAACAAGTCAAGATATAGAATAATATACCTAATTAAGTCTAAGGAGTAGATACAAATGGACCAAAAACAAGTCTTGAGGAATATTGTTTTTTTCTAATTAAATACTTTTTATCAATATTTAGTATATAACCTTTGTTGAAAACTATTGATTGCTAATTGATGAATCGGGTTACAAGTAAGTAGTCTTTATGAATATTTAGTATATAACCTATGTTTGGAACTGTGTTATTTCAGAATCTAGTATAGTTTAAGAAATTTTGGTGAAAGATATCATTAAGTTGCTCTCTGTACCGTAGCTAGGCTTTGTATTTGTGTCGGCAGATACCTGGGGTATATTTACAACTCTTGAGGATTAACTCCAAGCAGGTAAATTTCCTGCGGACCTTCTGTTTCTACGGGCACTGGACCGACTGTCTATTCGCTCATAGTATCTAACCGTTGTGAAGTTTATTTTTTGGATTTAGGACTTAATATACATATGTAGACTAAATCATAGCAAGAAGTCTACCTCCGTCGTCGGTTCTTAACTATGAAGACTCGCTAATGTTACCCAATCTTAGATACATCGTAATTAAAATCCACTTCAAAAACACGACATTTCATCAGAATCCCCTGCTTAATAAAACATATATAGAATAATATGCCTAATAAAGCCTATCTAGAGATAAAAATAAGGGATAAAAATAGAGGAAAAACGCCGTTCGTGGTGGTAGAAAATCTTACAAGGCATTTCGCTCAGAAATCTCCGAAATATTGTTACTAATTTTACGTATCCTGTTGTATAACCAAATAGATTTATATTCTATAATCAATAAGAAAAAACTACTAGCAATAAAAAACTATGGGTAACAGATAAAAATAGGGAACACCAAGAACAATTCTAAAGAACGAAATCAACACCAGTACTGTAATCTACATATTCATAGGGCATCTTCGAATTCTAACAAACAAAATATTGCTTCTAATTATACGTATCCTGTTTACTGACAAATACATTTGACTGCTATAAGAAATTACAAAAATAACGAGCAGTGAAAAAAAAACTGCGGGAAACACACAAATAGATCCGTTTAAATAAACGAAACTAACTAACTAAGTTTTAAGCACTTATTTCTCCTAATGTGACGACCCCGTTTCAACATTTATTCAAAACATTTTTTGTAGAGAATTTTTTGTTGAGTAAGCTTTCGAACTGTTACATTTCACTTGCCACGATTTCCTAACCCTTTTCGAGATATTAAGGAAAATATACGAATATACATTTGACTACTATAAGCAATTGTAAACACTAGGGAATATGCCAAAGAACTCGGAGTAGGAGCCTCGACAGTTTCAAGACATTTGAAGGAAATCGACAAATCCAAAACTGACATTTCATACGGTATGCAACTCTGAGCATACTAGAGAACCAACATATTCTATCCATTGACCAAGTAATATATTGAAAAATGGTCTTATTCGATGCTTTATTTAAGGCATTAAAGGCTATTCTAAAGGGGTTAGAGTTGGGACAATTTGTGACTAGCCGTATCGTCCACAATCCAAGAGCAAAGTCTGGAATCTGAAAAACGAGATTTTTCATATTCGATAGTTAGACATGGCAGGGACGATATCAGGACTTTAGACAATGCTGTTGGTCTCTACAGAGCAGAAGGATCATACCGAGTACTAAGGTTTACTACGGACATGGTTACGGCTCGAAGAAATCGCTTCATCTGTGTGTTATTGTTACAAGGGTCAATGCTGTTGGTCTCTACAGAGCAGAAGGATCATACCGAGTACTAAGGTTTACTACGGACATGGTTACGGCTCGAAGAAATCGCTTCATCTGTGTGTTATTGTTACAAGGGTCAATGCAGAACATTTGCGAAACATAACTTTTCTACTATTTCTTTTCTTTGATATATGACAGTTATTAAACAAAATCACTGGCACCTACTTTCCGAAATGACCCGATGTTGTTCAAATTCCTACTAATGATGTGTAAAGTGTAATAACATGTTGCCGGAGGAACGGCGAGAAGGTCGTGAGTGATTGCAGGAGGCAGTCGACCGTGGAGGGAGTTTGAGAAAGCCAAAACTGCCAATTAGCTGAACAAACAAAGCCAAACCTTGTTGGTAGTTTCTGCAGATTCCTCATGACTAGAGCCCGGAAGATAGGCATTTATTTTTGGTTAAAATAGGCAGGCAAAAAGGCACTTGAAATAGTGAAAATAGGCAGTACTGTAATTAAAATAGGCATTTATTAGGAGTGAAGGCAAAGAGGAATCTCACTCATTATTAATGAAAATATGTATTTTAAATACTCATTCATTTCTTTATTATCAATTTATCACAGAATTCGTGTACTTACTCTTACTTTCCCTTCTTACAAGCAACAACAAGATGCTTTTTCAAAGTATCAACTCTCATAGACCTTCTAAGAAAAAATGTTTTTCATTATGGAAAAACTTCCTCTGCATTATCTTATCATTTCTAAATCCACAATACCAGGTAACTACACCATGGTCAGAGCAAAAGGGGTGTGAGGAAGGAGACGTACTTCTCTCTTTCCTGCTATTCATTATGCTTGTGCATTCCTTCGACTAAAAAATTGCATTACGAACAAAAAAGGCAAAAAAAGGCTTTAAATATTAAAATAGCCAAAATAGGCAAAATAAAAATTGTCTCTACACTTCCTAAATCACGGAAATATATTTATTTCTATCTGATTCTTCAATATATCCATTCAGATAAAAAAGGCATTTTACCTAACTTCCGGGCTCTACTCATGACTAAGGGGGCGACGGGGGGAGGGCTGTAAGGATGGAAGACGGGTAGGGACGTTCAGATACTAGAAAATACGAGTAGATACTCGATACTTTAGATTCGATACCAAGTACTAATAGAATCGAATCAATCTTGCGATACTTACTCGGTATCGAATCGATTCAGACTGATTACTGAACCATAAAAAAGCTCAAAGCTAGCGTTGCTATTTGTATGTCTAGATGATCCGAAATAGACAGTTTCTGTCTAACGGTAGGTATACAGACAGAGACAATGATTGTAGTGGGATTCATGGGCGCCACAGTACATTTTGTAGAAAGTAGTAAAATGTGTATTTATTATCTTGCAATTCGTGCATTTAGTGAGCGACGTAAAAAATGGATATTGTACGTGACAAAATTCGTGCAGCTGTATCAGATAATTCCAGTTCAATGTTCGCTGCCGTACGGATCTCTTTAGGTGAAAAAAAAAATTAACTTGTTTTGGGCATACTGTAAACCTTGTAGTTGGAGAGGCACTAAAGATACCCTGTGTTAAATCAGCTGTTATAAATGTACGAGAAATTGTTCATTGGTTAAAAAATAGTGTTGTACAGGCGGATAACTAACTACAATTCAGACGAAACAGTGTTAAAACTTATTGCAGATGTAAGAACTAGATGGAACTCGACATTTCTTATGTTAGAGCGATTCCTAATGTTGAGAATAGTAATATCAGAAATTGAAATGGAGAGTGTAGTGGCTCCAAGTTTGTCAAGTGCTGTAGAAACCTACACTTCCAAGAGCCCTATGTATGTGGAAGAGGTATTCAAGAACTTGGAACTATGGTTGTAACAGAACTTAGTAGCCCAAGTGATTCAGAAGATGATGCTTCTTCTACTGTACCATCTACTGCACCATGATGCTTTATATCATCATAAGGAGTTAGCACACGGACACAAGAAGAAAACAACATCACACCAGGGAGAAACCCGGAGTGCCGCCATATTGAAAACAGTGTGTTGTTTAGCTCCTGATTTAATTAGTTTTAAAGTGAGTTTTTTAGTGGTATATTTTCATAAATCTGTTCTTATGAAGAGGTATTCTCAAGCTGCAAGCTACCTATAGAATATTATTGGACACAACAGCCTAATAAGGCATAATATATAGTGAAGTTATTGAGATCAAGGTGAGCTAGTTTCTGACCTCAACTAATAACGTTTTCTTTATTTTTCATAATCTTTTATAGAGGTTCTCTCGTAGTAGTATGATATTGCTAAATACTTGAATAAATCCAGATCTAGTGGCGATAATTGCCTTCAATAAGGAAAACAATAATTTATAACCTAAAGGCGGGCAACAACGTGGAGAATTCGGGTTTCACCTAAGATTGCCGAGTTCTGCCGAACATCACCCGAGTCTAGTCGAACTTCAAGCTCTAGAACGGAAGCTGGGCTACCTCGATCACGGCTATAGCAAAGGACTTGTACACCGAGATAAGACTTATCTTATAATTATTTAACTTTAATAACTATCTTACTCGAAGATCGAGACTGCGCTAAGCACATATATATTTATTATTATTATTAAATTTTTTTTTTCTCTCTCCAATTATTAATATGAAATACATGCAGGCATGGGGAAGAGAAAACCCATAGTGAAGCGCGCAAACAGCTCACAGGAAAATTCTCCTAAAAACTCCCCACAACAAAACAAATCAGTCAATCAGCGACCTAGCTCGCAGTCATCTCTAGCCAAATCTTTACCACCGCCAGCCATAGTCAGCCAATCTAATGATCTTTCCACAGCCAGCGCATCAACGTCAAGAACCTCAACCAACCGTCCTTTGCAAAAACCTAACGATCAACAAACTGAACAAATTCCTAAACCCCCACCCATTTACGTAAGGGGAGTTAAACATTTTATTAATTTTGCAAAAGAATTAGAACATGAACTTGGACCAGCCGAATTCAGTTGTCGATAAAACATTGATATTATAATCGTCAAACCAACTACTCCGGAAGCATATAGAAAAGCAATCCAATATCTGAAAAACAAAGATCTGCAGTTTCACACCTACCAACTGCAAGAAGAATAATCATTCCGAATTGTAATCAGACACTTACACCCAACCACGCCAGAAGAAGATATATTACAAGCCCTGGACGAGATTGGTTTCAAAGCAAGAAATGCCAGGAATGTCTTGCATCCACAGACAAAAGCTCCGTTGCCCTTGTTTTTCGTGGACTTAGAGCCAGCCTCAAACTGTAAAGACTTATTCAAGCTTACAAGACTTCTCTATACGAGTGTTGTAATAGAAGAGCCACACAGAAAAGAAGGGTTGATTCAGTGCCAAAGATGCCAGGGCTTCAATCATACAAAACATTTTTGTACTTTGAATCCGGCATGCGTAAAATGCGCTGGTCCACATCTCACAGCTGACTGTCCTAAAAAATCTAGAGAAGAAAAGGCCAAATGTGTACATTGTCAAGGAGACCATCCGGCTAACTACAGGGGCTGTCAAACGTACCAAGAGCTTCTCCGGAGACGACGCCAGCTGTATAAACAGTCTACCATGACAGCCAACTCACCTAAAACCGAAGAACAGCGTCTAAATAGAAATATCTCCCAGCAAAGGTCTACATCACAGCAGACTCCACATCAGCCATTAGGAAAGGTTTCCACCGCTCTGCCACCCCTCCAGGTTATCCAACAAGCAGAATCTACTCAACAGCTCGAAGCTCCAGAATGTTCAACAACTTCAGGTCATATTTCACGCACTTATGCTCTAGCTACCAAACCTTCATCCTCATCTCCTGATATTTCATCACCTTCCTATTCCTCATCCCAAGCAGAATTGCAAGCCATACCTTCTTCCCTTAATGACATCCTTGTTGAAATGAGATCCCTTCTAATGCCATTAATCCTTCTACTAGAAAAACTCACTCATCTCCCCCTCCATTAAAGGTGGCTATTTCCATCAATTCGACGACAATATTTCCTAGGTTCCTTCCTTTACCAAACCATTTCTTCCAAATCTCCTTCCTATATTTACAACCTCCTGCAGTTTAAATCTGCTGTCCATTCCCGTGGTACCCGCTCCCGTCCCTCCGATCTCTATCCTCCCACTCATAAAACAGCCTTCTTCGACCGTTCCTTCATCTCCCGAGCCTCCTCCTTCTGGAACTCTATCCCTCTTTCCATTCGACACTCTCCTTCCTTACCTGTCTTTAAATCCCGCCTCTTTGCTTTTCTCCTATCCTCCCAGGAAGACGCTTCTTAAAATTTCACCACCAGGAAGACCTGATTACCTTTGTAAATTATATTGCTGTTTTTTTCTCGTGTTTATGCATTTTCCTAGTTTATATCTTTTTATAGCCCCCATTCCTTTAATATTTATTCAACTTTTTAATATTTATTTGTTTATTTAAACTCTTTAATTTTATTCCCATCCCCCTCTGAACATTGTATCATCATTGCCCCATTCCAATGAATGTACATATTTACTTATATTTCATTTTATTATTTAAGGCTTCACATATAATATTTGTATTAGTTGCTTTTTTTTGTTTTGTTCTTTTATTCTTTTGTTTTTCGTTACTCATATTTATATTTTTAGGTTAAATTTCTTTATTGTTTATTTTGTACTTATTTTTATTCTTATGGGACGAAGTCCCAGAATAAAGTTTTTTTTTCATTCATTCCATTCCTCTCAAATATGACCCACCCCCATTTTAGGCCAATCACTGTCCTCCTGTGGAACTCGAACGGATTACTTAACCACACTGACGAACTGACTATGTTACTTAAAAACAAAAACATTGACATAGCTTTACTGACCGAAACACACTTAACTCCACGTAACACATTTTACATTTCTGGATACAAAACGTACAGGACTGATCACCCGGACGGGACTGCACACGGTGGATCTGCAATAATTATACGAGCAACACTCTCTCATTTTCTTTACCCAAACCAATTTCCCTCAGAGCCTTTCCAAAGTACAACTATCTCTCTCCAATCTTCCCAATTCCCCATCACAATTTCAGCCGTATACTGCCCTCCTAATAAATCTGTTTCCTCTTCCACCTTCCACTCATTCTTCCAATTCCTTGGTCCCCATTTTCTCTCCGGTGGCGATTTCAACTCCAAACACCCTGCGTTCGGTTGTAGAACAGCAAACCCTCGGGGGAGAGCTCTTCTCCAAACCCTTTCCTGTATTCCATCAAAAGTCATTGCTCCTTCATCCCCTACTTACTGGCCAACATCCCGATCTAAACTTCCCGATATCATAGATTTCTTTATAACTTCCGGTATCTCACAAATACCTTCCGATGTCCAAGCATTAGATGAACTATCCTCTGATCACAGCCCTGTTATACTTTCTCTGAATTCTAATGCTGACCTTTATTCTATCCCTTCCTATCCTACGCTCACTCTTGGACCAGTTGACTAGAAATACTTTCAAGACTCCCTAGAAGAAACCCTCAACTTCAATATTTCCCTAAAACCAAATACAGAAATAGACGACGCAGTCCATAACTTCACACTTGCAATCCAACAAAGCTTACACAGAGCAAACATCTACAAAACACCTCGACGACGTAAAACATATGATTACTTACCTACAAACATACAAAACTTACTGAATGAGAAGAGAAAGGCAAGAAGAATATGGCAAAACACAAGGTATCCCTCTGACAAAACTCGACTAAACCAACTTACAAGGGAATTAAAAACTGAACTCAGAAAACACAGAAACGAACAATTTGAATCTCACACAAAAGAACTTACTACATCTGACAAAACACTTTGGCAAGCTACGAGGAAAATCCTCTCCTATAAATCCTCCCGTCATCCCCTTCGCCGAGAAGATGGTTCCTGGGCCAAAACTGACGAAGAAATATCCCATACCTTTGGCCTACACCTCACCCAAGTCTTTACTCCTCACTATAATATCAATGATCCTGACCATACACTCCTTCTCTCTAGTCAACTGGACACTCCTCTTCAACTATCACTCCCACCAAAAGCCTTTAATCCTAAAGAAATCCTGTATGCTATCCAACATCTTCCTCCAAAAAAAGCCCCTGGATATGACCTCATCACTTCCAAAATTCTTAATAAACTCCCGAAAAAAGCCATCCTCTTCCTAACTTACATATATAATGCCGTATTAAGAACGACATATTTCCCCATCCTCTGGAAATTTTCAGTTATCCGGATGATCCCAAAGCCTGGTAAACCTATTCATCAACCTTCATCCTATCGTCCCATCTCACTCCTTCCAATAATGGGCAAAATACTTGAAAAACTCCTTCTCAAACGCCTTTATCCACTCCTGGATCCCATTATCCCATCTTCCCAGTTTGGGTTTCGCCATTCCCACTCCACTATTCACCAATGCCACCGTATCGAAGACAGCATATCCTCATCCTTCGAGAATAAGCAGTATTGCTCTGGGGTTTTCCTTGACGTAGCTCAGGCTTTCGATCGAGTGTGGCACCAGGGCTTGCTGTTTAAACTCAAAGAAATCCTACCTTCAACTTATTACCTTATAATGAAATCCTACCTCTCCGACCGTTTTTTCCAGACATCCTATGGGTACCTCATTATCTCCAATCTTCCCCCAACTAGCAGGTGTCCCACAAGGTGGAATTCTCAGTTCCGTACTATTCCTGGCTTATACGGCTGATATCCCATCTCATCCTGAAACATCCATCCACATGTATGCTGATGACACTGCTATCCTTACTGTCAACCAAAATCCAATTCTTGCTTCTAATTCCCTCCAAGAACACCTGTACCTACTTCAACCATGGCTAACTAAATGGAGAATCAAAGTAAATGCAGAAAAATCTAGCCATGCAACATTCACACTTTGTAAGTCAAGCTGCCCACCAATAACCCTCCAAAACATTATAATCCCGCAGAAATCGCAAGTAAAATACTTAGGACTGATACTAGACAAACGTTTAACTTGGAAGCCACACATAACTCAGAAAAGACAGGAACTAAACAGACGTTTTAGACTTTTATCACGCTTATTGGACAAACGCTCAAAACTATCATTGACTAACAAACGACTTATATACAATACCATACTCCGACCAATATGGACTTATGGACTAGAACTATGGGGTTCCACTAAACCTTCCAATTCCTACAGAATACAAACAATACAATCCAAAATCCTTGGAAGAATATCCAATGCTCCTTACTATGTCTCGAACCTAACCCTCCATAATGACTTCAATATCCCCTTTATCCAATCCCTGGCCAAATCAGTCTATCAGAAGTTCCATTCCAATCTCCCAGGCCATCCAAATCCTTTGATAAATTCTCTATCCTCGTTCCAAAATCCACAAAATCCCCATAGAAGGCTGAAGCGGAGGTGGCCTAGAGACAATTTGCTTTAACATCTGCAGTCCACAAAGTGTGTTATATTTTCATTTAAAATTCTTTACAGTTGTTTCATTATTATTTTATATTATCTTTTTATTTATTTTTTCTTTAATGCATTACTATTGTGGGTTTTGTAATTGTTCATATTCCCACATCAAGCCTCACAATGTCATTATAACTGAACCAGCAATATTACTAGAAATATGTTAACTCATATTGTTGTAATAATCAATAATAATAAAAAAAAAAAAAAAAAAAAAAAAAAAACACCAGGGAGATGAAGTTTCACTATATCTATCATCTATCAAATCCAGTAATATCTCTTAAAAACAACCCATTTGCAGAATGGGATGATATGAAATTTGTATTTCCTTGTCCGTACAAATCCTCGATACAAATGCAAACTAACGATTATGAAAAAATGCATCTTTCATTGTCCATCTTTAATAACTTCTGCTGGACTTATTTACGGCAAATTCTTCAATCTTGACTTCACTCTATTAAAGTAGTATTAAAGTATTCCACTATCAAAAGGTCAAATCTCCCGAATATTTGACTCTCCAAAAAAAAGTTATGAATAAATACTTTTCCACTCTGAAAAGTGGTGATTTTCATATTCGTTAGTTTGCTTTTGTATCGACGAAATATGCACAACAATACGTAAGTGTAGTCTTAACATCGGTTCCTAGCTTCGTTCCAAAGCCAGAGCAACAATGTTGCAACCAAGGAACAGATTGTCTCCAAAATACCTAGAGCAGTTACTGGTTTTGTGCAATCTTGATGCTAAAGAGTGAATTGCTTATTAAACTCAATACGGAGCTAATGGCCCAGATTTTTCGATGCGCCATTAAAAAAAAAATTAAACTCAATAATAAAAGATTTTCTATAGTTTTTGTTAATTAAGTAAAAACTAGTTAATTAATTACATTACTTTTAATTTTTGCCCTCGCAATTTTATCATTTTCTACGTAGTACTCATTAAAAAAAACTTATTTCGTTTAGAGCCTTCTGCTCAAATTCAGGAACATGAATATGCTTTAGGTCCACCCGACAAACCTATGTAATGTACTGTATAACATATAGTCTTCTTTTTCGTAAACTGCCACCGCGCATGCGCGAACGCCAATGGACACATTTTTGTGACATTGTTTTGTAAGGCTTAGGTCCACCCGACCAGCCTATGTAATGCACTCTATATCATACAGTCTTATTTTCGTACATTGCCATTGCGCATGCGCGAACGCCAGCTGACACTTTTCCTGTAAAGATCCCTGTACCCTTTAATCGAGTACAATCTGTACCGAGTTTTTGGTTGATCTTTAAGAATAATTTTGACCATCAGAGTTTAATTAACAATTTGTGTCCAAAACTACCATCGCACAGTGGGGCCAAACGAAATTTTTTTTTTAATTGAAAGCTAATAAAATGTAGAACAACTTTGTCTAGCCAGATTTGTTGCTTCCCATGTTTATTGAATTACATGTAAATAATTCACGAACTTTTACAATGGAACATCAAAAAATATTTTATTTTTCATGCAACTTAATATCAGCACTGCAGAGTTGGGCAAACGTTAGCGCGCGCTAATATCTAATACCTTCCCGCTAATTTAGCGGAACTGATAAGAGCCTGCGCTAACGATTAGCGCATAGCGACAGCAGTGCGCTAATCGCTAATTCACCTATAATGTTTAAATATCTTTGTAGCTAACTAGGAGGAATATTGAAGGTGGAATAAAAAAAGGATATTGGAAGTGTTATTACAAAGGATATTGATGGTCGTATTTGGAAGTATATAGGAGGTGGTATTAGGAAGGCTATACAAGGTGGTATTAGGAAGCATATAGAAGGTGGTATTAGGAAGGATATAGAAGGTGGCATTAGGAAGGATATAGAAGGTGGTATAAGGAAGTATATAGGAGGTGGTATTAGGAAGGATATAGAAGGTGGTATTAGGAAGGATATAGAAGGTGGTATTAGGAAGGGTATTGGAGGTGGTATTAAGAAGGATATACAAGGTGGCGTTAAGAAGGATATTAAAGGCGGTATTAGGAAGGATATTGGAGGTGGCATTTGGAAGGATATTGGAGGTGGCATTAGGAAGGATATTGGAGATGGTATCAGAAAGGGTAAAGAAGGTGGTATTAGGAAGGATATAAAAGGCGGGTTTAGGAAGTATATAGAAGGTGGTATTAGGAAGGGTATTGGAGGTGGTATTAGGAAGGGTATAGAAGATGGTATTATGAAGGGTATAAAAGGTGGTATTAGGAAGGATATTGGAGATGATATTAGGAAGGATATTAAAGGCGGTATTAGGAAGGATATTGGAGGTGGTATTAGGAAGGATATAGAAGGTGGAATTAGGAAGGGTATTGGAGGTGGTATTAGGAAGGGTATAGAAGATGGTATTAGGAAGGGTATAGAAGATGGTATTAGGAAGGGTATAGAAGATGGTATTATGAAGGATATAGAAGGTGGTATTAGGAAGGGTATATCCTTTCTAATACCACCTTCTATATCCTTCCTAATACCACCTTGTATATCCTTCCTAATACCACCTCCTATATACTTCCAAATACGACCATCAATATCCTTTGTAATAACACTTCCAATATCCTTTTTTTATTCCACCTTCAACATTCCTCCTAGTTAGCTGCAAAGATATTTAAACATTATAGGTGAATTAGCGATTAGCGCACTGCCGTCGCTATGCGCTAATCGTTAGCGCAGGCTCTTATCAGTTCCGCTAAATTAGCGAGAAGGTATTAGATATTAGCGCGCGCTAACGTTTGCCCAACTCTGCAGCACTGGTATCATTGAAATTAAACATTCAAACCCTGATTAGACTTGGAAAAAATCATAATGACAGATCTTCAAAACGTAAATTTATCTTACTTCAACAATGAGATTAATTGAAATATTATGCTTTTTGAATGAATGTTTAATTTCAACTACATCAAGCGCACAATTATTTAAACGCAATTTAATAAACTAGGGAAACAAAAAACCTGGCCAGACAAAGCTGTTCTTAAGTTTATTAGCTTTTATTTTATAAAAATACCTTGAAATTGGTTGGAATTTAGAGGCTGTAGCCCTTTTTGAAACAGAAAATGTCTTTTGGCCCCACTTTGCGACACACCCCTTCTATTCCTTCTGGATGGACAAATTTCGGTTTACGCTCTCTTTCAATCATTGGTTATTGAAATGACCAAATACCCAGTTTCGTAGCGAAAACAAACAAACAAACATTTCCAACGTTATCTTGGTAACAGCCACTCACACACAGGTAATTGTTTGGTATCTAGCAGATAAGATTTCTCAAGATTTTAAGATATTTAAGAAAAATTATTTCATGAGTGTAAATTGAATAAATACAGGAGTTCGGAAGGTGCTAAAAAATAGAAGTCGATTGTACTTAAAGATGTTTTATTGGGTTGGTGCAAAATTAATGCAGGTTATTGTATGACCAATTCGTCCCGAATTGCCAACTGTTGATTGGTCAACATTAACTTCTCTCACAATGTGCCGAGTGGTTTTGATTCACCAACGTCTTCAGTTGGTCGTGATGAACTACAGAAGGATTACGGAAACCTTCCTTGTCTTCAGTTGGTCGTGATCAACTACAGAAGGATTACGGAAACCTTCCTTGTCTTACAGATCGAAAACTATAAACATTTTCCTTTACCCCAAATAACTTTGATGCTTACTTTCAGAAGTCCTTACTCATAGAGAATGTAACACTAACTAAACTAATCTTTGAGTAAAAACAACATTAGTAACCATTGTTTATAATCCAGAAACTAGACTCTAGATTATCTTTCTTTACTTGGCCAGCACAGGTTAGCTCAGTGGTAGAGCACTCGACTTCTGAACTGAAGGATCCAGGTTCAAACCTCGTGCAAGCACTAAAGATTTTTATCTTCTAGTGTCGTCTTTCATGGATTGGAATTGGCGTCCCAGATCGTCCCGTCGTTTAATTAATTAATACTTACCTGTGAAGGGCAATAGGAGCATAGTAGTGACCACATTATCCCCCAGTGTGCCGTATGTTCATGAATCAGATACCTTTACAGTATCGGCCCCTCTGGGCCATTGTGACCTGTTACGCGACTGATTTGACTAGACAAGGACATGTCTTAAAAAAATAATATTTAAAACTGCATTATATTTGCAGAAACCCAATCAAATGAATTTAAATATTGAGTTTATTATTTTGGTTTTTGCTTGAATTGTTATAATTGACAAGGGCCTATCTATTGCCAATATATTGGCGCATCTATTGCCAACGGCCAACTAGTTGAATACACCAATAGAACACAAAAATTAAGGAACGTCGGAAGTGGCCAATATCTAAAATCGATGGCCGTCCCAAAAAAACAAAACAAAAAAAAACACATAGACTCATTTTTAAATGTACATTGATTTATAATTCTTGGGGGAATATTGGAAATTATTTCTTTATTAAGTATATATAAGTATATTTAACTAGGCACTCATTGGCTTTTTTTTTTGTTTCAGGTAAATGGAAAATGTAAATTTGAAGTAAAGCTGAAATACAAAACTGGAGGCATCAATTAAAGCTGTACTAGTCATTACTAAATGCCGTAAGTTTTTGAGAAATTATCTTGACTCTCCTTGGTAAGGGTCGGGGGTTCGATTCCCACTAGGAGTGTTGGCTTTTCTTTCGAAAAAATAAAAGGCATCAGCCCTATCCTGGCTAGAAAAGGGTGGAAACCTATAGATAACCCGTCCTATAATTCTCAGTTAATAATGCACTGCATTCGACAAGAGTCCGAAGTTCAGAAGAACGAGGCCAAGGTTGTGAGACAAGGTTCTGGAGGTACTCAGGTGGCTAGAGGCCTGCTTTCTCGAATCAGCTGTTGGGAGCTTTTGATTTTTACTACCCACGTGTTAACTCCAATTATGTCATCAGCTAGCTCTCTTCGTTCTCCACTAACAGCTGGTACGGGGAGGAGCCGGGGATGCTACTAATAGACGAAGGCTTATAGCCAGAGCGAATTGAATCCGAAGCTCAGAAGAACGAGGCCAAGGTTGTGAGACAAGGTTCTGGAGGTACTCAGGTGGCTAGAGGCCTGCTTTCTCGAATCAGCTGTTGGGAGCTTTTGATGTTTACTACCCACGTGTTGACTCCAATTATGACATCAGCTAGCTCTATTCGTTCTCCACTAACAGCTGATACGGGAAGGAGCCGGGGATGCTACTAATAGACGAAGGCTTATAGGCAGAGCGGATTGAATAAGAAGATCAGAAGAAAGAGGCCAAGGTTGTGAGACAAGGTTCTGGAGGTACTCAGGTTGCTAGAGGCCTGCTTTCTCGAATCAGCTGTTGAGAGCTTTTGATGTTTACTACCCACGTGTTGACTCCAATTATGACATCAGCTAGCTCTATTCGTTCTCCACTAACAGCTGATACGGGAAGGAGCCGGGGATGCTACTAATAGGCGAAGGCTTATAGGCAGAGCGGATTGAATAAGAAGATCAGAAGAAAGAGGCCAAGGTTGTGAGAGAAGGTTCGGAGGTGCCCAGGTGGCTAGAGGCCTGCTTTCTCTGATCAGCTGTTGGGAGCTTTTGACGTTTAATACCCACGTGTATACTCCAATTATGATCCAGTGTATTTTGACCATAGCTAGCTGAAATTCTATTCGTGAAAGAATTTGTCCAAACTACATTGACTCTACCTACCAGTAAAATACATTTATTCCTTCAGAAGAATTTAGTATATAATAATTAAATAGAACAGAAAACACGAATTGGTCGAAGAAGGAATTTACCGGATCTCCCGTAGTCTAGTGGCTAGCGCGCTGGATTCATAAGCGGGAGATGGTGGATTCGATCCCCACCGGCGGCAGGAATTTTCTCACCCCATGGCTCGCTGAGAAAATTCCTGACTGCTGCACCCTGTATGTCGGCGCTAATGGCCAAGATTTGTCGATGCGCCGTAAAAAGAAGGAATTTACCTTCTGCTGTATACTCTTCCATGTCTCAACTCTCCAAATTCCGGTTAACAAATTTATTATAATAAAAACAAAACAAAAAAAAACACCTGAGATTGAAGAACAAGGAACAGGCTTTTCCCTCTGGTGTCAGCTGACCGATTGTCTGCGTGTATAATATACAAAAATTTTTAATATGATTTTAAATGTTCAAAAAATAAATATTAATTTAGTTATTTCATTTTTCTCTTTTAAACAAACAGCCCGCAAACAAAATTAAAGCCCATCACAAGTAAACATGTACAAGTAGTACTAAAAATTAAAATGAAAAGTAAGATATCCAATCAAATTTGCGAGTAACAAAAAAACTAGTAAAAAAAAAAAACCGCTAAACACAAAAATAGTCCTGAGAAATAACGGAACCAAAATGTGAGGGTTGGACTCATAATTAAAATGCGCCGTTACTTCTAACATATGTAACAGATAACATGTATGTAACAAATTTTTGAATGTAACAAATTTTTGAATTTGTGGAACTTGTCTATGTTGTTTTTTTTTTTTTCCACATACAATAATAAATTGAGAAAATGTTTGGAAAACTACAGCTTTTCATGATGTTAACAACTAAAGTATAGTCGATAATTATAAGGTAGAAATCGTGAGGGTTCGGTTGGTGTGAATTAATAAAACTACATTTCATACATGAAAATAGGTTTGAAATTCAACCCTTCATCAGGGCTGTAAAAGACCTAGGACAGAGTTAATACTAACATTATATATATATATATATATATATATATATATATATATATATATATATATATATATATATAATAATAGCAGACTCGCTAAAGATGCGCGTTGGGACTACATTAACCTCGATTCACGGTTTGCCAGGCGCATCGTGAGTAAGCTGGACGATATTGAATGAGCAGAATGAATTGTTGAAGTTATTTAAATCACACATGTACAACTTACAAAGTGATAATCAAGCTATTGACGTCAATCCTGATAAAGAACCATCTGGAGAGTAGATTCAATGCACCTGTTGCTGATGACGTTGCTGGAATCGTGGCTGGTGACCGTACAGCTACGGGAGAAATCCTGATTCGAAGAAGAAATTAAAATCTTGAGTCCATTGCTGATAGACACCATTCATATCCAATATCCGCTAATATTCTGGAAGAGACAAGACGGATATTGCATAAATATTAAACAACGAGATCCTGCAACAGGTACGGGACTATTATTTCACTACCAAAATATTCACTAGAAACTATGTTTATGGCAAACACCCTTTGCTGGGTCAGCTAGTATATATATATATATATATATATATATATATATATAGAATGAATTTCTGTATTTTATAAGTAATAATTACAATTACAGGGAGTCTGGGCATGTTATTTACAAATTTACAAAATGCTGATAAATAAAATTAAATGCAAAATAAACAGTGTCTGCATCCAGCAAAAAATAAAAAATAATCAATACTTAGCCATATAAAGAGAAAAATAAATTAAAATAGCAACACGAGTAATAATAACAAATAAATTAACTTTACTACAGTAATAAAATAAAATAAATAAAACAAAAAATAAATAAATAAAAAGAGTAAATAAACAAACTCGAGCACAGAATAATCATAATTATTCGTTAATTATAAAAGCCCGTATCCTCATTACTTCCGTGATGAAGTAGAAGATACTGCTGCATTTGTTGGTTGTGATGTTGGTAAGGAACTGCTGTACTGCTTCTTCATCATTCCCAGGTGGAAGGTATTTCTTGATGAAGTGATTCCGAGGACTGCTGTACATAGGGCAACGGATTAATATGTGAGCTAGTGTTTCTGCTTCTTGAAGGTTGCAGATTGTACACTGTTCTTCGGTATTAATTAAGTATGAGCAGCCATTTATGTAAAACCGAATTTCCTTGTCCCCGCTGAGTCTTAGCTGGATTGTTGACCTTTTCTTATTGATCATCATATTTGTTTTGATGTATTCTTCTCCATAACCAAGAACGCTAATCAGACGGTAGAAGCTGCTGTAAGAGGAATTACATGCCCGTCCTATATCTTTACACAGTTGGTTATTTCTCCATTTTTCCAGAATATCCTCCTTGTGTAGCAATAACCAGGTGTAGCTTGCTCTCGAAAAGACATCCTCATAGCCAATTGTATAGAGCATGTTATGGAGATTACAGAACCAGGGATCCTGAAAATCATGCGGCCTGTTCTTCAGATGACCAACAATCCTGTTATAGCATCGTCTGGGAAATTCATCTTCGTCCATAGATAATAATTTTATCCACCAATTGAGAGTTCTTTTTAAGATATCTCCACTCAAGTGCGGGAATCCTGTTTCCAATCTCACCATGTAGTTAGGAGTCCTGGAAGGAAGGTAGAGCAAATGCTTTAAGAATTTAGTTTGAATCCTCTCGATTTTTTCTAGATAACAGAGAGCCCATAACTCAGAGGAGTACAGAGCGGTTGCTCCAACAACGGAATAGAACAGTTTTTGAATAGCTTCCCATGAGTTGCACTTTCCTCGCACCAGAATCTCCTTCGTCTTACCGATGGCCTTGGATCCTTTTGAGACAAAATACTCAGATGCTTCTTTGAATTTTCCGGTGCAACCAAACGGAACTCCGAGATAAAGAAAACTGTTAACATATTCAATTGGTTGATCTTTAAGCATTATAACCGGTCTCCTTTTCATCCGCGGTCCCCCTCGGAAAACAACTACTTTTGTCTTTTTCTCGTTTATTATGAGCTTGTTCTTTTCGCAATATCTTACAAATGCATTAAGTTTTGCCTGTGCGTCCGTTCTTGAATCGCCCAACAATACAAGGTCATCGGCGAACAATAAACCGTGCAACGATGAGCCTGCATCTATACGAACACCAGACAGCCCTTGCATCTCAAATTCGCTGAACACATCTTGTAAATAAAGACAAAAGAGATCGGGAGAGAGAGATTCGCCCTGGAGGACTCCTATCATAATTGATATTGCATGCAGAATAACATTCGTATTTATTTTGGGATAAAATTCAGCATTCTTATATAAACCATTCAAAATTCTTAATATTTTCCCGCTTAATCCAAGAGAATGAAGCTTTTGCCACAATAGATTATGGTCCACAGAATCGAACGCTTTGTTTAAATCTACGAAAACTACGTAAAGATTCTGTTTTTTTATTTTGACATGAATAAGGATTAGGCAATATAATGTGTACAAGTTATACATGCATGAACGTCCTTTTCTTAAGCCGGATTGCTCTCTAGAAATATGGCAGCACATATCTGCCCATTGTCGCAACCTTTCACCAATAATAGTTGTGAATAGTTTAGTACAAGTATTGAATAGTGCTATACCTCTATAATTAGATGGGTCCAGCTTATCTCCTCTCTTGAAGAGCATGGTTAGTGCCCCTTTCGACCAACCTGAAGGAATCTTCTCTGTTTCCAGGACCTTGTTAAACAAGTTCAAGAGATAGTGTTGCCACTCTGGAGTTAGAGCTTTGAAGACCTCATAGGGGATCCCATCCAATCCTGGTGCTTTATTTGTTTTGCATTTCTGAATAGCGAGTTGTAATTCCTCCAGAGATATTTCAGCCTCAAGGAGCTGGTGACCAATGTTGTGGAAGGGTTTATCTATGTCTATATCTATGCGTGGTGCTGCATACAGTGAAGAGAGATATTGGCACCAGACATCAACAGCGATTGGATTCCTTTCAATGTTTTTCTTTGTAATGCTTTTTACTGTACTCCAAAACTGTTTGGAATTTCGAACCTCTGCCAAGTTTTCCACAACCGATTTACAGTAGGATTTCCGAGCTTCCCTCAAATCTCTGTTATATTTCCTCTTCGCCTCACGATATTCTTCATATGCACTCGAGTCGTACCCACTTTTCTTTAGCTTGCGGTATGTTTTCCTCGCATTTTTTCTTGATGCCTTGCAATCTAAGTTAAACCAAACTTTCCCTCTCCCAACTTGTTGGGCAGCTTTAGCGGGGGTTTTAATGAGATGGTTACTTTTGGCAGTGGATTTCATTGCATGGCAAAAGTTATGATAGAGCTCTTCTGTGTCTTCTGAATTGAAGTAAATATGTTTCAATTGAACCAAAGTTGCCAAAAAATGTGTAGATTTTTCAGGAGACCATTTAATTTGTTCAGTTTCTTTCAATGTATAATTAGTGTTGGTTTCTTGACTACCCTTAGGAATATTTAGATAGCTGGAGTTTGTTTCTCCCAGCTGAACGACTAATGCTTCATTATCAAACATATGGGACAAGTTCATCACTTTAAGATCAGTTAGAAGTTTTAATCCCAGAGAATTAACCAATGCCAAATCCACGGTGCTTTTTCCAGAACTGGATAGAAAAGTGAAGTTTGCGGGTGAATCAGACTTAGTCCTTCCGTTGCAAATTTCCAAATTCAAGTTGTTTGCCATTTCCAAGAAATATTTACCTCGCTTGTTCAAAATTTTATCAAAGGAAGATCTTGGATATGATAAAAAAGTTTGATCAAAAATAGTCTCCTCTGACATTTCTAGGTCACCAATCCTGCAGTTAAAATCGCCAATCACGAGTATCGTAGATTCACTATGGACTTCTTGGATATTCATGATCTGTTCAGATAATAATTCAATAGACACTTCAATATCCAAAGATGGGCTCCAATACACTGAGATAATCACAAAATGGACAGATTCAATTCGAAATCCAATACAAACCCATAAGTTGGTTATATCTAATATTTTTATTTCGGAAAATTTATCTTTTTTATAAAAAACTGAAATCCCTGCGCTCGGCCGTCCCACTGACTTCTGTTTAACAGCTTTACTGTAGGCGTAATCATAGCCACGCAAAAAATCAGGGAGCCTTTTTTTGTGATCTGTTGCCCAGGTTTCCAAAAAAACAAAAAATATCTATAGTTTTAAAAAATGAAATTGTTGTAATTGTGAAGTCGCCTAGAATTAATCTTTGGAAGCCTGCTACATTCCATGACAATACATTTACACCTATTCCACGCCGGGTCGGGATCCGTTGAGACAGTTGAGAATGGTCTGGCTATGGGACCTGCATCTTCCTTGGTGGACTCTTCAAAGATTCGGCGCGACGACGAAACGCGAACCTCTCCAAGACAGCCGAAGTACGCACAGCAATACCACTATTCTCCAACTCCTGGAAGTTCCTCTTCATCGGGCTGTTTGTGTCGTCAGCTGCTTTTGAAGTTGAAGCTCCTTTGATGTTTTCACTAGGTTTTGCAGCTCCGCTAGTTTTCATCAAAGATTTATTCCTCTCCAACTGCTCAAGGGAGTAGAGCTGCCCGTTTATAAAAAGTTTGTCCCTTCTCAATGCTGCAGGAATATTTTTCTCCCTGGCCTCCGTAAGGTATGGCAAGAGTTCTCTTCGTCTGCGTCTGATATTATTGGGTAAGTCGTCTGAAAAGCTTAATCCGTGTTCCCTTATTTGAGTATTCAAACGAAGAATTTCATATTTGCGCCAGGTAGAGTTGAATCGGACTAGAACTGGCCTAACTTTTCCTTCAAACCGCCGCCCCAGTCTTATAGCATAATCCAGTTCGGTTTTTTGTAGAGATATTTGTAGTTTTTCCTCTATGAGCCGGACAAAACTGTCCACAAGGTTAAGGCGAGTCTCTTCCCTGTTTTCTGGAAAATTATACAAAAGTATATTTTTTCTCCGTCTCTGGCTGTCCTGTCCCTCGATTATTTTACTAAGGTTTTGAAATTCTGTTACAAATACATGTTGAGCAGATTCTAGTGCGTGGACTCGTTCTTTGGTTTTCTCGAGTTCTTCTTTGTAAATTTTGGCTTCCTCATTGCTCTTTTTTACGTCCTTATGAATCAGCGCTAACATTTTGTAAACATCTTCTAGAGTATGCCCTGGTTTGTTTTCAAAATCGTTATCCATTTCGTCAGAACTCATTCAAAAGGATAGTATTAGAGCGGAGATTAGGATAAGTTGTTAGGGATTATAGAACCTAGACGATAGGAGACGAGATAAGTCAGTCTCATTCGGGTAAGAGTCAGTGCAGTGTTTCTCTCCTTACGGGATCGTGTACAGTTAGTTAGGAAAATGCGGGTTTAGTTGGAAGTGACGAAATATGACGCTTCAACCATGACGTCATCAAGAGAAAAAAATGGCGGTGGGTTTCGAAGCACCACGTTTTCTGGCTAATATAGACTTAAGATTATGAATTGATATTTCTTCTTTAATTTTATTTTTCAAATAAGGCGTGTGTGTAGAGCTTACCCTGGAAAAATTATTTAGAGATCATACTGGACGGCATCTGCATCAGAAATAAGGTAAGAATGTTCACCTTTAGGCAACATCACAATATCGTTAAAAAGTTGATATACAGCTGTTATTATAAAACTTTTACTTCACCCGTACTTTGGAAAACAGTTTTTCACAATGCTGAACACATTTTTTTAAAACAATTTTTTATCATTATTGCCAACCGAACGAATTTTAAATAGAGCACAAAACACCTGCTGCCAACACTAATGTAACCTTCCCCAGAATATATATATATATATATATATATATATATATATATATATATATATATATATGTTACTATTAACTCTGGCATGCTTGTTTTTATAACCCTACATAGGCCTGCATTTCAAGCCGAAACGTCGGCAAACAATAAGAGCAATTTTCATATGTAAAATGTAGTTTTATTAAGGAGTAATGACCGAGCCCTGACAATTCCCACCTTCGAATCATCAACGGTCAACGATCTCCTTTCAATTAAAAATTATGTGATTACAATGTTCTACTAATAAATTTAGTAAAGGCTGAATTAATTAAAAATTCGCGCCCCCCGTATTCAGAGCGTGAATTCCAATTTGTTTTTCACAGCGGATGGTTGATGAAGATTCGAATCATAATTATGACTTCCCGTTGCTTAATTACGCGGCAATTAAATCGCTTTGTTCTAATGAGGACTCTACTCGCCATTATGCCGAAGTAATGGATCGAAGGATGACGCATTTCATTGGTCGTTATGTGATGACGTCAGAAGCTGTCGACGCATAATCAGGCTGTAATCAGAGATAGATTTAGGGGAGTTTTGCTATTGAATGACGATTTGGTTAAATATTTACAAGTTTGATTGGTCGTTATGTGATGACGTCAGAAGCTGTCGACGCATAATCAGGCTGTAATCAGAGATATATTTAGGGGAGTTTGGTTAAATATTTACAAGTTTGATTAAGAAATTATATGTATTGTTTGTTATTTTTATTAAAATTAATTATTTTTTGTGAGCGGCCCTCGAATATTAAATTTGTGTGACACTCATATATATACATCCCACCCACAATAATTTTTATTTTAGCACTTTCCTCCGAAGGAAAGTAGCTATTGAGGTTGCACTCATGACGGAATTTTTGAAAAATTTCTTCAAATCTTTATCGATCCTACCTAGTAGACACCAAAAGTGACCCCCGTTAAAATTTATATATATATATATATATATATATATATATATATATATATATATATATATAAATATATATATATATATATATATATATGTGTGTGTGTGTGTGTGTCTGTTAACACGATAGCGGCCAGAGTTTTTGTTTTTTCGTCACGAAACGTGGTATATAGCGTTCAATTAGCAAACGATTGAACGAGTTCGTTAACCACCAAAATCGGTCCACCGGGAGGGGGGGGGGGGGGGGTTTACTCCGGACCCACATAACCAATTTGCCACTACCAGCGGTAATTTTTGTTACATTTCAACGAAACTCGGTATTCGTGGTGGTAATCAACAGAGAAAAATGGGTTGTAAAAATAAACTAAATCGGGTTATTTGGAGGGGGGGGGGGGGGAGTTTACTCCGGACTAGACATGCACGCCACGCCGGGTTTTAGGGGCGGCACCGCCGCCGAGCCTATTCAGCCGGCGCGCCGATTGAGGGTATGGATGGGCAATAGTCGATAGTTACTGTCGATATATGGATAGTTCATGACTAACGATAGTAGCTATCGATATTTTTTAACTTTTAGCACATGTATGTATTTTGTTTTTGTTCTTTCTTTTCGAAATATGGTATATAGCGTTCAATTAGCAAACGATTGAACGAGTTCGTTAACCACCAAAATCAGTCCACCGGGACGAGGGGTCTACCCCAGACCCAAAACATTGTTTTGACCATGCCAGCCGTAGTTTTGGTTATATTTCAACGAAACTCGGTATTCGTTATGTTGATCTAAAGAGAGAAATACGTTGTAAAAATAAACTAAATCGGTTTATTAGGAGGGGGGGGGGGGTTTACTCCGGACCTAAAGTACTAATATACTCATAACGGTCGTAATTTCTGCTGCATTGTAACGAAACGCGGAATACGTCGTGGGTATCTCATGAGAAAGAAGTGTTGTAAAAATGAAATGAATCGGTCTATTAGAAAGGAGGTTTTAATTTAAACTCTGTTTCATTAGAATTCGCCCACGAGACGTAGGTTCCCAAAGCCGCCGTGAGGAGCGCTATCTCCCACTAGGGGACTGTATCCTGTTCCTGCGTCAGATCAGGAAGCTATTAGTAAAGGAATACATACAGTTTTTGGAGAGGGTTTGATTTTTCTAAAAAATATATAAATTAAAATCTCAAACAAAAGGAAGTTTAAGGTGCCACAACAGGAAACTTCGAACCCACAATCTATAAATCTAAGGCGCTAGCCACTAGACCACGAGGAGACCCTACATTTTCTGATAATTGCAATTTAAAACAACCGAGTTAAACAAAAACAAAACCCCGTTTAAAAGAACAAAGCAAACGCTTTAGAATTTTTAAGCCGTTATTTCTCCGATTGACATCACCCAGTCAAAAATTACTTAATAACCATTTATGTAGAGACATTAGTAAGCTTTCGAATGGGAACCTTCCCAACCTATTTAAAGATATTTACTACAAAATACGAAGATCCGAAAAGTTTTCATGCCCACTAATATAATTTGTTTTTCGAATACTTCCTTAACTTCAATTGTAATCAACATCTTAGTTTAGATGAATTCCAAAGACGTAGGAATCCCAGGTTTTAATGTACCCAAACCGAAAATGAGCTACATAAACATTGGTTCCACTTATCTCAAAACTGTTGCAGATATCGCCTTAAAAACGGTTTCATTTGTTATCGTTTGTTAAGGAATATATTACGCGAGGCCAATTTAGTCCAGCGCGCCGCCGCCGGAAAATTTACCCTCGGCGCGCATGTCTACTCCGGACCTAAAGTACTAATATACTCATACCGGTCGTAATTTCTGCTGTATTGTAACGAAACGCGGTATACGTCGTGGGTATCTCATGAGAAAGAATGATGTAAAAATGAAGTAAATCGGTCTATTGGAAAGGAGGGTTTACTTTAAACTCTGTTTCATTAGAATTAGCCCGCCAGACATAGGTTCCCAAAGCCGCCGCGTGGAGCGCTATCACCCACTAGGGGAACTGTATCCTGTTTCTGCGCCAGATCTAAAGACGGAAAATGAAGTTTTTGTGTATTTATTAAGTAGTACAGTATCATGTATTAACATAACTCTGGAAGCAAATTATTTAAAAAATTAATAATAACAGTTCTCATAAGAAATGTAAATGAGCAGAACTATTCACGTTTTTATTTTATTTATATAGGTTATTTACAGCACATTATTCAATAATGTTGACTACACTACACAAATTCTGAGGAAAGTGCTTAGTTATGCAGCTCCTGCGTGACGGACTTTTTTTTTAAATTTATTTGAAATCTGTAGAAATTATTAACAGTACAATGATCAAGTTGTTGATGCAGATATTATGTACAAGTTGAACAAAACGTTAAAAGAAAAAGAAAATAAAAAAAACATACACAAAATATGGAAGAAGCGAACCATTGTTGGCACTTCCAGAGATGTCTCAATAAATATTTTAATGGCCATCCAGTACTAAGACCACGTGGTCATTAACTGTCACTCTGACTTGCTGTAATGTTGTCAAATGCTAGCTTACTATCTGCCTATAGTAGTGAGTGTAGGATCGAAAGCTGGAATCTACTGGAAAGTGGCCGGCAGACTTTCCCTTCTATAGGTGTGACCGGCCATGTCTTCTTAGTCAGCTGTTCCTTTGTAATCACGCCGCATTCTTGTACCTTGGGGGGGAGGAATACTAGAATCAGCTGTTATTTTTGGAGGTCCCCAACATGCTAGGATATAGCTACGTCATCAGAACCAATCACCATCGACTGATTGAACAATCCGAATGTGACTAACGAATTCTTATTAATCAAAACTTGGGTTGTCCAATGGAAATTAAGGCCTGAACCTATTTTTGCACGAAATTTATTCGGGGTCACCTTTCTCTTACCAGAGTGGGGCAAACTGTGATTAATTCCATCACTAATGAATGCTGATTAAATGAGTATTCGGAATGTGACTAACAATTGATGATTGATCAATCATATTTCTCCGTGACTAATGATTGACGACTAACTGCTTTGTAGCCTATGATTGATGATTGATGATTAATTAACGTTCTTTGACTAATGATTGATGATTACTCACTAACCTTACTCAGATTAATGATTAAAGACTTAAAAAAAGCCTTGATTTATGATTGATGATTAACTGGTTCATGAAGGAATTCCAAAGCCAGAATCAGTATAGATAACACGTGTTTAAAGTTTGGTATTAGCCTAATACTAAAAGTATTTACAACGTTAGTCATGTTAATCATAATTACAGACTATCAATGATTGACGAGTAACGATTGATTGATGATTAACTTCACATATCAGTAATATGACCTATGATTGATGATGAACTCGAATTGTGATTAACTTCTGAGTGATTCTGAATCATTTAGTCTATTTGTGCCCTACTCTGTCACTTACCATGATTGTAATGACTGCATACTCGCCTTCCTGGGGAATATCTTCGGAATAAGGCGAATTCATCACTGGACTCTGTTCAGAAATCGCCTTCAATTTCTAGTCTATTTGTGCCCTACTCTGTCACTTACCATGATTGTAATGACTGCATACTCGCCTTCCTGGGGAATATCTTCGGCGAATTCATCACTGGACTCTGTTCAGAAATCGCCTTCAATTTCTTCCTTCTCATTTTATGTCATATTTAGTGAGAAATTGACTAGGCACCGGATTTTTAGGATAAAATAAGCATCCAATTATGTTTTTGCAACAGGCATAATTGGTATTTTTAGGTTTTTATTTAAAAATCCATTTTAGATTTTTTTAGTTAGGTAATAAAAATGTTTAAATATTTTCTAAAATAGGTTAAACGTTTTATAATTAATCATTAATAATTGATCGGGAATAAATTAATATGTATATACTTATCATAGTGGCATAAAAATAAACAAAAAGTAATCACCTCCTAGAGTTTGGCTACTTAGACCTGAATCACCCTGTATATTATGTCTACAATGACCTCCTAGAGGTTGGCTACTTAGACCTGAATCACCCTGTATATTATGTCTACAATCACCTCCTAGAGTTTGGCTACTTAGACCTGAATCACCCTGTATATTATGTCTACAATCACCTCCTAGAGGTTGGCTACTTAGACCTGAATCACCCTGTATATTATGTCTACAATCACCTCCTAGAGGTTGGCTACTTAGACCTGAATCACCCTGTATATTATGTCTACAATCACCTCCTAGAGGTTGGCTACTTAGACCTGAATCACCCTGTATATTATGTCTACAATCACCTCCTAGAGTTTGGCTACTTAGACCTGAATCACCCTGTATATTATGTCTACAATCACCTCCTAGAGTTTGGCTACTTAGACCTGAATCACCCTGTATATTTGATATTTATTTATTAAGAGTATGTCAACTTTTGGCGAGTTGCTCTTTAACAGTACATCAAGATATTACAAAATGCTTTTTCACATTGTGTATACATACACAATATATATATATATATATAACAACACTTGTTATATATAACAAGTCAGTACATTTTATAGTATAGCTAGTACATTAGTGAGCTTATTAATAATAACAATAACATGTTTTATATAATATATTTCACAATAACAATACGGTAATATAATAGATATTAAATAGAGTGTAGAAAAAAAAAAAATAAAAATGTAAATAATTTTCTAAAGGCTATTTCGTTCATTATTTTAAATTAACTTTAGGAGGTAAATTGGATATAAGGCTAGATTTTTGAATATAGGTTAATTATCCTTAAGTGAGTTAGTATGGTGTTAATATGTGGACTATTTCCGGCAAGTAAGTCGTGAGGAATTGTTAGGTTGTCTCGTAATCTGCAGTCAGTACGTATGTGTTTAACTGTTAATGTCTCGTTACAACATGCGCATACAGGTCTGTCTTGTCGTTCCATTAGATAGGAGTGCGTAAGTAAACTGTGTCCACTCTGTTTATATATATATATATATATATATATATATATATATATATATATATATATATATATATATATATAGGGTGTTCAAAACTCGATTGACACCCCCCCTTTTTTCCCACAATTTTTGAAATTTAAAAATGAAACTTGGTGGGTCTTAACGTGGTCGAATGAAATTTCATTGGACCTAATGCACGACCCCTCAACTTTCTCCAGTTCTTCTCCAGAGACCCTAACTCTGGAATCTCCAATGGAAAGGGGTTATTTTTATGACGGATTATTGTAGAGAATTGAATTTTATGTCGATTTTATATCTGTCATTTTTTCGCTAAAGCGCACCAATGAGTAACAAATTGTCAAAAACCGATAAACCCCTTGTTTTTCTTCACATTTCTGCCAATAACGTAGAAAGTATGCCCGTAATGAAAAAAGTAGTCGATATAAACGTTGTAGAGGATTAAATTTACTTTCCAAACAATACCTTCAAATGCCTAAAATCTTAATAGGAATGGAGCAAAACACACTTTTGTTTTTAAGTTTCCAGAAAAGTTTATTATCAACGTGATCTACGCTTCAGTAAAACTTAGTAAACATTTCCTAAACCATTTTTGCTCCACCTAGTTTTGGATTTAAGAACGTTTACAGAAAAAATCAAATTCAATTATTTTATAAAGGGATTACAAAAATTAAATTTAAATGAATAGAACTCACCTAATGATGAGAATTTTGTAGTAATTATTTTTGTGGTGGACGATTTTTTTTTTTACGGCGCCTCGACATCTAGGCCATTAGTGCCGACATCCAGGATGCAGCGAGGAATTTTCTCAACGAGCCGTGGGATAAGAATATTCCTGCCGCCGGACAGTGGAGCAAAACTACTTTTCCTGTTTCTAAAAGACTACAGCCTCCAAAACTACTTTTCCTGTTTCTACAAGACTACAGCCTCCAAAACTACTTTTCCTGTTTCTAAAAGACTACAGCCTCCAAAAATACTTTTCCTGTTTCTAAAAGACTACAGCCTCCAAAACTACTTTTCCTGTTTCTAAAAGACTACAGCCTCCAAAAATACTTTTCCTGTTTCTAAAAGACTACAGCCTCCAAAACTACTTTTCCTGTTTCTAAAAGACTACAGCCTCCAAAACTACTTTTCCTGTTTCTAAAAGACTACAGCCTCCAAAACTACTTTTCCTGTTTCTAAAAGACTACAGCCTCCAAAACTACTTTTCCTGTTTCTAAAAGACTACAGCCTCCAAAACTACTTTTCCTGTTTCTAAAAGACTACAGCCTCCAAAACTACTTTTCCTGTTTCTAAAAGACTACAGCCTCCAAAACTACTTTTCCTGTTTCTAAAAGACTACAGCCTCCAAAACTACTTTTCCTGTTTCTAAAAGACTACAGCCTCCAAAAATACTTTTCCTGTTTCTAAAAGACTACAGCCTCCAAAACTACTTTTCCTGTTTCTAAAAGACTACAGCCTCCAAAAATACTTTTCCTGTTTCTAAAAGACTACAGCCTCCAAAACTACTTTTCCTGTTTCTAAAAGACTACAGCCTCCAAAACTACTTTTCCTGTTTCTAAAAGACTACAGCCTCCAAAACTACTTTTCCTGTTTCTAAAAGACTACAGCCTCCAAAACTACTTTTCCTGTTTCTAAAAGACTACAGCCTCCAAAACTACTTTTCCTGTTTCTAAAAGACTACAGCCTCCAAAACTACTTTTCCTGTTTCTAAAAGACTACAGCCTCCAAAACTACTTTTCCTGAAAATTCCTCGCTGCACCCTGGATGTCGGCGCTAATGGCCTAGATGTCAAGGCGCCGTACAAAACAAAAACAAATAAAAAGTCCGTCACGCAGGAGCTGCATAACTAAGCACTTTCCTCAGAATTTGGGTAGTGTAGACTGCTTTCCAGAACAATTTGCTTAAAATATCCTACATAAATAAAATAAAAACGTGAATAGTTCTCATTTTGTAATGAGTAACTGATCAATTTTTAATTTGCATCCAGAGTTATGTTTACACATGGTACCTACTACACTACGTAATAAATACAAAAATCCTCATATTATCGTATTTTGATCTAACGCAGGAACAGGATACAGTCACTCTAGTGGTAGAAAGCGCTCCTTGCGGGCGCTTTGTGAACCTACGTCTGCCGGCTTTTCTATTCAAATATATTACAAATTAAACCCCCGCTTTCCGATTGACCGATTCAGCTCATTTTTACAACACTTCTTTCTCATGAGTTACCCACTTCGTATACCGCGTTTCGTTACAATACAGCAGAAATTACGACCGGTATGAGTATATTAGGAATTTGGGTCCTGAGTAAACCCCCCCTTCTAATGAACCGATTTAGTTTATTTTTACAACACATATTTACCTGTAGATTACCACTACGAATACCGAGTTTCGTCGAAATATACCAAAAATCACGGCTGGTAGTGGCGAATTGGTATTGTGGGTCCGGAGTAAACCCCCCCTCCTAATGAACCGATTTCTTTTATTTTTACAACACATATTTACCTGTGGATTAGCACTACGAATACCGAGTTTCGTCGAAATATACCAAAAATCACGGCTGGTAGTGGCGAATTGGTATTGTGGGTCCGGAGTAAACCCCCTTTTCTAATGAACCGATTTAGTTCATTTTTATATCTCACTTTTCTCTCTATATTACCACTACGAATACCAAGTTTCGTTGAAATATAACAAATATTACGGCTGACATAGTCAAATAAGTGTTTTGGGTTCGGGGTAAACCCCCCCTTCCGGTGGACCGACTTTGGTGGTTAACGAACTCGTTCAATCGTTTGCTAATTGAATGCTATATACCAAGTTTCGTGACGAAAAAACAAAAACTCTGGCCGCTATCGTGTTAACAGACATATATATATATATATATATATATATATATATATATATATATATATATATATATATATATATATATATATATATAAATTTTAACGGGGGTCATTTTCGGTGTCTACTAGGTAGGATCGATAAAGATTTGAAGGCATTTTTCAAAAATTCCGTCATGAGTCCAACCTCAATAGCTATTTTCCTTCGGAGGAAAGTGCTAAAAAAAATCGTCAACAAAAATAATTGCTACGAAATTCTAATGATTAGGTGAGTTCTATTGCTTTAAATTTATTATTTTAATCCCCTTATAAAGTTATTGAATTTGAGTTTTTCTTAAAACGTTCTTAAATCCAAAACTAGGTGGGGAAAAATGGTTTAGGAAATGTTTATTAAGTTTTACTGAAGCGTAGATCACGTTGATAATAAGATTTTCTGAAAATTTCAGAAACAGAAGTGTGTATTACTCCATTTCTATTAACATTTTAGGCATTTAAAGGTATTTTTTGGAAAGTTAATTTAATCCTCTACAACGTTTATATCAACTACTTTTTTCATTACGGGCATACTTTCTACGTTATTGGCAGAAATGTGAAGAAAAACAAGGGTTTTATCGGTTTTTGGCAATTTGTTACTCATTGGTGCGCTTTAGTGAAAAAATGACAGATATAAAATCGACATAAAATTCAATTCTCTACAATAATCCGTCATAAAAATAACCCCTTTCCATTGGAGATTCCAGAGTTAGGGTCTCTGGAGAAGAACTGGAGAAAGTTGAGGGGTCGTGCATTAGGTCCAATGAAAGTTCATTTGACCACGTTAAGACCCACCAAGTTTCGTTTTAAAATTTCAAAAATTGTGGGAAAAAGGGGGGTTGTCAATCGAGTTATGAACACCCTGTGAATGTAAGGGGGCGAGGTTAGCTCAGTGGTAGAGCACTCGACTAATGACCTGGAGGACCCAGGTTCTAAACCCGAGCGTGCACTAAAGATTTTTATCTTCTAGTGTCATCGAGGGTTGGATTTGGGGCCCCAGGTTGTCCCTAGGCTCACCCAGCCTTTAATTAATTAATTAATGGGTACCTGCAAAGGGAAAAATGAGATGGTCAGAGCATATTACTGACCACACTAGCTCCCTAGAGTGCCGTATGGCCGAGAATCAGATACCTCTACATTATCTGCTCCATTGTGCCCTTATATATATATATATATATATATATATATATATATATATATATATATATATATATATATTTATTCCTGGTATTTTCGAATATATTCTTATATATAACAACACTTGGACGGTTCCCCATTCACGAACTGCCCATGACGTAGCTTAACTTCGGAGATCTATGAGAACCGGTAACTTTAACATGCTAATAGCTATGTTCTTACCAATACTTGCAGATTTCCTTCCATCAGTTATTGAAATTTGTTTTACCTCAAAATTTAAAATAAATTATAGTAATGTGTAACCGCAAAAATTGTAAAAAGTCTCAGAGAAAGAGTTTATATTCTAAGCTTTTAGATTACATCAGGAATAATGATTAATTTAAACGGACTTCCTACGAAGATGACGCAGTTCCTACGAGATGGAGGACCACCAACACAGGCGTAACCTGTGTTACTCAAATTTCACAACCGCGTTAGTCAGTTTTCCTAACTTTTCAGAAGAGCAATAAGACTGTAATGATCTGTAACTTGGAAAATTGCAATTTGCCAAAGATCCGATGCATAAAACCAATAATAATAATTAGAGCCCGGAAGTTAGGCAAAATGCCTTTTTTATATGAATGGATATATCGAAGAATCAGATAGAAATAAATATGTTTCCGTGCATTTAGGAAGTGTAGAGACAATTTTTATTTTGCCTTTTTAGCGCGGTTCCTCCCTCCCCCATAAGGAGGAACCCCGCTTATAAGGTTGATACAATGAAACAATCCGGAAGTGCCGACAAGAAAATTTCGCGTTTCAGAACCCCTAGAGACCGAAAATAAGGGTGGTTCAAATTTGTATATATATATATATATATATATATATATATATATATATATATATATGTATATATATTTATATATATATATATATATATATATATATATATATATATTTATATATATATATATATATTTGTCTGTTCGCTCATTTCTGGCTTCCCTGATGGTCCGATTTTGATGAAATTTGGTACAAAAATCCGTCGTCCAATTTGAAAGGTCAAGTTCGTTAACCAGCAAAATCCGCCCACTGGAAGATGGCGTTTGGGGCGAAATTCGCGCAAAAAAAATCGTAACGCTTACGTTTTAGCGCGGTTCCTCCCTCCCTCATAGGGAGGAACCCCGCTTATAGGGTTGATACAATGAAACAATCCGGAAGTGCCGACTAGAAAATTTTGCGTTTCAGAACCTCTGGAAACCGAAAATGATGGTAGTTCAAATTTGTGTATATATATATATGTATATATTTATATATATATATATATATATATATATATATATATATATATATATATATATATATTTGTCTGTTCGCTCATTTCTGGCTTCCCTGATGGTCCGATTTTGATGAAATTTGGTACAAAAATCCGTCGTCCAATTTGAAAGGTCAAGTTCGTTAACCAGCAAAATCCGCCCACTGGAAGATGGCATTTGGGGCGAAATTCGCGCAAAAAAATCGTAACGCTTACGTTTTTGAGTTCATAAGCTTGTTTAAGCTCATGGCTTCTTCGGCTAGGAAAACGAATGGAACCATTTTCAAGGCGATAGCTTTAACCGTTTTCGAGAAAATTGGAAAAATAATTTTTGAATACCGTTTTTGGTTTGGGTACTTAGAATTACGCGATTCAGTTGAAACATTATCTGCATGTTCTACTTTCATTAAAACTATTATGTTGAAAATTTTGTTACGTTTGGAGTTAAGGAAGGGTTAGAATAAAATATTTTATGAACAGACAAGAAAAGTTTTGGGAACTTCGTATACTTTCATTAATATCTCGAACACGGTTGGGAAATCGTGGTAAGTGGATAGAAACTATTTGAAAGCTTTCTAAATTCTCTACAAAGAATATTCTAAAACTATTTTTGATTAGGTTATGTCAATCGGAGAAATAAGTGCTTAAAACTTCAAATACGTCTGTTTTGTTCTTATGAACGGGTTTTTGTCGTTCTTTTTGTAATTTTTGTCTCTTTCCCTTTGTTTTTTATTGCTTTTTATTTTTGTAATTTCTTATGTTGGGAAAATTTTGTGTGTAAAACAGGATATGAAAAATGAGACCAATTTTCTGTTGCTAGAAATAATGTAAATTTTGGGAACTTTCATTAATATCTCGAAAACGGTTGAAAATCTTGGTAAACGGAAGAATACCATTAGAAAGCTTATTAAATGCTCTACATAAAAGGTTCTAATAAAAGTTTTGATTAGGCGATGACAATCGGAGAAATAAGAGCTTAAAGCTTTAAAGTAATTGATTTCGCTTATTCGAACTGTTCTTTTTGTCTGTTTTTTATTCCTTGTTATTTTTTAATTGCTTATAGTTGGATAATGTATTCGAAAATAAAACAGGTTTAGTAAAATAACAAAAACAATTTATTGTTAGAAATATAGAGTTCCAAGATTCCAAGACCTTGTAACTAGCGGGAAAGTTTCTAGTGATGCCGACCCTTCCAGGTAAGATTGTAAATCCTACCTTTCAAGACTATTGGAACCAAAACAATAACTGTCGGGGTTCGGTCAGTGCTACTTTCATCGTAAAAATGGTTTTATTGTGCCGACGTTTCGGCTTGAACTTCAAGCCTTCATCAGGGCTGTAAATACAAGTAGGACATATTTAACACTAATATATGCACATATCTATGTAAATATACCTAACATATATATATATATATATATATATATATATATATATATATAATATATATACATATAATATATATATATATATATATATATATATTTATATATATGCATATACACATACACATATACACGCACACATATGTACATATATATGCCCACATACATACACATATGGGGTATGTATTATTAAGTAGCAGTGACCGAACCCGGACAATCCCTACCTTGCATCATCAACGGTCAACGATCTCCTCTCAACAAATAACTGCTTCTATTTTAATCTTTCTAAATTAGACTAGGGATAAGAACGGAACCGCGCTAAGATGAGGCAGTTCCTGCGAGTCGGACTTTTTTGAGTTCATAAGCTTGTAAGTACTCTTTTTATAGGCTTCTTGGGCTAGGAAAACGAATGGAACCATTTTCAAGGCGATAGCTTTAACCGTTTTCGAGAAAACGGAAAAAACAATTTTTGAATGCCGTTTTTGGTTTGGGTACTTAGAATCATGGGATTCAGTTGAAACATTTACTGCATGTTCTACTTTCATTTAAACTAATATGTTGAAAATACAAACAAAACAATTTTATTGGACCAATACAAAACGTATTATACACAAAACAATATTTGTAAGATAAAAATTTAAAGGGTTAAAATGTCTTGATAAAGTCTGTGTTTGATTCGCGAGGCTTTTCTTTGTCCAAGTTGATAAAACATGGAACTGCTGGAGGCTGGAAGAGTCTGGTGATATTTTCGCACTAGCTTTTCTAAGTGAGTGAAAAATGGATCAACCTCCAATTCTCTATGGATCTGGCTGTTCCTTACGAACCAAGGAGCATTGGACACTATTCGGAGTACTCTGTTTTGAAATGTTTGTAAACGTTTTATGTGTGTGGTTCTGGCGCCAAACCAGACAGGACATGCGTACGTTAGTATGGGTAGTATTGTCGATTTGTATAGTAGTGTACCACAGGTGTGTTTTAGGGGAGTTTTTCTATTTATTAATGGGTAAATTTGTAACAGTCGTGTGTGAGCTTCTTGTAGTTTTTTGTGTATGTGATGTCGCCAAGTCAGTCTTGTGTCTAGATGTACTCCGAGATAGCGTATACTCTGGTCTTTTGGAGTCCAGAGAATTGAGTGATGACCAATTTTCAGCTCTGGTAAATCTTCATTTTGGAATTTTCTGAGAGAAAACACTTTACATGAAGATTTCACCGGATTTATTGCTAGTTTCCATTTTCGGAACCAGGATGACACCTCATCTGCAGCTTCTTGCAAGTGAAGAATCGCTTCCTTGACGTCGGTGCTCTTCGTGATGATGAGTGTATCGTCTGCAAAGGTAGCAAGGGCTGAGTTATCAGGTTCTGGCATATCGCTGCAGTACAATATGTAGAGCAATGGGCTTAGTATGGCCCCCTGCGGTACACCAGCTTTGATAGTTCTTTTCGTGCTGAGTGTTGTCTTCACTCTTCCTTGGAATGTCCTGCCACGAAGAAAGGAGGAAATGATGGAGTAGAGGTAAGCTGGAGGCTTGGTGTTCCGTAGCTTGTGCAGGAGTCCTTCGTGCCAAACTGAGTCGAATGCGTTGGCTACGTCGAGAAACAGTCCAGTGGCGTATTCCTTCTTATCAAAACACTTTGTTATCATTTTGGAGACTCTTTGTAATTGTTGGACAGAAGAGTGCTTCGGTTTAAATGCGAACTGATGGTTAGGTATGCTGTCTAAAAGATGTCTTCTTAATCTAACGTCAACGAGCCTTTCGAGAAGTTTCCCCAGAGTATTCAGCAGACTTATTGGCCGATAACAGCCAGCGTTGTTCTTCGGTTTCCCAGGCTTGTGGATGAAGATCACAATGGCATGTTTCCATCTTTCTGGAAAATGTCCTCGCCGGAGACAAGCATTGAAGATACTTGTTAACAGGCTGATGCATTTCCTGGGTAACTGTTTCAACACCGAGTTCGTTATCTGATCTTCTCCAGGTGATTTATTTTTAGGAAGCCTACGTATGAGAAGCGAAATTTCTTTAGGCTGTATGAAGTCGATTGTACAGTCAGTTAGTCTTGTTTCTGAGAGTGAAGTACATACTGCAATGTCCGTCTGTGGGTCGTTGTGGTCTCCAGTTTTCAGTTTGTTTTCAAAACATTCTGTTAAAAGTCTACACTTGTCTGCATCAGTTGTTACAATGTTTTGTCCGTCTTTTAAGGGGGGAATTTCAGAGGATTGTTTTAGTAGTCGTCTTGTCTCTCGCCAAAGCGATGGGTCTCCAGGAGTCATGTTTGTCAAGTAATTGCTGTATTTGTGTATCCTGTCTTTGTCAAGTTCAAAACGAATATTGCGCGATAAACGGTTTACTTGTCGCTTGAGTTCCGGGTCTCTAGATCTTTGCCATCTCTTTCGAAGAATATTTTTTTCATGGATGAGTTTTAGAACATGTGGGGGCGTGGTTGTATTAGATAATCGACAGCTTAATGATGGGAGCGTTTTTAAAGAATTTTGTACAGCCATGTGTATCGTTTGAATGAATTTTGCTATAGTCGAGTCAATGTCATGACTGGATTTGTATGTAAGTGGAATGTCCGTGTTGTCATGCATTTCTGTCTTGAATTTTCCCCAGTCTATAGGTCCATTGATGAGTCTTGGTGGGGGTGGTTCAGATTTTGGACTTTCATGGAAAGTAAGAATGACAGGTAAATGGTCAGAGTCTAAGTCAGTAAGTACGTCATGATATAATGGCAATTGTAAGTTCTGAATTATGGCTATGTCTAGTATGTCGGATTTGTAGCGTCTTTGAGTCGGGTAAAATGTTGGTTCGTCAGGTGATGAAATAATGAGTCCAAGATTTTCAGTAATTCTCAATAGTTGTGTCCCATTATTGTTTTGCTTATGGCAATTCCAAGAGAGATGTTTACTATTTAAATCACCCATCATTATTGTAGGAGCCCCTGTAAATAGTTTTTGAAAATCGTCTTGTATGAGCCGAATCCCAGGTCTGCTATACGCAGATATTATATTAACACTACTCCTGTTTTGAAGTGCCAAACTAATTCCTACTGCTTCAAGGCGATCAAGGGAGGGCAGAACCAAACTATTGTGGGCTAAATGTTTCTTAATTAGAATTGCGACTCCACCGCGTCTAGATCGTTGGTCCGTTCTGTACATTCGGTATCCTGGTGTCCTATATTTGTCAGTGCTAATGAGATGTGTTTCAGTGATGCAAGCAACGTCAATGTCGTTTCTGCTAAGAAAGTTTGTCAGTAAGGTCTGTCTTTTTTTTAGTCCGTTTGCATTCCAGTTAAGTAAAGAGAGATTGCCCAAATTAGGAACTGTCATTGTTTAAAGAAGAGAAAATAGATGTTAAAAAGTTAGTTATGAAAGCTTTTATTGTTGGAATAAGTGGTTTTATAAGGTTGAGAAGTAGGTCTGTCATATTGTTGATTGGATTTTGGTTAGTGTCAGTAAGGTTGGATGTTTTAGTCTGTTCTTCGTCTGTTCTACGATGCTGAGTCCATGCGTTCTGTAGCGGGAAAGAGGTTTGTCTTTGTTGAGTGTTAGTTGGTAGGTTTTCAGTTGGAGGTGGTGGTGGAGGTTTTGCTGGAGCGGGTTTAGAGGGAAAGGGTTTAGAACTCCTAGTGGGGAAGGATTTATTTTCAGAAGCTATTATTTTTTTTTGCTGTATGTTTTTTAATTTTTTGTATTCCAGGCATCCTCTATAGTTTGCAGAGTGGTTGCCTCTACAGTTTACACAGTGGGATTCAGTGCTATTTCGATTAGGGCAAGCTAAATAGTTGTGATCTCCCGAACACTTAGCACATTTTGTGTCTAAACGACAGTAATTTTTTGTGTGTCCCATGCGGCAACAGTTTTTACACTGAAGAACACCCCTGTGTTGCTTCCTTTCTTCGACCGAGACTATTGAATAAAAAAGGGTCTCTAGGTTAAATATTGATTTACCGTTGGGACTATTTTCCAGCTCTACTGCAATAAGAGGTGTTGGGAACCGTTCTCTGTTCAGTAATCTAGTAACCTTGGAGACAGGGTATTTTTCTGACAATTCATCAAACAGTTCTTGATCGGTAATACTGTATGGCACGCCTCTAATAATAACCGACAATTTTCTGTCCGCGGGATTTCGCAAAGTATAGTACTTTACGTCCTCTTTGTCGTAAAATTTGGTCAAAGAACGGAAATCGTCAATCGAAGTTAATGTAACTTTTATTTTTTTAAAACACTGTTGCAAACAAAATGTTGACTTTACAATAGTTTTTATGTCACTTAAAACTTTTTGGTAGTCGTCAGCGTCACAAACGAATATTGGTGGGATTTTAACACTATTTTTATTTGTTTCTGTATTGTTATTATTGTCATTATCATTTAAGTTTTGAATTGGAGAGAAAGAATTATGAAGTTGAACTGGTGTTGAATCAGTATTTAAAACAGCTGATTTTGAACAATATCTATTTCTTTTTCTTTGAGGTTCAATGAAAGGGTTTGATTTGGTCTCCAGTGAAAACAGCTGTTGAGAACTAGCAGTGTTGCCAATCGCAGGGAATTCAATATAATAATTAGAGGTTACCTGAGGTTCTGAAGTGAATGGTAGATCTCCCGTTGCCATGGAAACGTCTTCACTTACTTCTTCTGTACTGCCTAGGTTAGGATCTTCCTTCATACATTCCAGGCTTTTCCTCTTTCCTCCTTCTTTCCGGCGCCCTGTTTTCATACTTCTTCTTAAAGAAGGTATTAATCCGCGCCAAAGCGGATCAAATTCTTGCGAATACACTTTGTAATAGTTGCACAATACTAATCTTTAAACAGAGTGAAAAAAGAACCTAGTGAACACACTCAGCAGAACAGCTGATCTCACTAATATGTTGAAATTTTGGTTGCGTTTGGAGTTAAGGAAGGGTTAGAATAAAATATTTTATTAACAGACATAAAAAAGTTTTGGTAACTTTGTATACTTTCCTTAATATCTCGAAAAAGGTTGAGAATTTGGGAAACGAAAGAATACCATTAGAAAGCTTATTAAATGCTCTACAAAAAAGGTTCTAATGAAAGTTTTGATTAGGCGATGTCAATCGGAGAAATAAGTGCTTAAAATCTTAAAGTAAATGATTTCGCTTATTCGAACTGTTCTTTTTGTCTTTGATTTTGATACTTAAAATTATGGGATTCAGTTGAAACATTTTCTGCATGTTTGAATTTGATCAACACTAATATGTTTAAATTTTGGTTACGTTTGGAGCGAAGGAAGGATTAGAATAAAATATTTTATTAACAGACATGAAATGTTTTGGGAACTTCGTATACATTCCCTAATATCTCGAAGACGGTTAGGAATATTGGTAAACGGAGGGTTACCATGCGAAAGCTTACTAAATGTTCTACAGAAAGGATTCTGAAACAATTTTTCATTAGGCTATGTCAATCGGAGAAATAAGTGCTTAAACTTTGAAGTAATTGATTTCGTTTATTCGAACGGTTCTTTTTGTTTGTTGTTATTCCTTGTTATTTTTTAATTGCTTAAAGTTGGATAATGTATTTGACAATAAAACAGATTAATTAAAATAAGAAAAACAATTCATTGTTAAAAATATATCAGGCTGTACCGTATGAAATGTCAGTTTTGGATTTGTCGATTTCCTTCAAATGTCTTGAAACTGTCGAGGCTCCTACTCCGAGTTCTTTGGCATATTCCCTAGTGTTTATAATTGCTTATAGTAGTCAAATGTATTTGTCAATAAAACAGGATACGTATAATTAGAATCAATATTTTGTTTGTTAGAATTCGAAGATGCCGTATGAATATATGGTGTTGATTTCGTTCTTTAGAATTATTCTTGGTATTCCCTATTTTCATCTGTTACCCATAGTTTTTTATTGTTAGTAGGTTTTTCTTATTGATTATAGAATATAAATCTATTTGGCTATAAAACAGGATACGTAAAATTAGTGACAATATTTCGGAGATTTCTGAGCGAAATACTTTTAAGATTTTCTACCACCACGAACGGCTTTTTCCCTCTATTTTTATCCACTAGATAGGCTTTATTTTGCATATTATTCTATATAAGTTTTATTCAGCAGGGGATTCTGATGAAATGTCGTGTTTTTGCTGTGGATTTTAAATACGATGTATCTAAGATTGGATAACATTAGCGAGTCTACATAGTTAAGAACCGACGACGGAGGATTACTTCTTGCTATGATTTAGTCTACATATGTATTTTAAGTCCTAAATCCAAAAAATAAACTTCACAACGGTTAGATACTATGAGCGAATATGGCGGTTCAATGCCCGTAGAACACAAGGGGGCCGCAGGAAATTTACCTGCTAAGAGTTAATCCTCAAGAGATGTAAATATACCCCAGGTATCTGCCAACACAAATACAAAGCCTAGGCGGAGAGCACCCCAAAAACACAGATCCAAACATAGGTTATATACTAAATATTCATAAAGACTACTTAGTTGTAAACCGATTCATCAATTAGCAATCAATAGTTTTCAACAAATGTTATATACTAAATATTGATAAAAAGTATTTAATTAGAAAAAAAACAATATTCCACAAGACTTGTTTTTGGTTCATTTGTGTCTACTCCATAGACTTAATTAGGTATATTATTCTATTGTAGTTGGGCAACTAAACTTTGTTTTATTTTGTTAAATAAAGGTTTTTTTCTTGACTTGTTATTCGTCAAGACTTTTATTTGTCCTTGTGTATTTACTAGATAGGCTTTATTCGGCATATTATTCTATATAGGCTATATTAGGCAGGGTATTCTACTCAATCTTGTGTACTTCTTCTTGATCCTTCTGTACATGGGCGTATATAAAAACAATTTCGGGGGGGGGGGGCTGAGACCATTTCCAGGGTATGGAATACTAAATATTTAGAGCTTGGAATAGTTTTAGGCAACTAAAACGCTATTACACGTAAAATAAAATATGTTTCATGAACTAAGTGATCTTATTTAATTTATTTTTAAGGGTTTTACGAGAAGTTTTTATCATCAATTCAAAATTTCGGAAGGGGCTGCAGCCCCCTCTGCCCCCCCCCCTCATATACGCCCATGCTTCTGTATCCTCTAGAAAGGCTTTATTAGGCATATTTTGTATTGATTTATAGAGCTTTGCTTTAGAATGAGAGCCAGATTCTGTAATTTCCGCTTCTGTGTAAAAGTTAACTACTGTCGGTGTCCCTGACGCCTTAATATCACTTTTATTCAAGATGTTCGAGAGGATTTTGACAATTTTCGCGAGATATATAAAAAACAAATAAGTTTATTTCTTTTCTAAGCTTATCAAATGGCACTAGGGACATGAACGGAACCGCGCTAAGATGCTGCAGTTCCTGCGAGTCGGACTTTTTGCCTATTTGGGCTATTTGAAGATTTAAAGCCTTTTTTGCTCGTTATGCAATTTTTTTCTGCGATTTAAACATTTTTAAAAGCACATAACGAATTTCGAATTTCAGCTCGTCGAAAACAAAAAAGGTTTCACAAATTAAATTACATATTGCCGTCACAAATATCTATTCCAAAGCTTATTTTCCCAACCCGTGGATTGAACCTCCGTAAATAACTGAGCCTTCCTTGGTAGAAGGAATGCACAGGCATAATGAATAGGAGGAAAGAGAGAGGATGAGAGAAGTACGTCTCCTTCCTCACACCCCTTTTGCTGTGACAATGGTGTAATTAATTACCTGGTATTCCGGATTTAGAAATGATAAGATAATGCAGAGGAAGTTTTTCCATAATGAAAAACATTTTTTCTTAGAAGGTCTATGAGAGTTGATACTTTGAAAAAGCATCTTGTTGTTGCTTGTAAGAGTAAGTACACTACTTCTGTGATAAATTGATAATAAAGAAATGAATTAGTATTTAAAATACATATTTTCATTAATAATGAGTAAGATTCCTCTTTGCCTTCACTCCTAATAAATGCCTATTTTAATTACAGTACTGCCTATTTTCACTATTTCAAGTGCCTTTTTGCCTGCCTATTTTAACCAAAAATAAATGCCTATCTTCCGGGTTCTAATAATAATAATAACCCCAACGGTTGACACGCCTTGAATTCAACCCAAAAAAATAATAATAACTTGCAACATATAAAGATTTCCGACTTATGACATATTTTCGATAAGATCTAAACGAAAAACCTTGTCTGAATGGCCTAAAATAGATGAGAGAGATCACAGGGTTCCGCAGAAGTAATAGTCAATTTTAGCGCGTTCTATTCTTGTTGTTTTTAAATCTATTACCATCATGTCCGGAAGATAACAAGGGTTCTAAAGGCATCAATAACTCATTTCGCTAAATATCGACTTAGGGTGGGTTTACACTTGCTAGTTATTGCAGGAAATTTATATCAGAGAGAAATTGCGACTAGTGTAAACCATGAGCAATTTATGTCTGAGATATATATTTCTATCACGAACTATAAGTGGCGACACTTCTATACCACCAGGTGTAAACACAGATTTTTACTTTTTACGAGAAGAATTTAATGTCAGAGATAAATATCGTGGCTACTAGCTGTATTGTTTTTTTTGTTTTTTTTTTTTTTTTTTTTTTTTTTTTTTTTTTTTTTTTTTTTACTGCGCATCGACATAAATCTTGGCCATTAGCGCCGACGTCCAGGGTGCAACCAGCGATTTTCTCAGCGAGCCCTGAGATGAGAAAATTTCTGGCGCCGGTGGGGATCGAACCCACCATCTCCCGCTTATGAATCTAGCACGCTAGCCACTAGACCACGGGAGACCCCACTAGCTGTATTTTTTTTTTTTTTTTTTTTTTTTTTTTTTTACGGCGCATCTACTTCTAGGTCATTAGCGCCGTCTATAATCTACTAGCTGTATTGTCGACACTTCTATACCAACAGATGTAAACACTGATTATTTGTGCTTTTGGTGAATTTATCGCAAATTAGAACAAATCTAGAACTGTCCTATACATATCCATGACATAAATGTCTAGCTATTTCTGTCAGTATGTAAACCTTGAAGAGAATATCTATCCGACACCTGAGATATATTTCCTGCGAGAAGTGTCACATGTAAACGCACCCTTACACAGTTGTGAAATTTCAACGACAGTTTCCTTTTCTCAAATATAGTTACGACGGGAGTTTGACGATTTTACAGTTACTTTTGAAGTAGCAGTAGTGATAGTATCAGTGATTCAGCGCATGTGCATAACTCCTTCGCCTTCCTATTGGAGGATTCCGATGACCAATTGCATTCGTTCTTGCTGGGAGTAAAGTAACCTTCAACAGTGAATTAGCTTTTGTTTATGAAAAAGCTCTGCTTATGTTAGTGAGAAAAAATGAGCCTTTACAATTAGTTCGCGATGTTCCTGACAAAGAAAAAGGGATTGGTTTCTTACTCGGAAAAATTAATGGAATCCTATTAATTTTAGCGAGCTGGATAGACTAGAGTCCCTAAAATTAATATAATTCTATTAATTTTAGCGAGTTGGATTTACTAGAGAGTTGATATCTTCTTGAGCGAGCGGAAACGCATAGCACGTAATGCTAAAATATCCAAAAATGAGAGACAGAGAGAGAGAAAAGTAATAAAATATGTTTGTTTACAAATATCGTTGTTTGTTATCCTTCATAACCTGCAAAACAGTCAACTTTAATGCTTAATAACTTATTTCATTGGCGAGAGAATTGATTTTGATCATATTAACCTTTTTATTAATAAATATTGCTTGTCATTATCTAATATGAATTATAACCGTAGATAAAGAGTCAAGTAGTAATAGATAACCAGCAAAGAACCAATAAGCTAATCAGTAAGCTTATCAGCGAGTACGAGTAACTGTTATAAATCACTACTGCTACTTCAAAAGTAACTGGATGTGGTCTTCGCAAAAAGACCCCAAGAATGAAATGTCATCGTATGCTGGTTGTGAAATCATCAGTAGTTACTTGTATTTTTGTATCCGTCTGTTTTTACTATCATCTTTCGGTTGATTTATCGTCTTCCGGAGACATTAATCGTCCGGTCCGTGAAGGACGACACTATGAACAAGCGAGATTTAGTAATAATGAACGTCAGCTATTAGTAGATGACTCGTCCTTTGCAGGATACTAATGTCCTGAAGCAGGGTGACAGACAGGACCTCGACAACCGAGGACGGAGTCAAGGTTGACTGGAAGGACGAAGGAACCGTGTAAGCTGTATTACTGGTTGAAATTCTATAAGTAGGCGAAAAGTCCTTGTTAGCAATTATATAGAGGAGTGTGGTGCTATTTGGCATAGAATTTTTGTATTATTTCTCTTATTTTCGGGGGGTGTTGAATTATAAAATCTGGCAAAAAGGATTTACAGGTACATATCTTGTCCAGAAAACCCAGAAGAAGGTCTTCCAAAATATCTCTTCCATGCTTTAGTATGGAATATTTCCCCTACACCTACTCCACATATGCCAAGTTACTCCACGAACGGGGTAAGTTGGCATATAGGGCTTGGTATGTTGGCATATAGGGCAGGGTATGTTGGCATATAGGGCAGGGTATGTTGGCATATAGGGCATGGTATGTTGGCATATAGGGCTTGGTATGTTGGCAGATAGGGCAGGGTATGTTGGCATATAGGGCAGGGTATGTTGGCATATAGGGCATGGTATGTTGGCATATAGGGCATGGTATGTTGGCATATAGGGCATGGTATGTTGGCATATAGGGCATGGTATGTTGGCATATAGGGCATGGTATGTTGGCATATAGGGCAGGGTATGTTGGCATATAGGGCAGGGTATGTTGGCATATAGGGCAGGGTATGTTGGCATATAGGGCATGGTATGTTGGCATATAGGGCATGGTATGTTGGCATATAGGGCATGGTATGTTGGCATATAGGGCATGGTATGTTGGCATATAGGGCAGGGTATTTTGGCATATAGGGCATGGTATGTTGGCATATAGGGCAGGGTATGTTGGCATATAGGGCATGGTATGTTGGCATATAGGGCATGGTATGTTGGCATATAGGGCATGGTATGTTGGCATATAGGGCATGGTATGTTAGCATATAGGGCATGGTATGTTGGCATATAGGGCATGGTATGTTGGCATATAGGGCATGGTATGTTGGCATATAGGGCATGGTATGTTTGCATATAGGGCATGGTATGTTGGCATATAGGGCAGGGTATGTTGGCAAATAAGGGAGGGTAGCGATGTACCTACTGTTTAATCGCAAGTTAAAGAAAATAAACTATTAGAAAGTGGTGTAAAGAGAGGCAAGAAAAAAACTTCAAAACTACGCAACCAAATTTTCGAATTGAAACCACCGATTTCTCCGGATGAGTTCGTCCTATCAAGAATTACTTTAGAAACGTTTTTGTCAAACATTTATTAGTCTCTCTCTAATACCGTGACTTTCCACTTACTACCGTTTCCCAACCCTTTTCGAGATCTTTAAGATAATATTCGAAAATCCTAGAACTCCTCTTGTTCCTTAATAAATGTTTTCTTTTATGATTTTTTCATAAATCCAATTTTAACCAAAATATAAATATCATAGTTTCAATCAATGTCAAAAATTTAATAAGTGTATTAACTACATATATATATATATATATATATATATATATATATATATATATATATATATATAGTTAATTCATTTATTAAATTTATATATATATATATATATATATATATATATATATATATATATATATATTGCGGTGGTCCTCTTTCTGAGGAATGTGCTAAAGTTACGCAACTGCTGAACCCTGACAATTTGAACTAAAATTTCTGAAGAGATGTAAGGAATCCATAAGAATTGTTTACTTCTAAGATGTCAAAGGTTCAAAAGTTTGACCTTCTGACATTTTGAAAATGAATAATTGATGTCTTATAACTGGGAAATATTTACTGTAATATTGTAAAGTATTATCATGCTCTCTAATGTTTATAATGTATTTACGTATATATATATATATATATATATATACACGTAAAAAACGAATCGGTTTCAACCATTTATTATGTTACTGTTATCTTTTTCATAAATTATTTGATAAAAAGAAAACTAAAACAATTGTCCTGCTACTTTATCACATGACCTTCAACCCACCTGCATAAATAGGAAATAATTTGAGGGGGGGGGGGCGTTAACAACCTAGAACTTGGAATAGCTAGAAATAGTCAATTCCGTGTGAGCGAAATTCTGAGGAAAATATTCCCAGCTGTCCTGGCATTTGATAATTCACATTTTAATAAATAACACGCTACTTTAAACTCAGTAAAAACTGATTATGTCTCGTTTAGGACTAGGGAAGGCTTTGAGAGGTCAGGCAAGGGAGATAGTGTTTAATGTCTATCAATACTTAGCCAAAGCTAAGGCTGAGAACTGATTATGTCTCGTTTTGGACTAGGGAAGGCTTTGAGAGATCAGGCAAGGGAGATAGTGCTTAATTTTTATCAATAATTAGCCAAAGCTAAGGCTAAAAACTGATTATGTCTCGTTTAGGACTAGGCAAGGCTATGAGAGGTCAGGCAAGGGAGATAGTGTTTAATATTTATCAATACTTAGCCAAAGCTAAGGCTGAAAACTGATTATGCCTCGTTTAGGACTAGGGAAGACTATGAGAGGTCAGACAAGGGAGATAGTGTTTAATATTTATCAATACTTAGCCAAAGCTAAGGCTGAGAACTGATTATGTCTCGTTTAGGACTAGGGAAGGCTATGAGAGGTCAGTCAAGGCAGATAGTGTTTAATGTTTATCAATACTTAGCCAAAGCTAAGGCTGAGAACTGATTATGTCTCGTTTAGGACTAGGGAAGGCTATGAGAGGTCAGGCAAGGGAGATAGTGTTTAATGTTTATCAATACTTAGCCAAAGCTAAGGCTGGAAATTGATTATGTCTCGTTTAGGACTAGGGAAGACTATGAGAGGTCAGGCAAGGGAGATAGTGTTTAATGTTTATCAGTACTTAGCCAAAGCTAAGGCTGGAAATTGATTATGTCTCGTTTAGGACTAGGGAAGGCTATGAGAGGTCAGACAAGGGAGATAGTGTTTAATATTTATCAATACTTAGCCAAAGCTAAGGCTGGAAATTGATTATGTCTCGTTTAGGACTAGGGAAGGCTATGAGAGGTCAGGCAAGGGAGATAGTGTTTAATATTTATCAATACTTAGCCAAAGCTAAGGCTGAGAACTGATTATGTCTCGTTTAGGACTAGGGAAGGCTATGAGAGGTCAGGCAAGGGAGATAGTGTTTAATGTTTATCAATACTTAGCCAAAGCTAAGGCTGGAAATTGATTATGTCTCGTTTAGGACTAGAGAAGGCTATGAGAGGTCAGGCAAGGGAGATAGTGTTTAATGTTTATCAATACTTAGCCAAAGCTAAGGCTGAGAACTGATTATGCCTCGTTTAGGACTAGGGAAGGCTATGAGAGGTCAGGCAAGGGAGATAGTGTTTAATGTTTATCAATACTTAGCCAAAGCTAAGGCTGAGAACTGATTATGTCTCGTTTAGGACTAGGGAAGGCTATGAGAGGTCAGGCAAGGGAGATAGTGTTTAATGTTTATCAATACTTAGCCAAAGCTAAGGCTGAGAACTGATTATGCCTCGCTTAGGACTAGGGAAGACTATGAGAGGTCAGACAAGGGAGATAGTGTTTAATATTTATGAATACTTAGCCAAAGCTAAGGCTGGAAATTGATTATGTCTCGTTTAGGACTAGGGAAGGCTATGAGAGGTCAGACAAGGGAGATAGTGTTTAATGTTTATCAATACTTAGCCAAAGCTAAGGCTGGAAATTGATTATGTCTCGTTTAGGACTAGGGAAGACTATGAGAGGTCAAACAAGGGAGATAGTGTTTAATGTTTATAAATACTTAGCCAAAAGCTAAGGCTGAAAATTGATTATGTCTCGTTTAGGACTAGGGAAGGCTATGAGAGGTCAGGCAAGGGAAATAGTGTTTAATATTTATCAATACTTAGCCAAAGCTAAGGCTGGAAATTGATTATGTCTCGTTTAGGACTAGAGAAGGCTATGAGAGGTCAGACAAGGGAGATAGTGTTTAATGTTTATCAATACTTAGCCAAAGCTAAGGCTGGAAATTGATTATGTCTCGTTTAGGACTAGGGAAGACTATGAGAGGTCAAACAAGGGAGATAGTGTTTAATGTTTATAAATACTTAGCCAAAGCTAAGGCTGAAAATTGATTATGTCTCGTTTAGGACTAGGGAAGGCTATGAGAGGTCAGGCAAGGGAGATAGTGTTCAATATTTATCAATACTTAGCCAAAGCTAAGGCTGAGAACTGATTATGTCTCGTTTAGGACTAGGGAAGACTATGAGAGGTCAGACAAGGGAGATAGTGTTTAATATTTATCAATACTTAGCCAAAGCTAAGGCTGAGAACTGATTATGTCTCGTTTAGGACTAGGGAAGGCTATGAGAGGTCAGACAAGGGAGATAGTGTTTAATATTTATCAATACTTAGCCAAAGCTAAGGCTGAGAACTGTTTATGTCTCGTTTAGGACTAGGGAAGGCTATGAGAGGTCAGGCAAGGGAGATAGTGTTTAATGTTTATCAATACTTAGCCAAAGCTAAGGCTGAGAACTGAGTATGTCTCGTTTAGGACTAGGGAAGGCTATGAGAGGTCAGGCAAGGGAGATAGTGTTTAATATTTATCAATACTTAGCCAAAGCTAAGGCTGAGAACTGATTATGTCTCGTTTAGGAATAGGGAAGGCTATGAGAGGTCAGGCAAGGGAGATAGTGTTTAATGTTTATCAATACTTAGCCAAAGCTAAGGCTGGAAATTGATTATGTCTCGTTTAGGACTAGAGAAGGCTATGAGAGGTCAGACAAGGGAGATAGTGTTTAATGTTTATCAATACTTAGCCAAAGCTAAGGCTGGAAATTGATTATGTCTCGTTTAGGACTGGGGAAGACTATGAGAGGTCAAACAAGGGAGATAGTGTTTAATGTTTATAAATACTTAGCCAAAGCTAAGGCTGAAAATTGATTATGTCTCGTTTAGGACTAGGGAAGGCTATGAGAGGTCAGGCAAGGGAGATAGTGTTTAATGTTTATCAATTCTTAGCCAAAGCTAAGGCTGGAAATTGATTATGTCTCGTTTAGGACTAGAGAAGGCTATGAGAGGTCAGACAAGGGAGATAGTGTTTAATGTTTATCAATACTTAGCCAAAGCTAAGGCTGGAAATTGATTATGTCTCGTTTAGGACTAGGCAAGGCTATGAGAGGTCAGGCAAGGGAGATAGTGTTTAATATTTATCAATACTTAGCCAAAGCTAAGGCTGAAAACTGATTATGCCTCGTTTAGGACTAGGGAAGACTATGAGAGGTCAGACAAGGGAGATAGTGTTTAATATTTATCAATACTTAGCCAAAGCTAAGGCTGAGAACTGATTATGTCTCGTTTAGGACTAGGGAAGGCTATGAGAGGTCAGTCAAGGCAGATAGTGTTTAATGTTTATCAATACTTAGCCAAAGCTAAGGCTGAGAACTGATTATGTCTCGTTTAGGACTAGGGAAGGCTATGAGAGGTCAGGCAAGGGAGATAGTGTTTAATGTTTATCAATACTTAGCCAAAGCTAAGGCTGGAAATTGATTATGTCTCGTTTAGGACTCGGGAAGGCTATGAGAGGTCAGACAAGGGAGATAGTGTTTAATGTTTATCAGTACTTAGCCAAAGCTAAGGCTGGAAATTGATTATGTCTCGTTTAGGACTAGGGAAGGCTATGAGAGGTCAGACAAGGGAGATAGTGTTTAATATTTATCAATACTTAGCCAAAGCTAAGGCTGGAAATTGATTATGTCTCGTTTAGGACTAGGGAAGGCTATGAGAGGTCAGGCAAGGGAGATAGTGTTTAATGTTTATCAATACTTAGCCAAAGCTAAGGCTGGAAATTGATTATGTCTCGTTTAGGACTAGGGAAGGCTATGAGAGGTCAGGCAAGGGAGATAGTGTTTAATATTTATCAATACTTAGCCAAAGCTAAGGCTGGAAATTGATTATGTCTCGTTTAGGACTAGGGAAGGCTATGAGAGGTCAGGCAAGGGAGATAGTGTTTAATGTTTATCAATACTTAGCCAAAGCTAAGGCTGAGAACTGATTATGTCTCGTTTAGGACTAGGGAAGGCTATGAGAGGTCAGACAAGGGAGATAGTGTTTAATATTTATCAATACTTAGCCAAAGCTAAGGCTGAGAACTGATTATGTCTCGTTTAGGACTAGGGAAGGCTATGAGAGGTCAGGCAAGGGAGATAGTGTTTAATGTTTATCAATACTTAGCCAAAGCTAAGGCTGGAAATTGATTATGTCTCGTTTAGGACTAGAGAAGGCTATGAGAGGTCAGGCAAGGGAGATAGTGTTTAATGTTTATCAATACTTAGCCAAAGCTAAGGCTGAGAACTGATTATGCCTCGTTTAGGACTAGGGAAGGCTATGAGAGGTCAGGCAAGGGAGATAGTGTTTAATGTTTATCAATACTTAGCCAAAGCTAAGGCTGAGAACTGATTATGTCTCGTTTAGGACTAGGGAAGGCTATGAGAGGTCAGGCAAGGGAGATAGTGTTTAATGTTTATCAATACTTAGCCAAAGCTAAGGCTGAGAACTGATTATGCCTCGTTTAGGACTAGGGAAGACTATGAGAGGTCAGACAAGGGAGATAGTGTTTAATATTTATGAATACTTAGCCAAAGCTAAGGCTGGAAATTGATTATGTCTCGTTTAGGACTAGGGAAGGCTATGAGAGGTCAGACAAGGGAGATAGTGTTTAATGTTTATCAATACTTAGCCAAAGCTAAGGCTGGAAATTGATTATGTCTCGTTTAGGACTAGGGAAGACTATGAGAGGTCAAACAAGGGAGATAGTGTTTAATGTTTATAAATACTTAGCCAAAAGCTAAGGCTGAAAATTGATTATGTCTCGTTTAGGACTAGGGAAGGCTATGAGAGGTCAGGCAAGGGAAATAGTGTTTAATATTTATCAATACTTAGCCAAAGCTAAGGCTGGAAATTGATTATGTCTCGTTTAGGACTAGAGAAGGCTATGAGAGGTCAGACAAGGGAGATAGTGTTTAATGTTTATCAATACTTAGCCAAAGCTAAGGCTGGAAATTGATTATGTCTCGTTTAGGACTAGGGAAGACTATGAGAGGTCAAACAAGGGAGATAGTGTTTAATGTTTATAAATACTTAGCCAAAGCTAAGGCTGAAAATTGATTATGTCTCGTTTAGGACTAGGGAAGGCTATGAGAGGTCAGGCAAGGGAGATAGTGTTCAATATTTATCAATACTTAGCCAAAGCTAAGGCTGAGAACTGATTATGTCTCGTTTAGGACTAGGGAAGACTATGAGAGGTCAGACAAGGGAGATAGTGTTTAATATTTATCAATACTTAGCCAAAGCTAAGGCTGAGAACTGATTATGTCTCGTTTAGGACTAGGGAAGGCTATGAGAGGTCAGACAAGGGAAATAGTGTTTAGTATTTATCAATACTTAGCCAAAGCTAAGGCTGAGAACTGTTTATGTCTCGTTTAGGACTAGGGAAGGCTATGAGAGGTCAGGCAAGGGAGATAGTGTTTAATGTTTATCAATACTTAGCCAAAGCTAAGGCTGAGAACTGAGTATGTCTCGTTTAGGACTAGGGAAGGCTATGAGAGGTCAGGCAAGGGAGATAGTGTTTAATATTTATCAATACTTAGCCAAAGCTAAGGCTGAGAACTGATTATGTCTCGTTTAGGACTAGGGAAGGCTATGAGAGGTCAGGCAAGGGAGATAGTGTTTAATGTTTATCAATACTTAGCCAAAGCTAAGGCTGGAAATTGATTATGTCTCGTTTAGGACTAGAGAAGGCTATGAGAGGTCAGACAAGGGAGATAGTGTTTAATGTTTATCAATACTTAGCCAAAGCTAAGGCTGGAAATTGATTATGTCTCGTTTAGGACTGGGGAAGACTATGAGAGGTCAAACAAGGGAGATAGTGTTTAATGTTTATAAATACTTAGCCAAAGCTAAGGCTGAAAATTGATTATGTCTCGTTTAGGACTAGGGAAGGCTATGAGAGGTCAGGCAAGGGAGATAGTGTTTAATATTTATCAATACTTAGCCAAAGCTAAGGCTGGAAATTGATTATGTCTCGTTTAGGACTAGAGAAGGCTATGAGAGGTCAGACAAGGGAGATAGTGTTTAATGTTTATCAATACTTAGCCAAAGCTAAGGCTGGAAATTGATTATGTCTCGTTTAGGACTAGGGAAGACTATGAGAGGTCAAACAAGGGAGATAGTGTTTAATGTTTATAAATACTTAGCCAAAGCTAAGGCTGAAAATTGATTATGTCTCGTTTAGGACTAGGGAAGGCTATGAGAGGTCAGGCATGGGAGATAGTGTTTAATATTTATCAATACTTAGCCAAAGCTAAGGCTGAGAACTGATTATGTCTCGTTTAGGACTAGGGAAGACTATGAGAGGTCAGGCAAGGGAGATAGTGTTTAATGTTTATCAATACTTAGCCAAAGCTAAGGCTGAGAACTGATTATGTCTCGTTTAGGACTAGGGAAGGCTATGAGAGGTCAGGCAAGGGAGATAGTGTTTAATATTTATCAATACTTAGCCAAAGCTAAGGCTGAGAACTGATTATGTCTCGTTTAGGACTAGGGAAGGCTATGAGAGGTCAGGCAAGGGAGATAGTGTTTAATGTTTATCAATTCTTAGCCAAAGCTAAGGCTGGAAATTGATTATGTCTCGTTTAGGACTAGAGAAGGCTATGAGAGGTCAGACAAGGGAGATAGTGTTTAATGTTTATCAATACTTAGCCAAAGCTAAGGCTGGAAATTGATTATGTCTCGTTTAGGACTAGGCAAGGCTATGAGAGGTCAGGCAAGGGAGATAGTGTTTAATATTTATCAATACTTAGCCAAAGCTAAGGCTGAAAACTGATTATGCCTCGTTTAGGACTAGGGAAGACTATGAGAGGTCAGACAAGGGAGATAGTGTTTAATATTTATCAATACTTAGCCAAAGCTAAGGCTGAGAACTGATTATGTCTCGTTTAGGACTAGGGAAGGCTATGAGAGGTCAGTCAAGGCAGATAGTGTTTAATGTTTATCAGTACTTAGCCAAAGCTAAGGCTGAGAACTGATTATGTCTCGTTTAGGACTAGGGAAGGCTATGAGAGGTCAGGCAAGGGAGATAGTGTTTAATGTTTATCAATACTTAGCCAAAGCTAAGGCTGGAAATTGATTATGTCTCGTTTAGGACTAGGGAAGACTATGAGAGGTCAGGCAAGGGAGATAGTGTTTAATGTTTATCAGTACTTAGCCAAAGCTAAGGCTGGAAATTGATTATGTCTCGTTTAGGACTAGGGAAGGCTATGAGAGGTCAGGCAAGGGAGATAGTGTTTAATGTTTATCAGTACTTAGCCAAAGCTAAGGCTGGAAATTGATTATGTCTCGTTTAGGACTAGAGAAGGCTATGAGAGGTCAGACAAGGGAGATAGTGTTTAATGTTTATCAATACTTAGCCAAAGCTAAGGCTGGAAATTGATTATGTCTCGTTTAGGACTAGGGAAGACTATGAGAGGTCAGACAAGGGAGATAGTGTTTAATATTTATCAATACTTAGCCAAAGCTAAGGCTGAAAACAGATTATGTCTCGTTTAGGACTAGGGAAGACTATGAGAGGTCAGACAAGGGAGATAGTGTTTAATGTTTATCAATACTTAGCCAAAGCTAAGGCTGAGAACTGATTATGTCTCGTTTAGGACTAGGGAAGACTATGAGAGGTCAGACAAGGGAGATATTGTTTAATATTTATCAATACTTAGCCAAAGCTAAGGCTGAGAACTGATTATGTCTCGTTTAGGACTAGGGAAGGCTATGAGAGGTCAGACAAGGGAGATAGTGTTTAATATTTATCAATACTTAGCCAAAGCTAAGGCTGAGAACTGATTATGTCTCGTTTAGGACTAGGGAAGGCTATGAGAGGTCAGGCAAGGGAGATAGTGTTTAATGTTTATCAATACTTAGCCAAAGCTAAGGCTGAGAACTGATTATGTCTCGTTTAGGACTAGGGAAGGCTATGAGAGGTCAGGCAAGGGAGATAGTGTTTAATGTTTATAAATACTTAGCCAAAGCTAAGGCTGAAAATTGATTATGTCTCGTTTAGGACTAGGGAAGGCTATGAGAGGTCAGGCAAGGGAGATAGTGTTTAATATTTATCAATACTTAGCCAAAGCTAAGGCTGGAAATTGATTATGTCTCGTTTAGGACTAGGGAAGGCTATGAGAGGTCAGGCAAGGGAGATAGTGTTTAATGTTTATCAATACTTAGCCAAAGCTAAGGCTGAGAACTGATTATGTCTCGTTTAGGACTAGGGAAGGCTATGAGAGGTCAGACAAGGGAGATAGTGTTTAATATTTATCAATACTTAGCCAAAGCTAAGGCTGAGAACTGATTATGTCTCGTTTAGGACTAGGGAAGGCAATGAGAGGTCAGGCAAGGGAGATAGTGTTTAATGTTTATCAATACTTAGCCAAAGCTAAGGCTGAGAACTGATTATGTCTCGTTTAGGACTAGGGAAGGCTATGAGAGGTCAGGCAAGGGAGATAGTGTTTAATGTTTATCAATACTTAGCCAAAGCTAAGGCTGAAAATTGATTATGTCTCGTTTAGGACTAGGGAAGGCTATGAGAGGTCAGGCAAGGGAGATAGTGTTTAATATTTATCAATACTTAGCCAAAGCTAAGGCTGGAAATTGATTATGTCTCGTTTAGGACTAGAGAAGGCTATGAGAGGTCAGACAAGGGAGATAGTGTTTAATGTTTATCAATACTTAGCCAAAGCTAAGGCTGGAAATTGATTATGTCTCGTTTAGGACTAGGGAAGGCTATGAGAGGTCAGACAAGGGAGATAGTGTTTAATATTTATCAATACTTAGCCAAAGCTAAGGCTGAGAACTGATTATGTCTCGTTTAGGACTAGGGAAGGCTATGAGAGGTCAAACAAGGGAGATAGTGTTTAATGTTTATCAATACTTAGCCAAAGCTAAGGCTGGAAATTGATTATGTCTCGTTTAGGACTAGGGAAGACTATGAGAGGGCAAACAAGGGAGATAGTGTTTAATGTTTATAAATACTTAGCCAAAGCTAAGGCTGAAAATTGATTATGTCTCGTTTAGGACTAGGGAAGGCTATGAGAGGTCAGGCAAGGGAGATAGTGTTTAATATTTATCAATACTTAGCCAAAGCTAAGGCTGAGAACTGATTATGTCTCGTTTAGGACTAGGGAAGACTATGAGAGGTCAGACAAGGGAGATAGTGTTTAATGTTTATCAATACTTAGCCAAAGCTAAGGCTGAGAACTGATTATGTCTCGTTTAGGACTAGGGAAGACTATGAGAGGTCAGACAAGGGAGATATTGTTTAATATTTATCAATACTTAGCCAAAGCTAAGGCTGAGAACTGATTATGTCTCGTTTAGGACTAGGGAAGGCTATGAGAGGTCAGACAAGGGAGATAGTGTTTAATATTTATCAATACTTAGCCAAAGCTAAGGCTGAGAACTGATTATGTCTCGTTTAGGACTAGGGAAGGCTATGAGAGGTCAGGCAAGGGAGATAGTGTTTAATGTTTATCAATACTTAGCCAAAGCTAAGGCTGGAAATTGATTATGTCTCGTTTAGGACTAGGGAAGGCTATGAGAGGTCAGACAAGGGAGATAGTGTTTAATATTTATCAATACTTAGCCAAAGCTAAGGCTGAGAACTGATTATGTCTCGTTTAGGACTAGGGAAGGCTATGACAGGTCAGGCAAGGGAGATAGTGTTTAATGTTTATCAATACTTAGCCAAAGCTAAGGCTGGAAATTGATTATGTCTCGTTTAGGACTAGGGAAGGCTATGAGAGGTCAGGCAAGGGAGATAGTGTTTAATATTTATCAATACTTAGCCAAAGCTAAGGCTGGAAATTCATTATGTCTCCTTTAGGACTAGGGAAGACTATGAGAGGTCAGACAAGGGAGATAGTGTTTAATATTTATCAATACTTAGCCAAAGCTAAGGCTGAGAACTGATTATGTCTCGTTTAGGACTAGAGAAGGCTATGAGAGGTCAGACAAGGGAGATAGTGTTTAATGTTTATCAATACTTAGCCAAAGCTAAGGCTGGAAATTGATTATGTCTCGTTTAGGACTAGGGAAGACTATGAGAGGTCAAACAAGGGAGATAGTGTTTAATGTTTATAAATACTTAGCCAAAGCTAAGGCTGAAAATTGATTATGTCTCGTTTAGGACTAGGGAAGGCTATGAAAGGTCAGGCAAGGGAGATAGTGTTTAATATTTATCAATACTTAGCCAAAGCTAAGGCTGGAAATTGATTATGTCTCGTTTAGGACTAGAGAAGGCTATGAGAGGTCAGACAAGGGAGATAGTGTTTAATGTTTATAAATACTTAGCCAAAGCTAAGGCTGAAAATTGATTATGTCTCGTTTAGGACTAGGGAAGGCTATGAGAGGTCAGGCAAGGGAGATAGTGTTTAATATTTATCAATACTTAGCCAAAGCTAAGGCTGAGAACTGATTATGTCTCGTTTAGGACTAGGGAAGGCTATGAGAGGTCAGGCAAGGGAGATAGTGTTTAATGTTTATCAATACATAGCCAAAGCTAAGGCTGAGAACTGATTATGTCTCGTTTATTACTAGGGAAGGGTATTAGAGGTCAGGCAAGGGAGATAGTGTTTAATATTTATCAATACTTAGCCAAAGCTAAGGCTGAGAACTGATTATGTCTCGTTTAGGACTAGGGAAGGCTATGAGAGGTCAGGCAAGGGAGATAGTGTTTAATGTTTATCAATACTTAGCCAAAGCTAAGGCTGGAAATTGATTATGTCTCGTTTAGGACTAGAGAAGGCTATGAGAGGTCAGACAAGGGAGATAGTGTTTAATGTTTATCAATACTTAGCCAAAGCTAAGGCTGGAAATTGATTATGTCTCGTTTAGGACTAGGGAAGACTATGAGAGGTCAAACAAGGGAGATAGTGTTTAATGTTTATAAATACTTAGCCAAAGCTAAGGCTGAAAACTGATTATGTCTCGTTTAGGACTAGGGAAGGCTATGAGAGGTCAGGCAAGGGAGATAGTGTTTAATATTTATCAATACTTAGCCAAAGCTAAGGCTGGAAATTGATTATGTCTAGTTTAGGACTAGAGAAGACTATGAGAGGTCAAACAAGGGAGATAGTGTTTAATGTTTATAAATACTTAGCCAAAGCTAAGGCTGAAAATTGATTATGTCTCGTTTAGGACTAGGGAAGGCTATGAGAGGTCAGGCAAGGGAGATAGTGTTTAATGTTTATCAATACTTAGCCAAAGCTAAGGCTGGAAATTGATTATGTCTCGTTTAGGACTAGGGAAGACTATAAGAGTTCAAACAAGGGAGATAGTGTTTAATGTTTATAAATACTTAGCCAAAGCTAAGGCTGAAAATTGATTATGTCTCGTTTAGGACTAGGGAAGGCTATGAGAGGTCAGGCAAGGGAGATAGTGTTTAATATTTATCAATACTTAGCCAAAGCTAAGGCTGAGAACTGATTATGTCTCGTTTAGGACTAGGGAAGGCTATGAGAGGTCAGGCAAGGGAGATAGTGTTTAATGTTTATCAATACTTAGCCAAAGCTAAGGCTGAGAACTGATTATGTCTCGTTTAGGACTAGGGAAGGCTATGAGAGGTCAGGCAAGGGAGATAGTGTTTAATATTTATCAATACTTAGCCAAAGCTAAGGCTGAGAACAGATTATGTCTCGTTTAGGACTAGGGAAGGCTATGAGAGGTCAGGCAAGGGAGATAGTGTTTAATGTTTATCAATACTTAGCCAAAGCTAAGGCTGGAAATTGATTATGTCTCGTTTAGGACTCGGGAAGGCTATGAGAGGTCAGGCAAGGGAGATAGTGTTTAATGTTTATCAATACTTAGCCAAAGCTAAGGCTGGAAATTGATTATGTCTCGTTTAGGACTAGGGAAGACTATGAGAGGTCAGACAAGGGAGATAGTGTTTAATATTTATCAATACTTAGCCAAAGCTGAGGCTGAAAACAGATTATGTCTCGTTTAGGACTAGGGAAGACTATGAGAGGTCAGACAAGGGAGATAGTGTTTAATGTTTATCAATACTTAGCCAAAGCTAAGGCTGAGAACTGATTATGTCTCGTTTAGGACTAGGGAAGACTATGAGAGGTCAGACAAGGGAGATAGTGTTTAATATTTATCAATACTTAGCCAAAGCTAAGGCTGAGAACTGATTATGTCTCGTTTAGGACTAGGGAAGACTATGAGAGGTCAAACAAGGGAGATAGTGTTTAATGTTTATAAATACTTAGCCAAAGCTAAGGCTGGAAATTGATTATGTCTCGTTTAGGACTAGGGAAGGCTATGAGAGGTCAGGCAAGGGAGATAGTGTTTAATGTTTATCAATACTTAGCCAAAGCTAAGGCTGAGAACTGATTATGTCTCGTTTAGGACTAGGGAAGACTATGAGAGGTCAGACAAGGGAGATAGTGTTTAATGTTTATCAATACTTAGCCAAAGCTAAGGCTGAGAACTGATTATGTCTCGTTTAGGACTAGGGAAGACTATGAGAGGTCAGACAAGGGAGATAGTGTTTATTATTTATCAATACTTAGCCAAAGGTAAGGCTGAGAACTGATTATGTCTCGTTTAGGACTAGGGAAGGCTATGAGAGGTCAGGCAAGGGAGATAGTGTTTAATATTTATCAATACTTAGCCAAAGCTAAGGCTGAGAACTGATTATGTCTCGTTTAGGACTAGGGAAGGCTATGAGAGGTCAGGCAAGGGAGATAGTGTTTAATGTTTATCAATACTTAGCCAAAGCTAAGGCTGAGAACTGATTATGTCTCGTTTAGGACTAGGGAAGGCTATGAGAGGTCAAGCAAGGGAGATAGTGTTTAATGTTTATCAATACTTAGCCAAAGCTAAGGCTGAGAACTGATTATGTCTCGTTTAGGACTAGGGAAGGCTATGAGAGGTCAGGCAAGGGAGATAGTGTTTAATGTTTATCAATACTTAGCCAAAGCTAAGGCTGAGAACTGATTATGTCTCGTTTAGGACTAGGGAAGGCTATGAGAGGTCAGACAAGGGAGATAGTGTTTAATGTTTATCAATACTTAGCCAAAGCTAAGGCTGAAAACTGATTATGTCTCGTTTAGGACTAGGGAAGTCTATGAGAGGTCGGGCAAGGGAGATAGTGTTTAATGTTTATCAATACTTAGCCAAAGCTAAGGCTGAGAACTGATTATGTCTCGTTTAGGACTAGGGAAGGCTATGAGAGGTCAGACAAGGGAGATAGTGTTTAATGTTTATCAATACTTAGCCAAAGCTAAGGCTGGAAATTCATTATGTCTCCTTTAGGACTAGGGAAGACTATGAGAGGTCAGACAAGGGAGATAGTGTTTAATATTTATCAATACTTAGCCAAAGCTAAGGCTGAGAACTGATTATGTCTCGTTTAGGACTAGGGAAGGCTATGAGAGGTCAGTCAAGGCAGATAGTGTTTAATGTTTATCAATACTTAGCCAAAGCTAAGGCTGAGAACTGATTATGTCTCGTTTAGGACTAGGGAAGGCTATGAGAGGTCAGGCAAGGGAGATAGTGTTTAATGTTTATCAATACTTAGCCAAAGCTAAGGCTGGAAATTGATTATGTCTCGTTTAGGACTAGGGAAGACTATGAGAGGTCAGGCAAGGGAGATAGTGTTTAATGTTTATCAATACTTAGCCAAAGCTAAGGCTGAGAACTGATTATGTCTCGTTTAGGACTAGGGAAGGCTATGAGAGGTCAGGCAAGGGAGATAGTGTTTAATGTTTATCAATACTTAGCCAAAGCTAAGGCTGAAAACTGATTATGCCTCGTTTAGGACTAGGGAAGACTATGAGAGGTCAGACAAGGGAGATAGTGTTTAATATTTATCAATACTTAGCCAAAGCTAAGGCTGAGAACTGATTATGTCTCGTTTAGGACTAGAGAAGACTATGAGAGGTCAGGCAAGGGAGATAGTGTTTAATGTTTATCAATACTTAGCCAAAGCTAAGGCTGAGAACTGATTATGTCTCGTTTAGGACTAGAGAAGGGTATGAGAGGTCAGACAAGGGAGATAGTGTTTAATGTTTATCAATACTTAGCCAAAGCTAAGACTGAAACTGATTATGTCTCGTTTAGGACTAGAGAAGGCTATGAGAGGTCAGACAAGGGAGATAGTGTTTAATGTTTATCAATACTTAGCCAAAGCTATGGCTGAAAACTGATTATGTCTCGTTTAGGACTAGGGAAGGCTATGAGAGGTCAGGCAAGGGAGATAGTGTTTAATATTTATCAATACTTAGCCAAAGCTAAGGCTGAGAACTGATTATGTCTCGTTTAGGACTAGGAAAGACTATGAGAGGTCAGACAAGGGAGATAGTGTTTAATGTTTATCAATACTTAGCCAAAGCTAAGGCTGAGAACTGATTATGTCTCGTTTAGGACTAGGGAAGTCTATGAGAGGTCAGGCAAGGGAGATAGTGTTTAATATTTATCAATACTTAGCCAAAGCTAAGGCTGAGAACTGATTATGTCTCGTTTAGGACTAGGGAAGGCTATGAGAGGTCAGGCAAGGGAGATAGTGTTTAATGTTTATCAATACTTAGCCAAAGCTAAGGCTGGAAATTGATTATGTCTCGTTTAGGACTAGAGAAGGCTATGAGAGGTCAGACAAGGGAGATAGTGTTTAATGTTTATCAATACTTAGCCAAAGCTAAGGCTGGAAATTGATTATGTCTCGTTTAGGACTAGGGAAGACTATGAGAGGTCAAACAAGGGAGATAGTGTTTAATGTTTATAAATACTTAGCCAAAGCTAAGGCTGAAAATTGATTATGTCTCGTTTAGGACTAGGGAAGGCTATGAGAGGTCAGGCAAGGGAGATAGTGTTTAATATTTATCAATACTTAGCCAAAGCTAAGGCTGGAAATTGATTATGTCTCGTTTAGGACTAGAGAAGGCTATGAGAGGTCAGACAAGGGAGATAGTGTTTAATATTTATCAATACTTAGCCAAAGCTAAGGCTGAGAACTGATTATGTCTCGTTTAGGACTAGGGAAGGCTATGAGAGCTCAGGCAAGGGAGATAGTGTTTAATGTTTATCAATACTTAGCCAAAGCTAAGGCTGGAAATTGATTATGTCTCGTTTAGGACTAGAGAAGGCTATGAGAGGTCAGACAAGGGAGATAGTGTTTAATGTTTATCAATACTTAGCCAAAGCTAAGGCTGGAAATTGATTATGTCTCGTTTAGGACTAGGGAAGACTATGAGAGGTCAAACAAGGGAGATAGTGTTTAATGTTTATAAATACTTAGCCAAAGCTAAGGCTGAAAATTGATTATGTCTCGTTTAGGACTAGGGAAGGCTATGAGAGGTCAGGCAAGGGAGATAGTGTTTAATATTTATCAATACTTAGCCAAAGCTAAGGCTGAGAACTGATTATGTCTCGTTTAGGACTAGGGAAGGCTATGAGAGGTCAGGCAAGGGAGATAGTGTTTAATGTTTATCAATACTTAGCCAAAGCTAAGGCTGAGAACTGATTATGTCTCGTTTAGGACTAGAGAAGGCTATGAGAGGTCAGACAAGGGAGATAGTGTTTAATGTTTATCAATACTTAGCCAAAGCTAAGGCTGGAAATTGATTATGTCTCGTTTAGGACTAGGGAAGACTATGAGAGGTCAAACAAGGGAGATAGTGTTTAATGTTTATAAATACTTAGCCAAAGCTAAGGCTGAAAATTGATTATGTCTCGTTTAGGACTAGGGAAGGCTATGAGAGGTCAGGCAAGGGAGATAGTGTTTAATATTTATCAATACTTAGCCAAAGCTAAGGCTGGAAATTGATTATGTCTCGTTTAGGACTAGAGAAGGCTATGAGAGGTCAGACAAGGGAGATAGTGTTTAATGTTTATAAATACTTAGCCAAAGCTAAGGCTGAAAATTGATTATGTCTCGTTTAGGACTAGGGAAGGCTATGAGAGGTCAGGCAAGGGAGATAGTGTTTAATATTTATCAATACTTAGCCAAAGCTAAGGCTGAGAACTGATTATGTCTCGTTTAGGACTAGGGAAGGCTATGAGAGGTCAGGCAAGGGAGATAGTGTTTAATGTTTATCAATACTTAGCCAAAGCTAAGGCTGAGAACTGATTATGTCTCGTTTAGGACTAGGGAAGGCTATTAGAGGTCAGGCAAGGGAGATAGTGTTTAATATTTATCAATGCTTAGCCAAAGCTAAGGCTGAGAACTGATTATGTCTCGTTTAGGACTAGGGAAGGCTATGAGAGCTCAGGCAAGGGAGATAGTGTTTAATGTTTATCAATACTTAGCCAAAGCTAAGGCTGGAAATTGATTATGTCTCGTTTAGGACTAGGGAAGGCTATGAGAGCTCAGGCAAGGGAGATAGTGTTTAATGTTTATCAATACTTAGCCAAAGCTAAGGCTGAGAACTGATTATGTCTCGTTTAGGACTAGGGAAGGCTATGAGAGCTCAGGCAAGGGAGATAGTGTTTAATGTTTATCAATACTTAGCCAAAGCTAAGGCTGGAAATTGATTATGTCTCGTTTAGGACTAGAGAAGGCTATGAGAGGTCAGACAAGGGAGATAGTGTTTAATGTTTATCAATACTTAGCCAAAGCTAAGGCTGGAAATTGATTATGTCTCGTTTAGGACTAGGGAAGACTATGAGAGGTCAAACAAGGGAGATAGTGTTTAATGTTTATAAATACTTAGCCAAAGCTAAGGCTGAGAACAGATTATGTCTCGTTTAGGACTAGGGAAGGCTATGAGAGGTCAGGCAAGGGAGATAGTGTTTAATGTTTATCAATACTTAGCCAAAGCTAAGGCTGGAAATTGATTATGTCTCGTTTAGGACTCGGGAAGGCTATGAGAGGTCAGGCAAGGGAGATAGTGTTTAATGTTTATCAATACTTAGCCAAAGCTAAGGCTGGAAATTGATTATGTCTCGTTTAGGACTAGGGAAGACTATGAGAGGTCAGACAAGGGAGATAGTGTTTAATATTTATCAATACTTAGCCAAAGCTGAGGCTGAAAACAGATTATGTCTCGTTTAGGACTAGGGAAGACTATGAGAGGTCAGACAAGGGAGATAGTGTTTAATGTTTATCAATACTTAGCCAAAGCTAAGGCTGAAAACTGATTATGTCTCGTTTAGGACTAGGGAAGGCTATGAGAGGTCAGGCAAGGGAGATAGTGTTTAATGTTTATCAATACTTAGCCAAAGCTAAGGCTGAAAACTGATTATGTCTCGTTTAGGACTAGGGAAGGCTATGAGAGGTCAGGCAAGGGAGATAGTGTTTAATGTTTATAATACTTAGCCAAAGCTAAGGCTAAGAACTGATTATGTCTCGTTTAGGACTAGGGAAGACTATGAGAGGTCAGACAAGGGAGATAGTGTTTAATATTTATCAATACTTAGCCAAAGCTGAGGCTGAAAACAGATTATGTCTCGTTTAGGACTAGGGAAGACTATGAGAGGTCAGACAAGGGAGATAGTGTTTAATGTTTATCAATACTTAGCCAAAGCTAAGGCTGAAAACTGATTATGTCTCGTTTAGGACTAGGGAAGGCTATGAGAGGTCAGGCAAGGGAGATAGTGTTTAATGTTTATCAATACTTAGCCAAAGCTAAGGCTGAAAACTGATTATGTCTCGTTTAGGACTAGGGAAGGCTATGAGAGGTCAGGCAAGGGAGATAGTGTTTAATGTTTATAATACTTAGCCAAAGCTAAGGCTGAGAACTGATTATGTCTCGTTTAGGACTAGGGAAGGCTATGAGAGGTCAGGCAAGGGAGATAGTGTTTAATGTTTATCAATACTTAGCCAAAGCTAAGGCTGAGAACTGATTATGTCTCGTTTAGGACTAGGGAAGGCTATGAGAGGTCAAGCAAGGGAGATAGTGTTTAATGTTTATCAATACTTAGCCAAAGCTAAGGCTGAGAACTGATTATGTCTCGTTTAGGACTAGGGAAGGCTATGAGAGGTCAGGCAAGGGAGATAGTGTTTAATGTTTATCAATACTTAGCCAAAGCTAAGGCTGAGAACTGATTATGTCTCGTTTAGGACTAGGGAAGGCTATGAGAGGTCAGACAAGGGAGATAGTGTTTAATGTTTATCAATACTTAGCCAAAGCTAAGGCTGAAAACTGATTATGTCTCGTTTAGGACTAGGGAAGTCTATGAGAGGTCGGGCAAGGGAGATAGTGTTTAATGTTTATCAATACTTAGCCAAAGCTAAGGCTGAGAACTGATTATGTCTCGTTTAGGACTAGGGAAGGCTATGAGAGGTCAGACAAGGGAGATAGTGTTTAATGTTTATCAATACTTAGCCAAAGCTAAGGCTGGAAATTCATTATGTCTCCTTTAGGACTAGGGAAGACTATGAGAGGTCAGACAAGGGAGATAGTGTTTAATATTTATCAATACTTAGCCAAAGCTAAGGCTGAGAACTGATTATGTCTCGTTTAGGACTAGGGAAGGCTATGAGAGGTCAGTCAAGGCAGATAGTGTTTAATGTTTATCAATACTTAGCCAAAGCTAAGGCTGAGAACTGATTATGTCTCGTTTAGGACTAGGGAAGGCTATGAGAGGTCAGGCAAGGGAGATAGTGTTTAATGTTTATCAATACTTAGCCAAAGCTAAGGCTGGAAATTGATTATGTCTCGTTTAGGACTAGGGAAGACTATGAGAGGTCAGGCAAGGGAGATAGTGTTTAATGTTTATCAGTACTTAGCCAAAGCTAAGGCTGGAAATTGATTATGTCTCGTTTAGGACTAGGGAAGGCTATGAGAGGTCAGGGAAGGGAGATAGTGTTTAATGTTTATCAATACTTAGCCAAAGCTAAGGCTGGAAATTGATTATGTCTCGTTTAGGACTAGGGAAGACTATGAGAGGTCAGACAAGGGAGATAGTGTTTAATATTTATCAATACTTAGCCAAAGCTAAGGCTGAAAACAGATTATGTCTCGTTTAGGACTAGGGAAGACTATGAGAGGTCAGACAAGGGAGATAGTGTTTAATGTTTATCAATACTTAGCCAAAGCTAAGGCTGAGAACTGATTATGTCTCGTTTAGGACTAGGGAAGGCTATGAGAGGTCAGACAAGGGAGATAGTGTTTAATATTTATCAATACTTAGCCAAAGCTAAGGCTGAAAACTGATTATGCCTCGTTTAGGACTAGGGAAGACTATGAGAGGTCAGACAAGGGAGATAGTGTTTAATATTTATCAATACTTAGCCAAAGCTAAGGCTGAGAACTGATTATGTCTCGTTTAGGACTAGGGAAGGCTATGAGAGGTCAGTCAAGGCAGATAGTGTTTAATGTTTATCAATACTTAGCCAAAGCTAAGGCTGAGAACTGATTATGTCTCGTTTAGGACTAGGGAAGGCTATGAGAGGTCAGGCAAGGGAGATAGTGTTTAATGTTTATCAATACTTAGCCAAAGCTAAGGCTGGAAATTGATTATGTCTCGTTTAGGACTAGGGAAGACTATGAGAGGTCAGGCAAGGGAGATAGTGTTTAATGTTTATCAGTACTTAGCCAAAGCTAAGGCTGGAAATTGATTATGTCTCGTTTAGGACTAGGGAAGGCTATGAGAGGTCAGGGAAGGGAGATAGTGTTTAATGTTTATCAATACTTAGCCAAAGCTAAGGCTGGAAATTGATTATGTCTCGTTTAGGACTAGGGAAGACTATGAGAGGTCAGACAAGGGAGATAGTGTTTAATATTTATCAATACTTAGCCAAAGCTAAGGCTGAAAACAGATTTTGTCTCGTTTAGGACTAGGGAAGACTATGAGAGGTCAGACAAGGGAGATAGTGTTTAATGTTTATCAATACTTAGCCAAAGCTAAGGCTGAGAACTGATTATGTCTCGTTTAGGACTAGGGAAGGCTATGAGAGGTCAGACAAGGGAGATAGTGTTTAATATTTATCAATACTTAGCCAAAGCTAAGGCTGAAAACTGATTATGCCTCGTTTAGGACTAGGGAAGACTATGAGAGGTCAGACAAGGGAGATAGTGTTTAATATTTATCAATACTTAGCCAAAGCTAAGGCTGAGAACTGATTATGTCTCGTTTAGGACTAGGGAAGGCTATGAGAGGTCAGTCAAGGCAGATAGTGTTTAATGTTTATCAATACTTAGCCAAAGCTAAGGCTGAGAACTGATTATGTCTCGTTTAGGACTAGGGAAGGCTATGAGAGGTCAGGCAAGGGAGATAGTGTTTAATGTTTATCAATACTTAGCCAAAGCTAAGGCTGAAAACTGATTATGCCTCGTTTAGGACTAGGGAAGACTATGAGAGGTCAGACAAGGGAGATAGTGTTTAATATTTATCAATACTTAGCCAAAGCTAAGGCTGAGAACTGATTATGTCTCGTTTAGGACTAGGGAAGACTATGAGAGGTCAGGCAAGGGAGATAGTGTTTAATGTTTATCAATACTTAGCCAAAGCTAAGGCTGAGAACTGATTATGTCTCGTTTAGGACTAGAGAAGGGTATGAGAGGTCAGACAAGGGAGATAGTGTTTAATGTTTATCAATACTTAGCCAAAGCTAAGACTGAAACTGATTATGTCTCGTTTAGGACTAGAGAAGGCTATGAGAGGTCAGACAAGGGAGATAGTGTTTAATGTTTATCAATACTTAGCCAAAGCTATGGCTGAAAACTGATTATGTCTCGTTTAGGACTAGGGAAGGCTATGAGAGGTCAGGCAAGGGAGATAGTGTTTAATATTTATCAATACTTAGCCAAAGCTAAGGCTGAGAACTGATTATGTCTCGTTTAGGACTAGGAAAGACTATGAGAGGTCAGACAAGGGAGATAGTGTTTAATATTTATCAATACTTAGCCAAAGCTAAGGCTGAGAACTGATTATGTCTCGTTTAGGACTAGGGAAGGCTATGAGAGGTCAGGCAAGGGAGATAGTGTTTAATGTTTATCAATACTTAGCCAAAGCTAAGGCTGGAAATTGATTATGTCTCGTTTAGGACTAGGGAAGACTATGAGAGGTCAAACAAGGGAGATAGTGTTTAATGTTTATAAATACTTAGCCAAAGCTAAGGCTGAAAATTGATTATGTCTCGTTTAGGACTAGGGAAGGCTATGAGAGGTCAGGCAAGGGAGATAGTGTTTAATATTTATCAATACTTAGCCAAAGCTAAGGCTGGAAATTGATTATGTCTCGTTTAGGACTAGAGAAGGCTATGAGAGGTCAGACAAGGGAGATAGTGTTTAATGTTTATAAATACTTAGCCAAAGCTAAGGCTGAAAATTGATTATGTCTCGTTTAGGACTAGGGAAGGCTATGAGAGGTCAGGCAAGGGAGATAGTGTTTAATATTTATCAATACTTAGCCAAAGCTAAGGCTGAGAACTGATTATGTCTCGTTTAGGACTAGGGAAGGCTATGAGAGGTCAGGCAAGGGAGATAGTGTTTAATGTTTATCAATACTTAGCCAAAGCTAAGGCTGAGAACTGATTATGTCTCGTTTAGGACTAGGGAAGGCTATTAGAGGTCAGGCAAGGGAGATAGTGTTTAATATTTATCAATGCTTAGCCAAAGCTAAGGCTGAGAACTGATTATGTCTCGTTTAGGACTAGGGAAGGCTATGAGAGCTCAGGCAAGGGAGATAGTGTTTAATGTTTATCAATACTTAGCCAAAGCTAAGGCTGGAAATTGATTATGTCTCGTTTAGGACTAGAGAAGGCTATGAGAGGTCAGACAAGGGAGATAGTGTTTAATGTTTATCAATACTTAGCCAAAGCTAAGGCTGGAAATTGATTATGTCTCGTTTAGGACTAGGGAAGACTATGAGAGGTCAAACAAGGGAGATAGTGTTTAATGTTTATAAATACTTAGCCAAAGCTAAGGCTGAAAATTGATTATGTCTCGTTTAGGACTAGGGAAGGCTATGAGAGGTCAGGCAAGGGAGATAGTGTTTAATATTTATCAATACTTAGCCAAAGCTAAGGCTGAAAACTGATTATGCCTCGTTTAGGACTAGGGAAGACTATGAGAGGTCAGACAAGGGAGATAGTGTTTAATATTTATCAATACTTAGCCAAAGCTAAGGCTGAGAACTGATTATGTCTCGTTTAGGACTAGGGAAGGCTATGAGAGGTCAGTCAAGGCAGATAGTGTTTAATGTTTATCAATACTTAGCCAAAGCTAAGGCTGAGAACTGATTATGTCTCGTTTAGGACTAGGGAAGGCTATGAGAGGTCAGGCAAGGGAGATAGTGTTTAATGTTTATCAATACTTAGCCAAAGCTAAGGCTGAAAACTGATTATGCCTCGTTTAGGACTAGGGAAGACTATGAGAGGTCAGACAAGGGAGATAGTGTTTAATATTTATCAATACTTAGCCAAAGCTAAGGCTGAGAACTGATTATGTCTCGTTTAGGACTAGGGAAGACTATGAGAGGTCAGGCAAGGGAGATAGTGTTTAATGTTTATCAATACTTAGCCAAAGCTAAGGCTGAGAACTGATTATGTCTCGTTTAGGACTAGAGAAGGGTATGAGAGGTCAGACAAGGGAGATAGTGTTTAATGTTTATCAATACTTAGCCAAAGCTAAGACTGAAACTGATTATGTCTCGTTTAGGACTAGAGAAGGCTATGAGAGGTCAGACAAGGGAGATAGTGTTTAATGTTTATCAATACTTAGCCAAAGCTATGGCTGAAAACTGATTATGTCTCGTTTAGGACTAGGGAAGGCTATGAGAGGTCAGGCAAGGGAGATAGTGTTTAATATTTATCAATACTTAGCCAAAGCTAAGGCTGAGAACTGATTATGTCTCGTTTAGGACTAGGAAAGACTATGAGAGGTCAGACAAGGGAGATAGTGTTTAATATTTATCAATACTTAGCCAAAGCTAAGGCTGAGAACTGATTATGTCTCGTTTAGGACTAGGGAAGGCTATGAGAGGTCAGGCAAGGGAGATAGTGTTTAATGTTTATCAATACTTAGCCAAAGCTAAGGCTGGAAATTGATTATGTCTCGTTTAGGACTAGGGAAGACTATGAGAGGTCAAACAAGGGAGATAGTGTTTAATGTTTATAAATACTTAGCCAAAGCTAAGGCTGAAAATTGATTATGTCTCGTTTAGGACTAGGGAAGGCTATGAGAGGTCAGGCAAGGGAGATAGTGTTTAATATTTATCAATACTTAGCCAAAGCTAAGGCTGGAAATTGATTATGTCTCGTTTAGGACTAGAGAAGGCTATGAGAGGTCAGACAAGGGAGATAGTGTTTAATGTTTATAAATACTTAGCCAAAGCTAAGGCTGAAAATTGATTATGTCTCGTTTAGGACTAGGGAAGGCTATGAGAGGTCAGGCAAGGGAGATAGTGTTTAATATTTATCAATACTTAGCCAAAGCTAAGGCTGAGAACTGATTATGTCTCGTTTAGGACTAGGGAAGGCTATGAGAGGTCAGGCAAGGGAGATAGTGTTTAATGTTTATCAATACTTAGCCAAAGCTAAGGCTGAGAACTGATTATGTCTCGTTTAGGACTAGGGAAGGCTATTAGAGGTCAGGCAAGGGAGATAGTGTTTAATATTTATCAATGCTTAGCCAAAGCTAAGGCTGAGAACTGATTATGTCTCGTTTAGGACTAGGGAAGGCTATGAGAGCTCAGGCAAGGGAGATAGTGTTTAATGTTTATCAATACTTAGCCAAAGCTAAGGCTGGAAATTGATTATGTCTCGTTTAGGACTAGAGAAGGCTATGAGAGGTCAGACAAGGGAGATAGTGTTTAATGTTTATCAATACTTAGCCAAAGCTAAGGCTGGAAATTGATTATGTCTCGTTTAGGACTAGGGAAGACTATGAGAGGTCAAACAAGGGAGATAGTGTTTAATGTTTATAAATACTTAGCCAAAGCTAAGGCTGAAAATTGATTATGTCTCGTTTAGGACTAGGGAAGGCTATGAGAGGTCAGGCAAGGGAGATAGTGTTTAATATTTATCAATACTTAGCCAAAGCTAAGGCTGAGAACTGATTATGTCTCGTTTAGGACTAGGGAAGGCTATGAGAGGTCAGGCAAGGGAGATAGTGTTTAATGTTTATCAATACTTAGCCAAAGCTAAGGCTGAGTACTGATTATGTCTCGTTTAGGACTAGGGAAGGCTATGAGAGGTCAGGCAAGGGAGATAGTGTTTAATATTTATCAATACTTAGCCAAAGCTAAGGCTGAGAACAGATTATGTCTCGTTTAGGACTAGGGAAGGCTATGAGAGGTCAGGCAAGGGAGATAGTGTTTAATGTTTATCAATACTTAGCCAAAGCTAAGGCTGGAAATTGATTATGTCTCGTTTAGGACTCGGGAAGGCTATGAGAGGTCAGGCAAGGGAGATAGTGTTTAATGTTTATCAATACTTAGCCAAAGCTAAGGCTGGAAATTGATTATGTCTCGTTTAGGACTAGGGAAGACTATGAGAGGTCAGACAAGGGAGATAGTGTTTAATATTTATCAATACTTAGCCAAAGCTGAGGCTGAAAACAGATTATGTCTCGTTTAGGACTAGGGAAGACTATGAGAGGTCAGACAAGGGAGATAGTGTTTAATGTTTATCAATACTTAGCCAAAGCTAAGGCTGAAAACTGATTATGTCTCGTTTAGGACTAGGGAAGTCTATGAGAGGTCAGGCAAGGGAGATAGTGTTTAATGTTTATCAATACTTAGCCAAAGCTAAGGCTGAGAACTGATTATGTCTCGTTTAGGACTAGGGAAGGCTATGAGAGGTCAGACAAGGGAGATAGTGTTTAATGTTTATCAATACTTAGCCAAAGCTAAGGCTGGAAATTCATTATGTCTCCTTTAGGACTAGGGAAGACTATGAGAGGTCAGGCAAGGGAGATAGTGTATAATGTTTATCAATACTTAGCCAAAGCTAAGGCTGAGAACTGATTATGTCTCGTTTAGGACTAGGGAAGGCTATGAGAGGTCAGGCAAGGGAGATAGTGTTTAATGTTTATCAATACTTAGCCAAAGCTAAGGCTGAAAACTGATTATGTCTCGTTTAGGACTAGGGAAGGCTATGAGAGGTCAGGCAAGGGAGATAGTGTTTAATGTTTATAATACTTAGCCAAAGCTAAGGCTAAGAACTGATTATGTCTCGTTTAGGACTAGGGAAGGCTATGAGAGGTCAGACAAGGGAGATAGTGTTTAATGTTTATCAATACTTAGCCAAAGCTAAGGCTGAGAACTGATTATGTCTCGTTTAGGACTAGGGAAGGCTATGAGAGGTCAGGCAAGGGAGATAGTGTTTAATGTTTATCAATACTTAGCCAAAGCTAAGGCTGAGAACTGATTATGTCTCGTTTAGGACTAGGGAAGGCTATGAGAGGTCAGGCAAGGGAGATAGTGTTTAATATTTATCAATACGTAGCCAAAGCTAAGGCTGAGAACTGATTATGTCTCGTTTAGGACTAGGGAAGACTATGAGAGGTCAGGCAAGGGAGATAGTGTTTAATGTTTATCAATACTTAGCCAAAGCTAAGGCTGAGAACTGATTATGTCTCGTTTAGGACTAGAGAAGGGTATGAGAGGTCAGACAAGGGAGATAGTGTTTAATGTTTATCAATACTTAGCCAAAGCTAAGACTGAAACTGATTATGTCTCGTTTAGGACTAGAGAAGGCTATGAGAGGTCAGACAAGGGAGATAGTGTTTAATGTTTATCAATACTTAGCCAAAGCTATGGCTGAAAACTGATTATGTCTCGTTTAGGACTAGGGAAGGCTATGAGAGGTCAGGCAAGGGAGATAGTGTTTAATATTTATCAATACATAGCCAAAGCTAAGGCTGAGAACTGATTATGTCTCGTTTAGGACTAGGAAAGACTATGAGAGGTCAGACAAGGGAGATAGTGTTTAATGTTTATCAATACTTAGCCAAAGCTAAGGCTGAGAACTGATTATGTCTCGTTTAGGACTAGGGAAGTCTATGAGAGGTCAGGCAAGGGAGATAGTGTTTAATATTTATCAATACTTAGCCAAAGCTAAGGCTGAGAACTGATTATGTCTCGTTTAGGACTAGGGAAGGCTATGAGAGGTCAGGCAAGGGAGATAGTGTTTAATGTTTATCAATACTTAGCCAAAGCTAAGGCTGGAAATTGATTATGTCTCGTTTAGGACTAGAGAAGGCTATGAGAGGTCAGACAAGGGAGATAGTGTTTAATGTTTATCAATACTTAGCCAAAGCTAAGGCTGGAAATTGATTATGTCTCGTTTAGGACTAGGGAAGACTATGAGAGGTCAAACAAGGGAGATAGTGTTTAATGTTTATAAATACTTAGCCAAAGCTAAGGCTGAAAATTGATTATGTCTCGTTTAGGACTAGAGAAGGCTATGAGAGGTCAGACAAGGGAGATAGTGTTTAATATTTATCAATACTTAGCCAAAGCTAAGGCTGAGAACTGATTATGTCTCGTTTAGGACTAGGGAAGGCTATGAGAGCTCAGGCAAGGGAGATAGTGTTTAATGTTTATCAATACTTAGCCAAAGCTAAGGCTGGAAATTGATTATGTCTCGTTTAGGACTAGAGAAGGCTATGAGAGGTCAGACAAGGGAGATAGTGTTTAATGTTTATCAATACTTAGCCAAAGCTAAGGCTGGAAATTGATTATGTCTCGTTTAGGACTAGGGAAGACTATGAGAGGTCAAACAAGGGAGATAGTGTTTAATGTTTATAAATACTTAGTCAAAGCTAAGGCTGAAAATTGATTATGTCTCGTTTAGGACTAGGGAAGGCTATGAGAGGTCAGGCAAGGGAGATAGTGTTTAATATTTATCAATACTTAGCCAAAGCTAAGGCTGAGAACTGATTATGTCTCGTTTAGGACTAGGGAAGGCTATGAGAGGTCAGGCAAGGGAGATAGTGTTTAATGTTTATCAATACTTAGCCAAAGCTAAGGTTGAGAACTGATTATGTCTCGTTTAGGACTAGAGAAGGCTATGAGAGGTCAGACAAGGGAGATAGTGTTTAATGTTTATCAATACTTAGCCAAAGCTAAGGCTGGAAATTGATTATGTCTCGTTTAGGACTAGGGAAGACTATGAGAGGTCAAACAAGGGAGATAGTGTTTAATGTTTATAAATACTTAGCCAAAGCTAAGGCTGAAAATTGATTATGTCTCGTTTAGGACTAGGGAAGGCTATGAGAGGTCAGGCAAGGGAGATAGTGTTTAATATTTATCAATACTTAGCCAAAGCTAAGGCTGGAAATTGATTATGTCTCGTTTAGGACTAGAGAAGGCTATGAGAGGTCAGACAAGGGAGATAGTGTTTAATGTTTATAAATACTTAGCCAAAGCTAAGGCTGAAAATTGATTATGTCTCGTTTAGGACTAGGGAAGGCTATGAGAGGTCAGGCAAGGGAGATAGTGTTTAATATTTATCAATACTTAGCCAAAGCTAAGGCTGAGAACTGATTATGTCTCGTTTAGGACTAGGGAAGGCTATGAGAGGTCAGGCAAGGGAGATAGTGTTTAATGTTTATCAATACTTAGCCAAAGCTAAGGCTGAGAACTGATTATGTCTCGTTTAGGACTAGGGAAGGCTATTAGAGGTCAGGCAAGGGAGATAGTGTTTAATATTTATCAATACTTAGCCAAAGCTAAGGCTGAGAACTGATTATGTCTCGTTTAGGACTAGGGAAGGCTATGAGAGCTCAGGCAAGGGAGATAGTGTTTAATGTTTATCAATACTTAGCCAAAGCTAAGGCTGGAAATTGATTATGTCTCGTTTAGGACTAGAGAAGGCTATGAGAGGTCAGACCAGGGAGATAGTGTTTAATGTTTATCAATACTTAGCCAAAGCTAAGGCTGGAAATTGATTATGTCTCGTTTAGGACTAGGGAAGACTATGAGAGGTCAAACAAGGGAGATAGTGTTGAATGTTTATAAATACTTAGCCAAAGCTAAGGCTGAAAATTGATTATGTCTCGTTTAGGACTAGGGAAGGCTATGAGAGGTCAGGCAAGGGAGATAGTGTTTAATATTTATCAATACTTAGCCAAAGCTAAGGCTGAGAACTGATTATGTCTCGTTTAGGACTAGGGAAGGCTATGAGTGGTCCGGCAAGGGAGATAGTGTTTAATGTTTATCAATACTTAGCCAAAGCTAAGGCTGAGAACTGATTATGTCTCGTTTAGGACTAGGGAAGGCTATGAGAGGTCAGGCAAGGGAGATAGTGTTTAATATTTATCAATACTTAGCCAAAGCTAAGGCTGAGAACAGATTATGTCTCGTTTAGGACTAGGGAAGGCTATGAGAGGTCAGGCAAGGGAGATAGTGTTTAATGTTTATCAATACTTAGCCAAAGCTAAGGCTGGAAATTGATTATGTCTCGTTTAGGACTCGGGAAGGCTATGAGAGGTCAGGCAAGGGAGATAGTGTTTAATGTTTATCAATACTTAGCCAAAGCTAAGGCTGGAAATTGATTATGTCTCGTTTAGGACTAGGGAAGACTATGAGAGGTCAGACAAGGGAGATAGTGTTTAATATTTATCAATACTTAGCCAAAGCTGAGGCTGAAAACAGATTATGTCTCGTTTAGGACTAGGGAAGACTATGAGAGGTCAGACAAGGGAGATAGTGTTTAATGTTTATCAATACTTAGCCAAAGCTAAGGCTGAAAACTGATTATGTCTCGTTTAGGACTAGGGAAGTCTATGAGAGGTCAGGCAAGGGAGATAGTGTTTAATGTTTATCAATACTTAGCCAAAGCTAAGGCTGAGAACTGATTATGTCTCGTTTAGGACTAGGGAAGGCTATGAGAGGTCAGACAAGGGAGATAGTGTTTAATGTTTATCAATACTTAGCCAAAGCTAAGGCTGAAAACTGATTATGTCTCGTTTAGGACTAGGGAAGTCTATGAGAGGTCAGGCAAGGGAGATAGTGTATAATGTTTATCAATACTTAGCCAAAGCTAAGGCTGAGAACTGATTATGTCTCGTTTAGGACTAGGGAAGGCTATGAGAGGTCAGGCAAGGGAGATAGTGTTTAATGTTTATCAATACTTAGCCAAAGCTAAGGCTGAAAACTGATTATGTCTCGTTTAGGACTAGGGAAGGCTATGAGAGGTCAGGCAAGGGAGATAGTGTTTAATGTTTATAATACTTAGCCAAAGCTAAGGCTAAGAACTGATTATGTCTCGTTTAGGACTAGGGAAGGCTATGAGAGGTCAGACAAGGGAGATAGTGTTTAATGTTTATCAATACTTAGCCAAAGCTAAGGCTGAGAACTGATTATGTCTCGTTTAGGACTAGGGAAGGCTATGAGAGGTCAGGCAAGGGAGATAGTGTTTAATGTTTATCAATACTTAGCCAAAGCTAAGGCTGAGAACTGATTATGTCTCGTTTAGGACTAGGGAAGGCTATGAGAGGTCAGGCAAGGGAGATAGTGTTTAATATTTATCAATACTTAGCCAAAGCTAAGGCTGAGAACTGATTATGTCTCGTTTAGGACTAGGGAAGGCTATGAGAGGTCAGACAAGGGAGATAGTGTTTAATATTTATCAATACTTAGCCAAAGCTAAGGCTGAAAACTGATTATGTCTCGTTTAGGACTAGGGAAGACTATGAGAGGTCAGGCATGGGAGATAGTGTTTAATATTTATCAATACTTAGCCAAAGCTAAGGCTGAAAACTGATTATGTCTCGTTTAGGACTAGGGAAGACTATGAGAGGTCAGACAAGGGAGATAGTGTTTAATGTTTATCAATACTTAGCCAAAGCTAAGGCTGAGAACTGATTATGTCTCGTTTAGGACTAGGGAAGACTATGAGAGGTCAGGCAAGGGAGATAGTGTTTAATGTTTATCAATACTTAGCCAAAGCTAAGGCTGAGAACTGATTATGTCTCGTTTAGGACTAGAGAAGGCTATGAGAGGTCAGACAAGGGAGATAGTGTTTAATGTTTATCAATACTTAGCCAAAGCTATGGCTGAAAACTGATTATGTCTCGTTTAGGACTAGGGAAGGCTATGAGAGGTCAGGCAAGGGAGATAGTGTTTAATATTTATCAATACTTAGCCAAAGCTAAGGCTGAGAACTGATTATGTCTCGTTTAGGACTAGGAAAGACTATGAGAGGTCAGACAAGGGAGATAGTGTTTAATGTTTATCAATACTTAGCCAAAGCTAAGGCTGAGAACTGATTATGTCTCGTTTAGGACTAGGGAAGTCTATGAGAGGTCAGGCAAGGGAGATAGTGTTTAATATTTATCAATACTTAGCCAAAGCTAAGGCTGAGAACTGATTATGTCTCGTTTAGGACTAGGGAAGGCTATGAGAGGTCAGGCAAGGGAGATAGTGTTTAATGTTTATCAATACTTAGCCAAAGCTAAGGCTGGAAATTGATTATGTCTCGTTTAGGACTAGAGAAGGCTATGAGAGGTCAGACAAGGGAGATAGTGTTTAATGTTTATCAATACTTAGCCAAAGCTAAGGCTGAGAACTGATTATGTCTCGTTTAGGACTAGGGAAGACTATGAGAGGTCAGACAAGGGAGATAGTGTTTAATGTTTATCAATACTTAGCCAAAGCTATGGCTGAAAACTGATTATGTCTCGTTTAGGACTAGGGAAGGCTATGAGAGGTCAGGCAAGGGAGATAGTGTTTAATATTTATCAATACTTAGCCAAAGCTAAGGCTGAGAACTGATTATGTCTCGTTTAGGACTAGGAAAGACTATGAGAGGTCAGACAAGGGAGATAGTGTTTAATGTTTATCAATACTTAGCCAAAGCTAAGGCTGAGAACTGATTATGTCTCGTTTAGGACTAGGGAAGTCTATGAGAGGTCAGGCAAGGGAGATAGTGTTTAATATTTATCAATACTTAGCCAAAGCTAAGGCTGAGAACTGATTATGTCTCGTTTAGGACTAGGGAAGGCTATGAGAGGTCAGGCAAGGGAGATAGTGTTTAATGTTTATCAATACTTAGCCAAAGCTAAGGCTGGAAATTGATTATGTCTCGTTTAGGACTAGAGAAGGCTATGAGAGGTCAGACAAGGGAGATAGTGTTTAATGTTTATCAATACTTAGCCAAAGCTAAGGCTGAGAACTGATTATGTCTCGTTTAGGACTAGGGAAGACTATGAGAGGTCAGACAAGGGAGATAGTGTTTAATGTTTATCAATACTTAGCCAAAGCTAAGGCTGGAAATTGATTATGTCTCGTTTAGGACTAGGGAAGACTATGAGAGGTCAAACAAGGGAGATAGTGTTTAATGTTTATAAATACTTAGCCAAAGCTAAGGCTGAAAATTGATTATGTCTCGTTTAGGACTAGGGAAGGCTATGAGAGGTCAGGCAAGGGAGATAGTGTTTAATATTTATCAATACTTAGCCAAAGCTAAGGCTGGAAATTGATTATGTCTCGTTTAGGACTAGAGAAGGCTATGAGAGGTCAGACAAGGGAGATAGTGTTTAATGTTTATCAATACTTAGCCAAAGCTAAGGCTGGAAATTGATTATGTCTCGTTTAGGACTAGGGAAGACTATGAGAGGTCAAACAAGGGAGATAGTGTTTAATGTTTATAAATACTTAGCCAAAGCTAAGGCTGAAAATTGATTATGTCTCGTTTAGGACTAGGGAAGGCTATGAGAGGTCAGGCAAGGGAGATAGTGTTTAATATTTATCAATACTTAGCCAAAGCTAAGGCTGAGAACTGATTATGTCTCGTTTAGGACTAGGGAAGACTATGAGAGGACAGACAAGGGAGATAGTGTTTAATATTTATCAATACTTAGCCAAAGCTAAGGCTGAGAACTGATTATGTCTCGTTTAGGACTAGGGAAGGCTATGAGAGGTCAGACAAGGGAGATAGTGTTTAATATTTATCAATACTTAGCCAAAGCTAAGGCTGAGAACTGATTATGTCTCGTTTAGAACTAGGGAAGGCTATGAGAGGTCAGGCAAGGGAGATAGTGTTTAATGTTTATCAATACTTAGCCAAAGCTAAGGCTGAGAACTGATTATGTCTCGTTTAGGACTAGGGAAGGCTATGAGAGGTCAGGCAAGGGAGATAGTGTTTAATATTTATCAATACTTAGCCAAAGCTAAGGCTGAGAACTGATTATGTCTCGTTAGGACTAGGGAAGGCTATGAGAGGTCAGGCAAGGGAGATAGTGTTTAATGTTTATCAATTCTTAGCCAAAGCTAAGGCTGGAAATTGATTATGTCTCGTTTAGGACTAGAGAAGGCTATGAGAGGTCAGACAAGGGAGATAGTGTTTAATGTTTATAAATACTTAGCCAAAGCTAAGGCTGAAAATTGATTATGTCTCGTTTAGGACTAGGGAAGGCTATGAGAGGTCAGGCAAGGGAGATAGTGTTTAATATTTATCAATACTTAGCCAAAGCTAAGGCTGGAAATTGATTATGTCTCGTTTAGGACTAGAGAAGGCTATGAGAGGTCAGACAAGGGAGATAGTGTTTAATGTTTATAAATACTTAGCCAAAGCTAAGGCTGAAAATTGATTATGTCTCGTTTAGGACTAGGGAAGGCTATGAGAGGTCAGGCAAGGGAGATAGTGTTTAATATTTATCAATACTTAGCCAAAGCTAAGGCTGAGAACTGATTATGTCTCGTTTAGGACTAGGGAAGGCTATGAGAGGTCAGGCAAGGAAGATAGTGTTTAATGTTTATCAATACTTAGCCAAAGCTAAGGCTGAGAACTGATTATGTCTCGTTTAGGACTAGGGAAGGCTATTAGAGGTCAGGCAAGGGAGATAGTGTTTAATATTTATCAATACTTAGCCAAAGCTAAGGCTGAGAACTGATTATGTCTCGTTTAGGACTAGGGAAGGCTATGAGAGCTCAGGCAAGGGAGATAGTGTTTAATGTTTATCAATACTTAGCCAAAGCTAAGGCTGGAAATTGATTATGTCTCGTTTAGGACTAGAGAAGGCTATGAGAGGTCAGACAAGGGAGATAGTGTTTAATGTTTATCAATACTTAGCCAAAGCTAAGGCTGGAAATTGATTATGTCTCGTTTAGGACTAGGGAAGACTATGAGAGGTCAAACAAGGGAGATAGTGTTTAATGTTTATAAATACTTAGCCAAAGCTAAGGCTGAAAATTGATTATGTCTCGTTTAGGACTAGGGAAGGCTATGAGAGGTCAGGCAAGGGAGATAGTGTTTAATATTTATCAATACTTAGCCAAAGCTAAGGCTGGAAATTGATTATGTCTCGTTTAGGACTAGAGAAGGCTATGAGAGGTCAGACAAGGGAGATAGTGATTAATGTTTATCAATACTTAGCCAAAGCTAAGGCTGGAAATTGATTATGTCTCGTTTAGGACTAGGGAAGACTATGAGAGGTCAAACAAGGGAGATAGTGTTTAATGTTTATAAATACTTAGCCAAAGCTAAGGCTGAAAATTGATTATGTCTCGTTTAGGACTAGGGAAGGCTATGAGAGGTCAGGCAAGGGAGATAGTGTTTAATATTTATCAATACCTAGCCAAAGCTAAGGCTGAGAACTGATTATGTCTCGTTTAGGACTAGGGAAGGCTATGAGAGGTCAGGCAAGGGAGATAGTGTTTAATGTTTATCAATACTTAGCCAAAGCTAAGGCTGAGAACTGATTATGTCTCGTTTAGGACTAGGGAAGGCTATGAGAGGTCAGGCAAGGGAGATAGTGTTTAATATTTATCAATACTTAGCCAAAGCTAAGGCTGAGAACAGATTATGTCTCGTTTAGGACTAGGGAAGGCTATGAGAGGTCAGGCAAGGGAGATAGTGTTTAATGTTTATCAATACTTAGCCAAAGCTAAGGCTGGAAATTGATTATGTCTCGTTTAGGACTCGGGAAGGCTATGAGAGGTCAGGCAAGGGAGATAGTGTTTAATGTTTATCAATACTTAGCCAAAGCTAAGGCTGGAAATTGATTATGTCTCGTTTAGGACTAGGGAAGACTATGAGAGGTGAGACAAGGGAGATAGTGTTTAATATTTATCAATACTTAGCCAAAGCTGAGGCTGAAAACAGATTATGTCTCGTTTAGGACTAGGGAAGACTATGAGAGGTCAGACAAGGGAGATAGTGTTTAATGTTTATCAATACTTAGCCAAAGCTAAGGCTGGAAATTGATTATGTCTCGTTTAGGACTAGGGAAGACTATGAGAGGTCAAACAAGGGAGATAGTGTTTAATGTTTATAAATACTTAGCCAAAGCTAAGGCTGAAAATTGATTATGTCTCGTTTAGGACTAGGGAAGGCTATGAGAGGTCAGGCAAGGGAGATAGTGTTTAATATTTATCAATACTTAGCCAAAGCTAAGGCTGGAAATTGATTATGTCTCGTTTAGGACTAGAGAAGGCTATGAGAGGTCAGACAAGGGAGATAGTGTTCAATATTTATCAATACTTAGCCAAAGCTAAGGCTGAGAACTGATTATGTCTCGTTTAGGACTAGGGAAGGCTATGAGAGGTCAGGCAAGGGAGATAGTGTTTAATGTTTATCAATACTTAGCCAAAGCTAAGGCTGGAAATTGATTATGTCTCGTTTAGGACTAGGGAAGACTATGAGAGGTCAAACAAGGGAGATAGTGTTTAATGTTTATAAATACTTAGCCAAAGCTAAGGCTGAAAATTGATTATGTCTCGTTTAGGACTAGGGAAGGCTATGAGAGGTCAGGCAAGGGAGATAGTGTTTAATATTTATCAATACTTAGCCAAAGCTAAGGCTGAGAACTGATTATTTCTCGTTTAGGACTAGGGAAGGCTATGAGAGGTCAGACAAGGGAGATAGTGTTTAATATTTATCAATACTTAGCCAAAGCTAAGGCTGAGAACTGATTATGTCTCGTTTAGGACTAGGGAAGGCTATGAGAGGTCAGGCAAGGGAGATAGTGTTTAATGTTTATCAATACTTAGCCAAAGCTAAGGCTGAGAACTGATTATGTCTCGTTTAGGACTAGGGAAGGCTATTAGAGGTCAGGCAAGGGAGATAGTGTTTAATATTTATCAATACTTAGCCAAAGCTAAGGCTGAGAACTGATTATGTCTCGTTTAGGACTAGGGAAGGCTATGAGAGCTCAGGCAAGGGAGATAGTGTTTAATGTTTATCAATACTTAGCCAAAGCTAAGGCTGGAAATTGATTATGTCTCGTTTAGGACTAGAGAAGGCTATGAGAGGTCAGACAAGGGAGATAGTGTTTAATGTTTATCAATACTTAGCCAAAGCTAAGGCTGGAAATTGATTATGTCTCGTTTAGGACTAGGGAAGACTATGAGAGGTCAAACAAGGGAGATAGTGTTTAATGTTTATAAATACTTAGCCAAAGCTAAGGCTGAAAAGTGATTATGTCTCGTTTAGGACTAGGGAAGGCTATGAGAGGTCAGGCAAGGGAGATAGTGTTTAATATTTATCAATACTTAGCCAAAGCTAAGGCTGAGAACTGATTATGTCTCGTTTAGGACTAGGGAAGGCTATGAGAGGTCAGGCAAGGGAGATAGTGTTTAATGTTTATCAATACTTAGCCAAAGCTAAGGCTGAGAACTGATTATGTCTCGTTTAGGACTAGGGAAGGCTATGAGAGGTCAGGCAAGGGAGATAGTGTTTAATGTTTATCAATACTTAGCCAAAACTAAGGCTGAGAACTGATTATGTCTCGTTTAGGACTAGGGAAGGCTATGAGAGGTCAGGCAACGGAGATAGTGTTTAATATTTATCAATACTTAGCCAAAGCTAAGGCTGAGAACTGATTATGTCTCGTTTAGGACTAGGGAAGGCTATGAGAAGTCAGACAAGGGAGATAGTGTTTAATATTTATCAATACTTAGCCAAAGCTAAGGCTGAAAACTGATTATGTCTCGTTTAGGACTAGGGAAGACTATGAGAGGTCAGGCATGGGAGATAGTGTTTAATATTTATCAATACTTAGCCAAAGCTAAGGCTGAAAACTGATTATGTCTCGTTTAGGACTAGGGAAGACTATGAGAGGTCAGACAAGGGAGATAGTGTTTAATGTTTATCAATACTTAGCCAAAGCTAAGGCTGAGAACTGATTATGTCTCGTTTAGGACTAGGGAAGACTATGAGAGGTCAGGCAAGGGAGAGAGTGTTTAATGTTTATCAATACTTAGCCAAAGCTAAGGCTGAGAACTGATTATGTCTCGTTTAGGACTAGAGAAGGGTATGAGAGGTCAGACAAGGGAGATAGTGTTTAATGTTTATCAATACTTAGCCAAAGCTATGACTGAAACTGATTATGTCTCGTTTAGGACTAGAGAAGGCTATGAGAGGTCAGACAAGGGAGATAGTGTTTAATGTTTATCAATACTTAGCCAAAGCTATGGCTGAAAACTGATTATGTCTCGTTTAGGACTAGGGAAGGCTATGAGAGGTCAGGCAAGGGAGATAGTGTTTAATATTTATCAATACTTAGCCAAAGCTAAGGCTGAGAACTGATTATGTCTCGTTTAGGACTAGGAAAGACTATGAGAGGTCAGACAAGGGAGATAGTGTTTAATGTTTATCAATACTTAGCCAAAGCTAAGGCTGAGAACTCATTATGTCTCGTTTAGGACTAGGGAAGTCTATGAGAGGTCAGGCAAGGGAGATAGTGTTTAATATTTATCAATACTTAGCCAAAGCTAAGGCTGAGAACTGATTATGTCTCGTTTAGGACTAGGGAAGGCTATGAGAGGTCAGGCAAGGGAGATAGTGTTTAATGTTTATCAATACTTAGCCAAAGCTAAGGCTGGAAATTGATTATGTCTCGTTTAGGACTAGAGAAGGCTATGAGAGGTCAGACAAGGGAGATAGTGTTTAATATTTATCAATACTTAGCCAAAGCTAAGGCTGAGAACTGATTATTTCTCGTTTAGGACTAGGGAAGGCTATGAGAGGTCAGACAAGGGAGATAGTGTTTAATATTTATCAATACTTAGCCAAAGCTAAGGCTGAGAACTGATTATGTCTCGTTTAGGACTAGGGAAGGCTATGAGAGGTCAGGCAAGGGAGATAGTGTTTAATGTTTATCAATACTTAGCCAAAGCTAAGGCTGAGAACTGATTATGTCTCGTTTAGGACTAGGGAAGGCTATTAGAGGTCAGGCAAGGGAGATAGTGTTTAATATTTATCAATACTTAGCCAAAGCTAAGGCTGAGAACTGATTATGTCTCGTTTAGGACTAGGGAAGGCTATGAGAGCTCAGGCAAGGGAGATAGTGTTTAATGTTTATCAATACTTAGCCAAAGCTAAGGCTGGAAATTGATTATGTCTCGTTTAGGACTAGAGAAGGCTATGAGAGGTCAGACAAGGGAGATAGTGTTTAATGTTTATCAATACTTAGCCAAAGCTAAGGCTGGAAATTGATTATGTCTCGTTTAGGACTAGGGAAGACTATGAGAGGTCAAACAAGGGAGATAGTGTTTAATGTTTATAAATACTTAGCCAAAGCTAAGGCTGAAAAGTGATTATGTCTCGTTTAGGACTAGGGAAGGCTATGAGAGGTCAGGCAAGGGAGATAGTGTTTAATATTTATCAATACTTAGCCAAAGCTAAGGCTGAGAACTGATTATGTCTCGTTTAGGACTAGGGAAGGCTATGAGAGGTCAGGCAAGGGAGATAGTGTTTAATGTTTATCAATACTTAGCCAAAGCTAAGGCTGAGAACTGATTATGTCTCGTTTAGGACTAGGGAAGGCTATGAGAGGTCAGGCAAGGGAGATAGTGTTTAATGTTTATCAATACTTAGCCAAAACTAAGGCTGAGAACTGATTATGTCTCGTTTAGGACTAGGGAAGGCTATGAGAGGTCAGGCAATGGAGATAGTGTTTAATATTTATCAATACTTAGCCAAAGCTAAGGCTGAGAACTGATTATGTCTCGTTTAGGACTAGGGAAGGCTATGAGAAGTCAGACAAGGGAGATAGTGTTTAATATTTATCAATACTTAGCCAAAGCTAAGGCTGAAAACTGATTATGTCTCGTTTAGGACTAGGGAAGACTATGAGAGGTCAGGCATGGGAGATAGTGTTTAATATTTATCAATACTTAGCCAAAGCTAAGGCTGAAAACTGATTATGTCTCGTTTAGGACTAGGGAAGACTATGAGAGGTCAGACAAGGGAGATAGTGTTTAATGTTTATCAATACTTAGCCAAAGCTAAGGCTGAGAACTGATTATGTCTCGTTTAGGACTAGGGAAGACTATGAGAGGTCAGGCAAGGGAGAGAGTGTTTAATGTTTATCAATACTTAGCCAAAGCTAAGGCTGAGAACTGATTATGTCTCGTTTAGGACTAGAGAAGGGTATGAGAGGTCAGACAAGGGAGATAGTGTTTAATGTTTATCAATACTTAGCCAAAGCTATGACTGAAACTGATTATGTCTCGTTTAGGACTAGAGAAGGCTATGAGAGGTCAGACAAGGGAGATAGTGTTTAATGTTTATCAATACTTAGCCAAAGCTATGGCTGAAAACTGATTATGTCTCGTTTAGGACTAGGGAAGGCTATGAGAAGTCAGGCAAGGGAGATAGTGTTTAATATTTATCAATACTTAGCCAAAGCTAAGGCTGAGAACTGATTATGTCTCGTTTAGGACTAGGAAAGACTATGAGAGGTCAGACAAGGGAGATAGTGTTTAATGTTTATCAATACTTAGCCAAAGCTAAGGCTGAGAACTCATTATGTCTCGTTTAGGACTAGGGAAGTCTATGAGAGGTCAGGCAAGGGAGATAGTGTTTAATATTTATCAATACTTAGCCAAAGCTAAGGCTGAGAACTGATTATGTCTCGTTTAGGACTAGGGAAGGCTATGAGAGGTCAGGCAAGGGAGATAGTGTTTAATGTTTATCAATACTTAGCCAAAGCTAAGGCTGGAAATTGATTATGTCTCGTTTAGGACTAGAGAAGGCTATGAGAGGTCAGACAAGGGAGATAGTGTTTAATGTTTATCAATACTTAGCCAAAGCTAAGGCTGGAAATTGATTATGTCTCGTTTAGGACTAGGGAAGACTATGAGAGGTCAAACAAGGGAGATAGTGTTTAATGTTTATAAATACTTAGCCAAAGCTAAGGCTGAAAATTGATTATGTCTCGTTTAGGACTAGGGAAGGCTATGAGAGGTCAGGCAAGGGAGATAGTGTTTAATATTTATCAATACTTAGCCAAAGCTAAGGCTGGAAATTGATTATGTCTCGTTTAGGACTAGAGAAGGCTATGAGAGGTCAGACAAGGGAGATAGTGTTTAATGTTTATCAATACTTAGCCAAAGCTAAGGCTGGAAATTGATTATGTCTTGTTTAGGACTAGAGAAGGCTATGAGAGGTCAGACAAGGGAGATAGTGTTTAATATTTATCAATACTTAGCCAAAGCTAAGGCTGAGAACTGATTATGTCTCGTTTAGAACTAGGGAAGGCTATGAGAGGTCAGGCAAGGGAGATAGTGTTTAATGTTTATCAATACTTAGCCAAAGCTAAGGCTGAGAACTGATTATGTCTCGTTTAGGACTAGGGAAGGCTATGAGAGGTCAGGCAAGGGAGATAGTGTTTAATATTTATCAATACTTAGCCAAAGCTAAGGCTGAGAACTGATTATGTCTCTTTTAGGACTAGGGAAGGCTATGAGAGGTCAGGCAAGGGAGATAGTGTTTAATGTTTATCAATTCTTAGCCAAAGCTAAGGCTGGAAATTGATTATGTCTCGTTTAGGACTAGAGAAGGCTATGAGAGGTCAGACAAGGGAGATAGTGTTTAATGTTTATCAATACTTAGCCAAAGCTAAGGCTGGAAATTGATTATGTCTCGTTTAGGACTAGGCAAGGCTATGAGAGGTCAGGCAAGGGAGATAGTGTTTAATATTTATCAATACTTAGCCAAAGCTAAGGCTGAAAACTGATTATGCCTCGTTTAGGACTAGGGAAGACTATGAGAGGTCAGACAAGGGAGATAGTGTTTAATATTTATCAATACATAGCCAAAGCTAAGGCTGAGAACTGATTATGTCTCGTTTAGGACTAGGGAAGGCTATGAGAGGTCAGTCAAGGCAGATAGTGTTTAACGTTTATCAATACTCAGCCAAAGCTAAGGCTGAGAACTGATTATGTCTCGTTTTGGACTAGGGAAGGCTATGAGAGGTCAGGCAAGGGAGATAGTGTTTAATGTTTATCAATACTTAGCCAAAGCTAAGGCTGGAAATTGATTATGTCTCGTTTAGGACTAGGGAAGACTATGAGAGGTCAGGCAAGGGAGATAGTGTTTAATGTTTATCAGTACTTAGCCAAAGCTAAGGCTGGAAATTGATTATGTCTCGTTTAGGACTAGGGAAGGCTATGAGAGGTCAGGGAAGGGAGATAGTGTTTAATGTTTATCAATACTTAGCCAAAGCTAAGGCTGGAAATTGATTATGTCTCGTTTAGGACTAGGGAAGACTATGAGAGGTCAGACAAGGGAGATATTGTTTAATATTTATCAATACTTAGCCAAAGCTATGGCTGAGAACTGATTATGTCTCGTTTAGGACTAGGGAAGGCTATGAGAGGTCAGACAAGGGAGATAGTGTTTAATATTTATCAATACTTAGCCAAAGCTAAGGCTGAGAACTGATTATGTCTCGTTTAGTACTAGGGAAGGCTATGAGAGGTCAGGCAAGGGAGATAGTGTTTAATGTTTATCAATACTTAGCCAAAGCTAAGGCTGAGAACTGATTATGTCTCGTTTAGGACTAGGGAAGGCTATGAGAGGTCAGGCAAGGGAGATAGTGTTTAATGTTTATAAATACTTAGCCAAAGCTAAGGCTGAAAATTGATTATGTCTCGTTTAGGACTAGGGAAGGCTATGAGAGGTCAGGCAAGGGAGATAGTGTTTAATATTTATCAATACTTAGCCAAAGCTAAGGCTGGAAATTGATTATGTCTCGTTTAGGACTAGGGAAGGCTATGAGAGGTCAGGCAAGGGAGATAGTGTTTAATGTTTATCAATACTTAGCCAAAGCTAAGGCTGAGAACTGATTATGTCTCGTTTAGGACTAGGGAAGGCTATGAGAGGTCAGACAAGGGAGATAGTGTTTAATATTTATCAATACTTAGCCAAAGCTAAGGCTGAGAACTGATTATGTCTCGTTTAGGACTAGGGAAGGCTATGAGAGGTCAGGCAAGGGAGATAGTGTTTAATGTTTATCAATACTTAGCCAAAGCTAAGGCTGAGAACTGATTATGTCTCGTTTAGGACTAGGGAAGGCTATGAGAGGTCAGGCAAGGGAGATAGTGTTTAATATTTATCAATACTTAGCCAAAGCTAAGGCTGGAAATTGATTATGTCTCGTTTAGGACTAGAGAAGGCTATGAGAGGTCAGACAAGGGAGATAGTGTTTAATGTTTATCAATACTTAGCCAAAGCTAAGGCTGGAAATTGATTATGTCTCGTTTAGGACTAGGGAAGACTATGAGAGTTCAAACAAGGGAGATAGTGTTTAATGTTTATAAATACTTAGCCAAAGCTAAGGCTGAAAATTGATTATGTCTCGTTTAGGACTAGGGAAGGCTATGAGAGGTCAGGCAAGGGAGATAGTGTTTAATATTTATCAATACTTAGCCAAAGCTAAGGCTGAGAACTGATTATGTCTCGTTTAGGACTAGGGAAGACTATGAGAGGTCAGACAAGGGAGATAGTGTTTAATATTTATCAATACTTAGCCAAAGCTAAGGCTGAGAACTGATTATGTCTCGTTTAGGACTAGGGAAGGCTATGAGAGGTCAGACAAGGGAGATAGTGTTTAATATTTATCAATACTTAGCCAAAGCTAAGGCTGAGAACTGATTATGTCTCGTTTAGGACTAGGGAAGGCTATGAGAGGTCAGGCAAGGGAGATAGTGTTTAATGTTTATCAATACTTAGCCAAAGCTAAGGCTGAGAACTGATTATGTCTCGTTTAGGACTAGAGAAGGCTATGAGAGGTCAGACAAGGGAGATAGTGTTTAATGTTTATCAATACTTAGCCAAAGCTAAGGCTGGAAATTGATTATGTCTCGTTTAGGACTAGGGAAGACTATGAGAGGTCAAACAAGGGAGATAGTGTTTAATGTTTATAAATACTTAGCCAAAGCTAAGGCTGAAAATTGATTATGTCTCGTTTAGGACTAGGGAAGGCTATGAGAGGTCAGGCAAGGGAGATAGTGTTTAATATTTATCAATACTTAGCCAAAGCTAAGGCTGGAAATTGATTATGTCTCGTTTAGGACTAGAGAAGGCTATGCGAGGTCAGACAAGGGAGATAGTGTTTAATGTTTATAAATACTTAGCCAAAGCTAAGGCTGAAAATTGATTATGTCTCGTTTAGGACTAGGGAAGGCTATGAGAGGTCAGGCAAGGGAGATAGTGTTTAATATTTATCAATACTTAGCCAAAGCTAAGGCTGAGAACTGATTATGTCTCGTTTAGGACTAGGGAAGGCTATGAGAGGTCAGGCAAGGGAGATAGTGTTTAATGTTTATCAATACTTAGCCAAAGCTAAGGCTGAGAACTGATTATGTCTCGTTTAGGACTAGGGAAGGCTATTAGAGGTCAGGCAAGGGAGATAGTGTTTAATATTTATCAATACTTAGCCAAAGCTAAGGCTGAGAACTGATTATGTCTCGTTTAGGACTAGGGAAGGCTATGAGAGCTCAGGCAAGGGAGATAGTGTTTAATGTTTATCAATACTTAGCCAAAGCTAAGGCTGGAAATTGATTATGTCTCGTTTAGGACTAGAGAAGGCTATGAGAGGTCAGACAAGGGAGATAGTGTTTAATGTTTATCAATACTTAGCCAAAGCTAAGGCTGGAAATTGATTATGTCTCGTTTAGGACTAGGGAAGACTATGAGAGGTCAAACAAGGGAGATAGTGTTTAATGTTTATCAATACTTAGCCAAAGCTAAGGCTGAGAACTGATTATGTCTCGTTTAGGACTAGGGAAGACTATGAGAGGTCAAACAAGGGAGATAGTGTTTAATGTTTATAAATACTTAGCCAAAGCTAAGGCTGAAAATTGATTATGTCTCGTTTAGGACTAGGGAAGGCTATGAGAGGTCAGGCAAGGGAGATAGTGTTTAATATTTATCAATACTTAGCCAAAGCTAAGGCTGGAAATTGATTATGTCTCGTTTAGGACTAGAGAAGGCTATGAGAGGTCAGACAAGGGAGATAGTGTTTAATGTTTATCAATACTTAGCCAAAGCTAAGGCTGGAAATTGATTATGTCTCGTTTAGGACTAGGGAAGACTATGAGAGGTCAAACAAGGGAGATAGTGTTTAATGTTTATAAATACTTAGCCAAAGCTAAGGCTGAAAATTGATTATGTCTCGTTTAGGACTAGGGAAGGCTATGAGAGGTCAGGCAAGGGAGATAGTGTTTAATATTTATCAATACTTAGCCAAAGCTAAGGCTGAGAACTGATTATGTCTCGTTTAGGACTAGGGAAGGCTATGAGAGGTCAGGCAAGGGAGATAGTGTTTAATGTTTATCAATACTTAGCCAAAGCTAAGGCTGAGAACTGATTATGTCTCGTTTAGGACTAGGGAAGGCTATGAGAGGTCAGGCAAGGGAGATAGTGTTTAATATTTATCAATACTTAGCCAAAGCTAAGGCTGAGAACAGATTATGTCTCGTTTAGGACTAGGGAAGGCTATGAGAGGTCAGGCAAGGGAGATAGTGTTTAATGTTTATCAATACTTAGCCAAAGCTAAGGCTGGAAATTGATTATGTCTCGTTTAGGACTCGGGAAGGCTATGAGAGGTCAGGCAAGGGAGATAGTGTTTAATGTTTATCAATACTTAGCCAAAGCTAAGGCTGGAAATTGATTATGTCTCGTTTAGGACTAGGGAAGACTATGAGAGGTCAGGCAAGGGAGATAGTGTTTAATATTTATCAATACTTAGCCAAAGCTAAGGCTGAGAACAGATTATGTCTCGTTTAGGACTAGGGAAGACTATGAGAGGTCAGACAAGGGAGATAGTGTTTAATGTTTATCAATACTTAGCCAAAGCTAAGGCTGGAAATTGATTATGTCTCGTTTAGGACTAGGGAAGACTATGAGAGGTCAAACAAGGGAGATAGTGTTTAATGTTTATAAATACTTAGCCAAAGCTAAGGCTGAAAATTGATTATGTCTCGTTTAGGACTAGGGAAGGCTATGAGAGGTCAGGCAAGGGAGATAGTGTTTAATATTTATCAATACTTAGCCAACGCTAAGGCTGGAAATTGATTATGTCTCGTTTAGGACTAGAGAAGGCTATGAGACGTCAGACAAGGGAGATAGTGTTTAATGTTTATCAATACTTAGCCAAAGCTAAGGCTGGAAATTGATTATGTCTCGTTTAGGACTAGGGAAGACTATGAGAGGTCAAACAAGGGAGATAGTGTTTAATGTTTATCAATACTTAGCCAAAGCTAAGGCTGAGAACTGATTATGTCTCGTTTAGGACTAGGGAAGGCTATGAGAGGTCAGGCAAGGGAGATAGTGTTTAATATTTATCAATACTTAGCCAAAGCTAAGGCTGAAAACTGATTATGTCTCGTTTAGGACTAGGGAAGACTATGAGAGGTCAGGCATGGGAGATAGTGTTTAATATTTATCAATACTTAGCCAAAGCTAAGGCTGAAAACTGATTATGTCTCGTTTAGGACTAGGGAAGACTATGAGAGGTCAGACAAGGGAGATAGTGTTTAATGTTTATCAATACTTAGCCAAAGCTAAGGCTGAGAACTGATTATGTCTCGTTTAGGACTAGGGAAGACTATGAGAGGTCAGGCAAGGGAGAGAGTGTTTAATGTTTATCAATACTTAGCCAAAGCTAAGGCTGAGAACTGATTATGTCTCGTTTAGGACTAGAGAAGGGTATGAGAGGTCAGACAAGGGAGATAGTGTTTAATGTTTATCAATACTTAGCCAAAGCTATGACTGAAACTGATTATGTCTCGTTTAGGACTAGAGAAGGCTATGAGAGGTCAGACAAGGGAGATAGTGTTTAATGTTTATCAATACTTAGCCAAAGCTATGGCTGAAAACTGATTATGTCTCGTTTAGGACTAGGGAAGGCTATGAGAGGTCAGGCAAGGGAGATAGTGTTTAATATTTATCAATACTTAGCCAAAGCTAAGGCTGAGAACTGATTATGTCTCGTTTAGGACTAGGAAAGACTATGAGAGGTCAGACAAGGGAGATAGTGTTTAATGTTTATCAATACTTAGCCAAAGCTAAGGCTGAGAACTGATTATGTCTCGTTTAGGACTAGGGAAGTCTATGAGAGGTCAGGCAAGGGAGATAGTGTTTAATATTTATCAATACTTAGCCAAAGCTAAGGCTGAGAACTGATTATGTCTCGTTTAGGACTAGGGAAGGCTATGAGAGGTCAGGCAAGGGAGATAGTGTTTAATGTTTATCAATACTTAGCCAAAGCTAAGGCTGGAAATTGATTATGTCTCGTTTAGGACTAGAGAAGGCTATGAGAGGTCAGACAAGGGAGATAGTGTTTAATGTTTATCAATACTTAGCCAAAGCTAAGGCTGGAAATTGATTATGTCTCGTTTAGGACTAGGGAAGACTATGAGAGGTCAAACAAGGGAGATAGTGTTTAATGTTTATAAATACTTAGCCAAAGCTAAGGCTGAAAATTGATTATGTCTCGTTTAGGACTAGGGAAGGCTATGAGAGGTCAGGCAAGGGAGATAGTGTTTAATATTTATCAATACTTAGCCAAAGCTAAGGCTGGAAATTGATTATGTCTCGTTTAGGACTAGAGAAGGCTATGAGAGGTCAGACAAGGGAGATAGTGTTTAATGTTTATCAATACTTAGCCAAAGCTAAGGCTGGAAATTGATTATGTCTCGTTTAGGACTAGAGAAGGCTATGAGAGGTCAGACAAGGGAGATAGTGTTTAATGTTTATCAATACTTAGCCAAAGCTAAGGCTGGAAATTGATTATGTCTCGTTTAGGACTAGGGAAGACTATGAGAGGTCAAACAAGGGAGATAGTGTTTAATGTTTATAAATACTTAGCCAAAGCTAAGGCTGAAAATTGATTATGTCTCGTTTAGGACTAGGGAAGGCTATGAGAGGTCAGGCAAGGGAGATAGTGTTTAATATTTATCAATACTTAGCCAAAGCTAAGGCTGAGAACTGATTATGTCTCGTTTAGGACTAGGGAAGACTATGAGAGGACAGACAAGGGAGATAGTGTTTAATATTTATCAATACTTAGCCAAAGCTAAGGCTGAGAACTGATTATGTCTCGTTTAGGACTAGGGAAGGCTATGAGAGGTCAGACAAGGGAGATAGTGTTTAATATTTATCAATACTTAGCCAAAGCTAAGGCTGAGAACTGATTATGTCTCGTTTAGAACTAGGGAAGGCTATGAGAGGTCAGGCAAGGGAGATAGTGTTTAATGTTTATCAATACTTAGCCAAAGCTAAGGCTGAGAACTGATTATGTCTCGTTTAGGACTAGGGAAGGCTATGAGAGGTCAGGCAAGGGAGATAGTGTTTAATATTTATCAATACTTAGCCAAAGCTAAGGCTGAGAACTGATTATGTCTCTTTTAGGACTAGGGAAGGCTATGAGAGGTCAGGCAAGGGAGATAGTGTTTAATGTTTATCAATTCTTAGCCAAAGCTAAGGCTGGAAATTGATTATGTCTCGTTTAGGACTAGAGAAGGCTATGAGAGGTCAGACAAGGGAGATAGTGTTTAATGTTTATCAATACTTAGCCAAAGCTAAGGCTGGAAATTGATTATGTCTCGTTTAGGACTAGGCAAGGCTATGAGAGGTCAGGCAAGGGAGATAGTGTTTAATATTTATCAATACTTAGCCAAAGCTAAGGCTGAAAACTGATTATGCCTCGTTTAGGACTAGGGAAGACTATGAGAGGTCAGACAAGGGAGATAGTGTTTAATATTTATCAATACATAGCCAAAGCTAAGGCTGAGAACTGATTATGTCTCGTTTAGGACTAGGGAAGGCTATGAGAGGTCAGTCAAGGCAGATAGTGTTTAACGTTTATCAATACTTAGCCAAAGCTAAGGCTGAGAACTGATTATGTCTCGTTTTGGACTAGGGAAGGCTATGAGAGGTCAGGCAAGGGAGATAGTGTTTAATGTTTATCAATACTTAGCCAAAGCTAAGGCTGGAAATTGATTATGTCTCGTTTAGGACTAGGGAAGACTATGAGAGGTCAGGCAAGGGAGATAGTGTTTAATGTTTATCAGTACTTAGCCAAAGCTAAGGCTGGAAATTGATTATGTCTCGTTTAGGACTAGGGAAGGCTATGAGAGGTCAGGGAAGGGAGATAGTGTTTAATGTTTATCAATACTTAGCCAAAGCTAAGGCTGGAAATTGATTATGTCTCGTTTAGGACTAGGGAAGACTATGAGAGGTCAGACAAGGGAGATATTGTTTAATATTTATCAATACTTAGCCAAAGCTATGGCTGAGAACTGATTATGTCTCGTTTAGGACTAGGGAAGGCTATGAGAGGTCAGACAAGGGAGATAGTGTTTAATATTTATCAATACTTAGCCAAAGCTAAGGCTGAGAACTGATTATGTCTCGTTTAGGACTAGGGAAGGCTATGAGAGGTCAGGCAAGGGAGATAGTGTTTAATGTTTATCAATACTTAGCCAAAGCTAAGGCTGAGAACTGATTATGTCTCGTTTAGGACTAGGGAAGGCTATGAGAGGTCAGGCAAGGGAGATAGTGTTTAATGTTTATAAATACTTAGCCAAAGCTAAGGCTGAAAATTGATTATGTCTCGTTTAGGACTAGGGAAGGCTATGAGAGGTCAGGCAAGGGAGATAGTGTTTAATATTTATCAATACTTAGCCAAAGCTAAGGCTGGAAATTGATTATGTCTCGTTTAGGACTAGGGAAGGCTATGAGAGGTCAGGCAAGGGAGATAGTGTTTAATGTTTATCAATACTTAGCCAAAGCTAAGGCTGAGAACTGATTATGTCTCGTTTAGGACTAGGGAAGGCTATGAGAGGTCAGACAAGGGAGATAGTGTTTAATATTTATCAATACTTAGCCAAAGCTAAGGCTGAGAACTGATTATGTCTCGTTTAGGACTAGGGAAGGCTATGAGAGGTCAGGCAAGGGAGATAGTGTTTAATGTTTATCAATACTTAGCCAAAGCTAAGGCTGAGAACTGATTATGTCTCGTTTAGGACTAGGGAAGGCTATGAGAGGTCAGGCAAGGGAGATAGTGTTTAATATTTATCAATACTTAGCCAAAGCTAAGGCTGGAAATTGATTATGTCTCGTTTAGGACTAGAGAAGGCTATGAGAGGTCAGACAAGGGAGATAGTGTTTAATGTTTATCAATACTTAGCCAAAGCTAAGGCTGAAAATTGATTATGTCTCGTTTAGGACTAGGGAAGGCTATGAGAGGTCAGGCAAGGGAGATAGTGTTTAATATTTATCAATACTTAGCCAAAGCTAAGGCTGAGAACTGATTATGTCTCGTTTAGGACTAGGGAAGACTATGAGAGGTCAGACAAGGGAGATAGTGTTTAATATTTATCAATACTTAGCCAAAGCTAAGGCTGAGAACTGATTATGTCTCGTTTAGGACTAGGGAAGGCTATGAGAGGTCAGACAAGGGAGATAGTGTTTAATATTTATCAATACTTAGCCAAAGCTAAGGCTGAGAACTGATTTTGTCTCGTTTAGGACTAGGGAAGGCTATGAGAGGTCAGGCAAGGGAGATAGTGTTTAATGTTTATCAATACTTAGCCAAAGCTAAGGCTGAGAACTGATTATGTCTCGTTTAGGACTAGAGAAGGCTATGAGAGGTCAGACAAGGGAGATAGTGTTTAATGTTTATCAATACTTAGCCAAAGCTAAGGCTGGAAATTGATTATGTCTCGTTTAGGACTAGGGAAGACTATGAGAGGTCAAACAAGGGAGATAGTGTTTAATGTTTATAAATACTTAGCCAAAGCTAAGGCTGAAAATTGATTATGTCTCGTTTAGGACTAGGGAAGGCTATGAGAGGTCAGGCAAGGGAGATAGTGTTTAATATTTATCAATACTTAGCCAAAGCTAAGGCTGGAAATTGATTATGTCTCGTTTAGGACTAGAGAAGGCTATGCGAGGTCAGACAAGGGAGATAGTGTTTAATGTTTATAAATACTTAGCCAAAGCTAAGGCTGAAAATTGATTATGTCTCGTTTAGGACTAGGGAAGGCTATGAGAGGTCAGGCAAGGGAGATAGTGTTTAATATTTATCAATACTTAGCCAAAGCTAAGGCTGAGAACTGATTATGTCTCGTTTAGGACTAGGGAAGGCTATGAGAGGTCAGGCAAGGGAGATAGTGTTTAATGTTTATCAATACTTAGCCAAAGCTAAGGCTGAGAACTGATTATGTCTCGTTTAGGACTAGGGAAGGCTATTAGAGGTCAGGCAAGGGAGATAGTGTTTAATATTTATCAATACTTAGCCAAAGCTAAGGCTGAGAACTGATTATGTCTCGTTTAGGACTAGGGAAGGCTATGAGAGCTCAGGCAAGGGAGATAGTGTTTAATGTTTATTAATACTTAGCCAAAGCTAAGGCTGGAAATTGATTATGTCTCGTTTAGGACTAGAGAAGGCTATGAGAGGTCAGACAAGGGAGATAGTGTTTAATGTTTATCAATACTTAGCCAAAGCTAAGGCTGGAAATTGATTATGTCTCGTTTAGGACTAGGGAAGACTATGAGAGGTCAAACAAGGGAGATAGTGTTTAATGTTTATAAATACTTAGCCAAAGCTAAGGCTGAAAATTGATTATGTCTCGTTTAGGACTAGGGAAGGCTATGAGAGGTCAGGCAAGGGAGATAGTGTTTAATATTTATCAATACTTAGCCAAAGCTAAGGCTGGAAATTGATTATGTCTCGTTTAGGACTAGAGAAGGCTATGAGAGGTCAGACAAGGGAGATAGTGTTTAATGTTTATCAATACTTAGCCAAAGCTAAGGCTGGAAATTGATTATGTCTCGTTTAGGACTAGGGAAGGCTATGAGAGGTCAGGCAAGGGAGATAGTGTTTAATATTTATCAATACTTAGCCAAAGCTAAGGCTGGAAATTGATTATGTCTCGTTTAGGACTAGAGAAGGCTATGAGAGGTCAGGCAAGGGAGATAGTGTTTAATGTTTATCAATACTTAGCCAAAGCTAAGGCTGGAAATTGATTATGTCTCGTTTAGGACTAGGGAAGACTATGAGAGGTCAAACAAGGGAGATAGTGTTTAATGTTTATAAATACTTAGCCAAAGCTAAGGCTGAAAATTGATTATGTCTCGTTTAGGACTAGGGAAGGCTATGAGAGGTCAGGCAAGGGAGATAGTGTTTAATATTTATCAATACTTAGCCAAAGCTAAGGCTGAGAACTGATTATGTCTCGTTTAGGACTAGGGAAGGCTATGAGAGGTCAGGCAAGGGAGATAGTGTTTAATGTTTATCAATACTTAGCCAAAGCTAAGGCTGAGAACTGATTATGTCTCGTTTAGGACTAGGGAAGGCTATGAGAGGTCAGGCAAGGGAGATAGTGTTTAATATTTATCAATACTTAGCCAAAGCTAAGGCTGAGAACAGATTATGTCTCGTTTAGGACTAGGGAAGGCTATGAGAGGTCAGGCAAGGGAGATAGTGTTTAATGTTTATCAATACTTAGCCAAAGCTAAGGCTGGAAATTGATTATGTCTCGTTTAGGACTCGGGAAGGCTATGAGAGGTCAGGCAAGGGAGATAGTGTTTAATGTTTATCAATACTTAGCCAAAGCTAAGGCTGGAAATTGATTATGTCTCGTTTAGGACTAGGGAAGACTATGAGAGGTCAGACAAGGGAGATAGTGTTTAATATTTATCAATACTTAGCCAAAGCTGAGGCTGAAAACAGATTATGTCTCGTTTAGGACTAGGGAAGACTATGAGAGGTCAGACAAGGGAGATAGTGTTTAATGTTTATCAATACTTAGCCAAAGCTAAGGCTGGAAATTGATTATGTCTCGTTTAGGACTAGGGAAGACTATGAGAGGTCAAACAAGGGAGATAGTGTTTAATGTTTATAAATACTTAGCCAAAGCTAAGGCTGAAAATTGATTATGTCTCGTTTAGGACTAGGGAAGGCTATGAGAGGTCAGGCAAGGGAGATAGTGTTTAATATTTATCAATACTTAGCCAAAGCTAAGGCTGGAAATTGATTATGTCTCGTTTAGGACTAGAGAAGGCTATGAGAGGTCAGGCAAGGGAGATAGTGTTTAATGTTTATCAATACTTAGCCAAAGCTAAGGCTGGAAATTCATTATGTCTCGTTTAGGACTAGGGAAGACTATGAGAGGTCAGGCAAGGGAGATAGTGTATAATGTTTATCAATACTTAGCCAAAGCTAAGGCTGGAAATTGATTATGTCTCGTTTAGGACTAGGGAAGGCTATGAGAGGTCAGGCAAGGGAGATAGTGTTTAATGTTTATCAATACTTAGCCAAAGCTAAGGCTGGAAATTGATTATGTCTCGTTTAGGACTAGGGAAGACTATGAGAGGTCAGGCAAGGGAGATAGTGTTTAATGTTTATCAATACTTAGCCAAAGCTAAGGCTGGAAATTGATTATGTCTCGTTTAGGACTAGGGAAGACTATGAGAGGTCAGGCAAGGGAGATAGTGTTTAATGTTTATCAATACTTAGCCAAAGCTAAGGCTGGAAATTGATTATGTCTCGTTTAGGACTAGGGAAGACTATGAGAGGTCAGGCAAGGGAGATAGTGTTTAATGTTTATCAATACTTAGCCAAAGCTAAGGCTGAAAACTGATTATGTCTCGTTTAGGACTAGGGAAGGCTATGAGAGGTCAGGCAAGGGAGATAGTGTTTAATGTTTATCAATACTTAGCCAAAGCTAAGGCTGGAAATTGATTATGTCTCGTTTAGGACTAGGGAAGACTATGAGAGGTCAGGCAAGGGAGATAGTGTTTAATGTTTATCAATACTTAGCCAAAGCTAAGGCTGGAAATTGATTATGTCTCGTTTAGGACTAGGGAAGGCTATGAGAGGTCAGGCAAGGGAGATAGTGTTTAATGTTTATCAATACTTAGCCAAAGCTAAGGCTGGAAATTGATTATGTCTCGTTTAGGACTAGGGAAGACTATGAGAGGTCAGGCAAGGGAGATAGTGTTTAATGTTTATCAATACTTAGCCAAAGCTAAGGCTGAAAATTGATTATGTCTCGTTTAGGACTAGGGAAGGCTATGAGAGGTCAGACAAGGGAGATAGTGTTTAATGTTTATCAATACTTAGCCAAAGCTAAGGCTGGAAATTGATTATGTCTCGTTTAGGACTAGGGAAGACTATGAGAGGTCAAACAAGGGAGATAGTGTTTAATGTTTATCAATACTTAGCCAAAGCTAAGGCTGAGAACTGATTATGTCTCGTTTAGGACTAGGGAAGGCTATGAGAGGTCAGGCAAGGGAGATAGTGTTTAATATTTATCAATACTTAGCCAAAGCTAAGGCTGAGAACAGATTATGTCTCGTTTAGGACTAGGGAAGGCTATGAGAGGTCAGGCAAGGGAGATAGTGTTTAATGTTTATCAATACTTAGCCAAAGCTAAGGCTGGAAATTGATTATGTCTCGTTTAGGACTCGGGAAGGCTATGAGAGGTCAGGCAAGGGAGATAGTGTTTAATGTTTATCAATACTTAGCCAAAGCTAAGGCTGGAAATTGATTATGTCTCGTTTAGGACTAGGGAAGACTATGAGAGGTCAGACAAGGGAGATAGTGTTTAATATTTATCAATACTTAGCCAAAGCTGAGGCTGAAAACAGATTATGTCTCGTTTAGGACTAGGGAAGACTATGAGAGGTCAGACAAGGGAGATAGTGTTTAATGTTTATCAATACTTAGCCAAAGCTAAGGCTGAGAACTGATTATGTCTCGTTTAGGACTAGGGAAGACTATGAGAGGTCAGACAAGGGAGATAGTGTTTAATGTTTATCAATACTTAGCCAAAGCTAAGGCTGGAAATTCATTATGTCTCCTTTAGGACTAGGGAAGACTATGAGAGGTCAGGCAAGGGAGATAGTGTATAATGTTTATCAATACTTAGCCAAAGCTAAGGCTGAGAACTGATTATGTCTCGTTTAGGACTAGGGAAGGCTATGAGAGGTCAGGCAAGGGAGATAGTGTTTAATGTTTATCAATACTTAGCCAAAGCTAAGGCTGACAACTGATTATGTCTCGTTTAGGACTAGGGAAGGCTATGAGAGGTCAGGCAAGGGAGATAGTGTTTAATGTTTATAATACTTAGCCAAAGCTAAGGCTAAGAACTGATTATGTCTCGTTTAGGACTAGGGAAGGCTATGAGAGGTCAGACAAGGGAGATAGTGTTTAATGTTTATCAATACTTAGCCAAAGCTAAGGCTGAGAACTGATTATGTCTCGTTTAGGACTAGGGAAGGCTATGAGAGGTCAGGCAAGGGAGATAGTGTTTAATGTTTATCAATACTTAGCCAAAGCTAAGGCTGAGAACTGATTATGTCTCGTTTAGGACTAGGGAAGGCTATGAGAGGTCAGACAAGGGAGATAGTGTTTAATATTTATCAATACTTAGCCAAAGCTAAGGCTGAAAACGGATTATGTCTCGTTTAGGACTAGGGAAGGCTATGAAAGGTCAGGCAAGGGAGATAGTGTTTAATATTTATCAATACTTAGCCAAAGCTAAGGCTGAGAACTGATTATGTCTCGTTTAGGACTAGGGAAGGCTATGAGAGGTCAGACAAGGGAGATAGTGTTTAATATTTATCAATACTTAGCCAAAGCTAAGGCTGAAAACTGATTATGTCTCGTTTAGGACTAGGGAAGACTATGAGAGGTCAGGCATGGGAGATAGTGTTTAATATTTATCAATACTTAGCCAAAGCTAAGGCTGAAAACTGATTATGTCTCGTTTAGGACTAGGGAAGACTATGAGAGGTCAGACAAGGGAGATAGTGTTTAATGTTTATCAATACTTAGCCAAAGCTAAGGCTGAGAACTGATTATGTCTCGTTTAGGACTAGGGAAGACTATGAGAGGTCAGGCAAGGAAGATAGTGTTTAATGTTTATCAATACTTAGCCAAAGCTAAGGCTGAGAACTGATTATGTCTCGTTTAGGACTAGAGAAGGGTATGAGAGGTCAGACAAGGGAGATAGTGTTTAATGTTTATCAATACTTAGCCAAAGCTAAGACTGAAACTGATTATGTCTCGTTTAGGACTAGAGAAGGCTATGAGAGGTCAGACAAGGGAGATAGTGTTTAATGTTTATCAATACTTAGCCAAAGCTATGGCTGAAAACTGATTATGTCTCGTTTAGGACTAGGGAAGGCTATTAGAGGTCAGGCAAGGGAGATAGTGTTTAATATTTATCAATACTTAGCCAAAGCTAAGGCTGAGAACTGATTATGTCTCGTTTAGGACTAGGAAAGACTATGAGAGGTCAGACAAGGGAGATAGTGTTTAATGTTTATCAATACTTAGCCAAAGCTAAGGCTGAGAACTGATTATGTCTCGTTTAGGACTAGGGAAGTCTATGAGAGGTCAGGCAAGGGAGATAGTGTTTAATGTTTATCAATACTTAGCCAAAGCTAAGGCTGAGAACTGATTATGTCTCGTTTAGGACTAGGGAAGGCTATGAGAGGTCAGACAAGGGAGATAGTGTTTAATGTTTATCAATACTTAGCCATAGCTAAGGCTGGAAATTCATTATGTCTCGTTTAGGACTAGGGAAGACTATGAGAGGTCAGGCAAGGGAGATAGTGTATAATGTTTATCAATACTTAGCCAAAGCTAAGGCTGAGAACTGATTATGTCTCGTTTAGGACTAGGGAAGGCTATGAGAGGTCAGGCAAGGGAGATAGTGTTTGATGTTTATCAGTACTTAGCCAAAGCTAAGGCTGAAAACTGATTATGTCTCGTTTAGGACTAGGGAAGGCTATGAGAGGTCAGGCAAGGGAGATAGTGTTTAATGTTTATCAATACTTAGCCAAAGCTAAGGCTGAGAACTGATTATGTCTCGTTTAGGACTAGGGAAGACTATGAGAGGTCAGACAAGGGAGATAGTGTTTAATGTTTATCAATACTTAGCCAAAGCTAAGGCTGAGAACTGATTATGTCTCGTTTAGGACTAGGGAAGACTATGAGAGGTCAGACAAGGGAGATAGTGTTTATTATTTATCAATACTTAGCCAAAGGTAAGGCTGAGAACTGATTATGTCTCGTTTAGGACTAGGGAAGGCTATGAGAGGTCAGGCAAGGGAGATAGTGTTTAATATTTATCAATACTTAGCCAAAGCTAAGGCTGAGAACTGATTATGTCTCGTTTAGGACTAGGGAAGGCTATGAGAGGTCAGGCAAGGGAGATAGTGTTTAATGTTTATCAATACTTAGCCAAAGCTAAGGCTGAGAACTGATTATGTCTCGTTTAGGACTAGGGAAGGCTATGAGAGGTCAAGCAAGGGAGATAGTGTTTAATGTTTATCAATACTTAGCCAAAGCTAAGGCTGAGAACTGATTATGTCTCGTTTAGGACTAGGGAAGGCTATGAGAGGTCAGGCAAGGGAGATAGTGTTTAATGTCTATCAATACTTAGCCAAAGCTAAGGCTGAGAACTGATTATGTCTCGTTTAGGACTAGGGAAGGCTATGAGAGGTCAGACAAGGGAGATAGTGTTTAATGTCTATCAATACTTAGCCAAAGCTAAGGCTGAGAACTGATTATGTCTCGTTTAGGACTAGGGAAGGCTATGAGAGGTCAGACAAGGGAGATAGTGTTTAATGTTTATCAATACTTAGCCAAAGCTAAGGCTGAAAACTGATTATGTCTCGTTTAGGACTAGGGAAGTCTATGAGAGGTCAGGCAAGGGAGATAGTGTTTAATGTTTATCAATACTTAGCCAAAGCTAAGGCTGAGAACAGATTATGTCTCGTTTAGGACTAGGGAAGGCTATGAGAGGTCAGACAAGGGAGATAGTGTTTAATGTTTATCCATACTTAGCCAAAGCTAAGGCTGGAAATTCATTATGTCTCGTTTAGGACTAGGGAAGGCTATGAGAGGTCAGGCAAGGGAGATAGTGTTTAATGTTTATCAATACTTAGCCAAAGCTAAGGCTGAAAACTGATTATGTCTCGTTTAGGACTAGGGAAGGCTATGAGAGGTCAGGCAAGGGAGATAGTGTTTAATGTTTATAATACTTAGCCAAAGCTAAGGCTAAGAACTGATTATGTCACGTTTAGGACTAGGGAAGGCTATGAGAGGTCAGACAAGGGAGATAGTGTTTAATGTTTATCAATACTTAGCCAAAGCTAAGGCTGAGAACTGATTATGTCTCGTTTAGGACTAGGGAAGGCTATGAGAGGTCAGGCAAGGGAGATAGTGTTTAATGTTTATCAATACTTAGCCAAAGCTAAGGCTGAGAACTGATTATGTCTCGTTTAGGACTAGGGAAGGCTATGAGAGGTCAGACAAGGGAGATAGTGTTTAATATTTATCAATACTTAGCCAAAGCTAAGGCTGAAAACGGATTATGTCTCGTTTAGGACTAGGGAAGGCTATGAGAGGTCAGGCAAGGGAGATAGTGTTTAATATTTATCAATACTTAGCCAAAGCTAAGGCTGAAAACTGATTATGTCTCGTTTAGGACTAGGGAAGACTATGAGAGGTCAGGCATTGGAGATAGTGTTTAATATTTATCAATACTTAGCCAAAGCTAAGGCTGAAAACTGATTATGTCTCGTTTAGGACTAGGGAAGACTATGAGAGGTCAGACAAGGGAGATAGTGTTTAATGTTTATCAATACTTAGCCAAAGCTAAGGCTGAGAACTGATTATGTCTCGTTTAGGACTAGGGAAGACTATGAGAGGTCAGGCAAGGGAGATAGTGTTTAATGTTTATCAACACTTAGCCAAAGCTAAGGCTGAGAACTGATTATGTCTCGTTTAGGACTAGAGAAGGGTATGAGAGGTCAGACAAGGGAGATAGTGTTTAATGTTTATCAATACTTAGCCAAAGCTAAGACTGAAACTGATTATGTCTCGTTTAGGACTAGAGAAGGCTATGAGAGGTCAGACAAGGGAGATAGTGTTTAATGTTTATCAATACTTAGCCAAAGCTATGGCTGAAAACTGATTATGTCTCGTTTAGGACTAGGGAAGGCTATTAGAGGTCAGGCAAGGGAGATAGTGTTTAATATTTATCAATACTTAGCCAAAGCTAAGGCTGAGAACTGATTATGTCTCGTTTAGGACTAGGAAAGACTATGAGAGGTCAGACAAGGGAGATAGTGTTTAATGTTTATCAATACTTAGCCCAAGCTAAGGCTGAGAACTGATTATGTCTCGTTTAGGACTAGGGAAGTCTATGAGAGGTCAGACAAGGGAGATAGTGTTTAATGTTTATCAATACTTAGCCAAAGCTAAGGCTGGAAATTCATTATGTCTCGTTTAGGACTAGGGAAGACTATGAGAGGTCAGGCAAGGGAGATAGTGTATAATGTTTATCAATACTTAGCCAAAGCTAAGGCTGAGAACTGATTATGTCTCGTTTAGGACTAGGGAAGGCTATGAGAGGTCAGACAAGGGAGATAGTGTTTAATGTCTATCAATACTTAGCCAAAGCTAAGGCTGAGAACTGATTATGTCTCGTTTAGGACTAGGGAAGACTATGAGAGGTCAGACAAGGGAGATAGTGTTTAATGTTTATCAATACTTAGCCAAAGCTAAGGCTGAGAACTGATTATGTCTCGTTTAGGACTAGGGAAGACTATGAGAGGTCAGACAAGGGAGATAGTGTTTATTATTTATCAATACTTAGCCAAAGGTAAGGCTGAGAACTGATTATGTCTCGTTTAGGACTAGGGAAGGCTATGAGAGGTCAGGCAAGGGAGATAGTGTTTAATATTTATCAATACTTAGCCAAAGCTAAGGCTGAGAACTGATTATGTCTCGTTTAGGACTAGGGAAGGCTATGAGAGGTCAGGCAAGGGAGATAGTGTTTAATGTTTATCAATACTTAGCCAAAGCTAAGGCTGAGAACTGATTATGTCTCGTTTAGGACTAGGGAAGGCTATGAGAGGTCAAGCAAGGGAGATAGTGTTTAATGTTTATCAATACTTAGCCAAAGCTAAGGCTGAGAACTGATTATGTCTCGTTTAGGACTAGGGAAGGCTATGAGAGGTCAGGCAAGGGAGATAGTGTTTAATGTCTATCAATACTTAGCCAAAGCTAAGGCTGAGAACTGATTATGTCTCGTTTAGGACTAGGGAAGGCTATGAGAGGTCAGACAAGGGAGATAGTGTTTAATGTCTATCAATACTTAGCCAAAGCTAAGGCTGAGAACTGATTATGTCTCGTTTAGGACTAGGGAAGGCTATGAGAGGTCAGACAAGGGAGATAGTGTTTAATGTTTATCAATACTTAGCCAAAGCTAAGGCTGAAAACTGATTATGTCTCGTTTAGGACTAGGGAAGTCTATGAGAGGTCAGGCAAGGGAGATAGTGTTTAATGTTTATCAATACTTAGCCAAAGCTAAGGCTGAGAACAGATTATGTCTCGTTTAGGACTAGGGAAGGCTATGAGAGGTCAGACAAGGGAGATAGTGTTTAATGTTTATCAATACTTAGCCAAAGCTAAGGCTGGAAATTCATTATGTCTCGTTTAGGACTAGGGAAGGCTATGAGAGGTCAGGCAAGGGAGATAGTGTTTAATGTTTATCAATACTTAGCCAAAGCTAAGGCTGAGAACTGATTATGTCTCGTTTAGGACTAGGGAAGACTATGAGAGGTCAGACAAGGGAGATAGTGTTTAATGTTTATCAATACTTAGCCAAAGCTAAGGCTGAGAACTGATTATGTCTCGTTTAGGACTAGGGAAGACTATGAGAGGTCAGACAAGGGAGATAGTGTTTAATGTTTATCAATACTTAGCCAAAGCTAAGGCTGAAAACTGATTATGTCTCGTTTAGGACTAGGGAAGGCTATGAGAGGTCAGGCAAGGGAGATAGTGTTTAATGTTTATAATACTTAGCCAAAGCTAAGGCTAAGAACTGATTATGTCTCGTTTAGGACTAGGGAAGGCTATGAGAGGTCAGACAAGGGAGATAGTGTTTAATGTTTATCAATACTTAGCCAAAGCTAAGGCTGAGAACTGATTATGTCTCGTTTAGGACTAGGGAAGGCTATGAGAGGTCAGGCAAGGGAGATAGTGTTTAATGTTTATCAATACTTAGCCAAAGCTAAGGCTGAGAACTGATTATGTCTCGTTTAGGACTAGGGAAGGCTATGAGAGGTCAGACAAGGGAGATAGTGTTTAATATTTATCAATACTTAGCCAAAGCTAAGGCTGAAAACGGATTATGTCTCGTTTAGGACTAGGGAAGGCTATGAGAGGTCAGGCAAGGGAGATAGTGTTTAATATTTATCAATACTTAGCCAAAGCTAAGGCTGAGAACTGATTATGTCTCGTTTAGGACTAGGGAAGGCTATGAGAGGTCAGACAAGGGAGATAGTGTTTAATATTTATCAATACTTAGCCAAAGCTAAGGCTGAAAACTGATTATGTCTCGTTTAGGACTAGGGAAGACTATGAGAGGTCAGGCATGGGAGATAGTGTTTAATATTTATCAATACTTAGCCAAAGCTAAGGCTGAAAACTGATTATGTCTCGTTTAGGACTAGGGAAGACTATGAGAGGTCAGACAAGGGAGATAGTGTTTAATGTTTATCAATACTTAGCCAAAGCTAAGGCTGAGAACTGATTATGTCTCGTTTAGGACTAGGGAAGACTATGAGAGGTCAGGCAAGGGAGATAGTGTTTAATGTTTATCAACACTTAGCCAAAGCTAAGGCTGAGAACTGATTATGTCTCGTTTAGGACTAGAGAAGGGTATGAGAGGTCAGACAAGGGAGATAGTGTTTAATGTTTATCAATACTTAGCCAAAGCTAAGACTGAAACTGATTATGTCTCGTTTAGGACTAGAGAAGGCTATGAGAGGTCAGACAAGGGAGATAGTGTTTAATGTTTATCAATACTTAGCCAAAGCTATGGCTGAAAACTGATTATGTCTCGTTTAGGACTAGGGAAGGCTATTAGAGGTCAGGCAAGGGAGATAGTGTTTAATATTTATCAATACTTAGCCAAAGCTAAGGCTGAGAACTGATTATGTCTCGTTTAGGACTAGGAAAGACTATGAGAGGTCAGACAAGGGAGATAGTGTTTAATGTTTATCAATACTTAGCCCAAGCTAAGGCTGAGAACTGATTATGTCTCGTTTAGGACTAGGGAAGTCTATGAGAGGTCAGACAAGGGAGATAGTGTTTAATGTTTATCAATACTTAGCCAAAGCTAAGGCTGGAAATTCATTATGTCTCGTTTAGGACTAGGGAAGACTATGAGAGGTCAGGCAAGGGAGATAGTGTATAATGTTTATCAATACTTAGCCAAAGCTAAGGCTGAGAACTGATTATGTCTCGTTTAGGACTAGGGAAGGCTATGAGAGGTCAGGCAAGGGAGATAGTGTTTGATGTTTATCAGTACTTAGCCAAAGCTAAGGCTGAAAACTGATTATGTCTCGTTTAGGACTAGGGAAGGCTATGAGAGGTCAGGCAAGGGAGATAGTGTTTAATGTTTATAATACTTAGCCAAAGCTAAGGCTAAGAACTGATTATGTCTCGTTTAGGACTAGGGAAGGCTATGAGAGGTCAGACAAGGGAGATAGTGTTTAATGTTTATCAATACTTAGCCAAAGCTACGGCTGAGAACTGATTATGTCTCGTTTAGGACTAGGGAAGGCTATGAGAGGTCAGGCAAGGGAGATAGTGTTTAATGTTTATCAATACTTAGCCAAAGCTAAGGCTGAGAACTGATTAGGTCTCGTTTAGGACTAGGGAAGGCTATGAGAGGTCAGACAAGGGAGATAGTGTTTAATATTTATCAATACTTAGCCAAAGCTAAGGCTGAAAACGGATTATGTCTCGTTTAGGACTAGGGAAGGCTATGAGAGTTCAGGCAAGGGAGATAGTGTTTAATATTTATCAATACTTAGCCAAAGCTAAGGCTGAGAAATGATTATGTCTCGTTTAGGACTAGGGAAGGCTATGAGAGGTCAGACAAGGGAGATAGTGTTTAATATTTATCAATACTTAGCCAAAGCTAAGGCTGAAAACTGATTATGTCTCGTTTAGGACTAGAGAAGGGTATGAGAGGTCAGACAAGGGAGATAGTGTTTAATGTTTATCAATACTTAGCCAAAGCTAAGACTGAAACTGATTATGTCTCGTTTAGGACTAGAGAAGGCTATGAGAGGTCAGACAAGGGAGATAGTGTTTAATGTTTATCAATACTTAGCCAAAGCTATGGCTGAAAACTGATTATGTCTCGTTTAGGACTAGGGAAGGCTATGAGAGGTCAGGCAAGGGAGATAGTGTTTAATATTTATCAATACTTAGCCAAAGCTAAGGCTGAGAACTGATTATGTCTCGTTTAGGACTAGGAAAGACTATGAGAGGTCAGACAAGGGAGATAGTGTTTAATGTTTATCAATACTTAGCCAAAGCTAAGGCTGAGAACTGATTATGTCTCGTTTAGGACTAGGGAAGTCTATGAGAGGTCAGGCAAGGGAGATAGTGTTTAATGTTTATCAATACTTAGCCAAAGCTAAGGCTGAGAACTGATTATGTCTCGTTTAGGACTAGGGAAGGCTATGAGAGGTCAGACAAGGGAGATAGTGTTTAATGTTTATCAATACTTAGCCAAAGCTAAGGCTGGAAATTCATTATGTCTCGTTTAGGACTAGGGAAGACTATGAGAGGTCAGGCAAGGGAGATAGTGTATAATGTTTATCAATACTTAGCCAATGCTAAGGCTGAGAACTGATTATGTCTCGTTTAGGACTAGGGAAGGCTATGAGAGGTCAGGCAAGGGAGATAGTGTTTAATGTTTATCAATACTTAGCCAAAGCTAAGGCTGAAAACTGATTATGTCTCGTTTAGGACTAGGGAAGGCTATGAGAGGTCAGGCAAGGGAGATAGTGTTTAATGTTTATAATACTTAGCCAAAGCTAAGGCTAAGAACTGATTATGTCTCGTTTAGGACTAGGGAAGGCTATGAGAGGTCAGACAAGGGAGATAGTGTTTAATGTTTATCAATACTTAGCCAAAGCTAAGGCTGAGAACTGATTATGTCTCGTTTAGGACTAGGGAAGGCTATGAGAGGTCAGGCAAGGGAGATAGTGTTTAATGTTTATCAATACTTAGCCAAAGCTAAGGCTGAGAACTGATTATGTCTCGTTTAGGACTAGGGAAGGCTATGAGAGGTCAGACAAGGGAGATAGTGTTTAATATTTATCAATACTTAGCCAAAGCTAAGGCTGAAAACGGATTATGTCTCGTTTAGGACTAGGGAAGGCTATGAGAGGTCAGGCAAGGGAGATAGTGTTTAATATTTATCAATACTTAGCCAAAGCTAAGGCTGAGAAATGATTATGTCTCGTTTAGGACTAGGGAAGGCTATGAGAGGTCAGTCAAGGCAGATAGTGTTTAATGTTAATCAATACTTAGCCAAAGCTAAGGCTGAGAACTGATTATGTCTCGTTTAGGACTAGGGAAGGCTATGAGAGGTCAGGCAAGGGAGATAGTGTTTAATGTTTATCAATACTTAGCCAAAGCTAAGGCTGGAAATTGATTATGTCTCGTTTAGGACTAGGGAAGACTATGAGAGGTCAGGCAAGGGAGATAGTGTTTAATGTTTATCAGTACTTAGCCAAAGCTAAGGCTGGAAATTGATTATGTCTCGTTTAGGACTAGGGAAGGCTATGAGAGGTCAGGCAAGGGAGATAGTGTTTAATGTTTATCAATACTTAGCCAAAGCTAAGGCTGAGAACTGATTATGTCTTGTTTAGGACTAGGGAAGGCTATGAGAGGTCAGGCAAGGGAGATAGTGTTTAATGTTTATCAATACTTAGCCAAAGCTAAGGCTGGAAATTCATTATGTCTCGTTTAGGACTAGGGAAGACTATGAGAGGTCAGGCAAGGGAGATAGTGTATAATGTTTATCAATACTTAGCCAAAGCTAAGGCTGAGAACTGATTATGTCTCGTTTAGGACTAGGGAAGGCTATGAGAGGTCAGGCAAGGGAGATAGTGTTTGATGTTTATCAGTACTTAGCCAAAGCTAAGGCTGAAAACTGATTATGTCTCGTTTAGGACTAGGGAAGGCTATGAGAGGTCAGGCAAGGGAGATAGTGTTTAATGTTTATAATACTTAGCCAAAGCTAAGGCTAAGAACTGATTATGTCTCGTTTAGGACTAGGGAAGGCTATGAGAGGTCAGACAAGGGAGATAGTGTTTAATGTTTATCAATACTTAGCCAAAGCTACGGCTGAGAACTGATTATGTCTCGTTTAGGACTAGGGAAGGCTATGAGAGGTCAGGCAAGGGAGATAGTGTTTAATGTTTATCAATACTTAGCCAAAGCTAAGGCTGAGAACTGATTAGGTCTCGTTTAGGACTAGGGAAGGCTATGAGAGGTCAGACAAGGGAGATAGTGTTTAATATTTATCAATACTTAGCCAAAGCTAAGGCTGAAAACGGATTATGTCTCGTTTAGGACTAGGGAAGGCTATGAGAGTTCAGGCAAGGGAGATAGTGTTTAATATTTATCAATACTTAGCCAAAGCTAAGGCTGAGAAATGATTATGTCTCGTTTAGGACTAGGGAAGGCTATGAGAGGTCAGACAAGGGAGATAGTGTTTAATATTTATCAATACTTAGCCAAAGCTAAGGCTGAAAACTGATTATGTCTCGTTTAGGACTAGAGAAGGGTATGAGAGGTCAGACAAGGGAGATAGTGTTTAATGTTTATCAATACTTAGCCAAAGCTAAGACTGAAACTGATTATGTCTCGTTTAGGACTAGAGAAGGCTATGAGAGGTCAGACAAGGGAGATAGTGTTTAATGTTTATCAATACTTAGCCAAAGCTATGGCTGAAAACTGATTATGTCTCGTTTAGGACTAGGGAAGGCTATGAGAGGTCAGGCAAGGGAGATAGTGTTTAATATTTATCAATACTTAGCCAAAGCTAAGGCTGAGAACTGATTATGTCTCGTTTAGGACTAGGAAAGACTATGAGAGGTCAGACAAGGGAGATAGTGTTTAATGTTTATCAATACTTAGCCAAAGCTAAGGCTGAGAACTGATTATGTCTCGTTTAGGACTAGGGAAGTCTATGAGAGGTCAGGCAAGGGAGATAGTGTTTAATGTTTATCAATACTTAGCCAAAGCTAAGGCTGAGAACTGATTATGTCTCGTTTAGGACTAGGGAAGGCTATGAGAGGTCAGACAAGGGAGATAGTGTTTAATGTTTATCAATACTTAGCCAAAGCTAAGGCTGGAAATTCATTATGTCTCGTTTAGGACTAGGGAAGACTATGAGAGGTCAGGCAAGGGAGATAGTGTATAATGTTTATCAATACTTAGCCAATGCTAAGGCTGAGAACTGATTATGTCTCGTTTAGGACTAGGGAAGGCTATGAGAGGTCAGGCAAGGGAGATAGTGTTTAATGTTTATCAATACTTAGCCAAAGCTAAGGCTGAAAACTGATTATGTCTCGTTTAGGACTAGGGAAGGCTATGAGAGGTCAGGCAAGGGAGATAGTGTTTAATGTTTATAATACTTAGCCAAAGCTAAGGCTAAGAACTGATTATGTCTCGTTTAGGACTAGGGAAGGCTATGAGAGGTCAGACAAGGGAGATAGTGTTTAATGTTTATCAATACTTAGCCAAAGCTAAGGCTGAGAACTGATTATGTCTCGTTTAGGACTAGGGAAGGCTATGAGAGGTCAGGCAAGGGAGATAGTGTTTAATGTTTATCAATACTTAGCCAAAGCTAAGGCTGAGAACTGATTATGTCTCGTTTAGGACTAGGGAAGGCTATGAGAGGTCAGACAAGGGAGATAGTGTTTAATATTTATCAATACTTAGCCAAAGCTAAGGCTGAAAACGGATTATGTCTCGTTTAGGACTAGGGAAGGCTATGAGAGGTCAGGCAAGGGAGATAGTGTTTAATATTTATCAATACTTAGCCAAAGCTAAGGCTGAGAAATGATTATGTCTCGTTTAGGACTAGGGAAGGCTATGAGAGGTCAGTCAAGGCAGATAGTGTTTAATGTTAATCAATACTTAGCCAAAGCTAAGGCTGAGAACTGATTATGTCTCGTTTAGGACTAGGGAAGGCTATGAGAGGTCAGGCAAGGGAGATAGTGTTTAATGTTTATCAATACTTAGCCAAAGCTAAGGCTGGAAATTGATTATGTCTCGTTTAGGACTAGGGAAGACTATGAGAGGTCAGGCAAGGGAGATAGTGTTTAATGTTTATCAGTACTTAGCCAAAGCTAAGGCTGGAAATTGATTATGTCTCGTTTAGGACTAGGGAAGGCTATGAGAGGTCAGGCAAGGGAGATAGTGTTTAATGTTTATCAATACTTAGCCAAAGCTAAGGCTGAGAACTGATTATGTCTTGTTTAGGACTAGGGAAGGCTATGAGAGGTCAGGCAAGGGAGATAGTGTTTAATGTTTATCAATACTTAGCCAAAGCTAAGGCTGAGAACTGATTATGTCTCGTTTAGGACTAGGGAAGGCTATGAGAGGTCAGACAAGGGAGATAGTGTTTAATGTTTATCAATACTTAGCCAAAGCTAAGGCTGGAAATTCATTATGTCTCGTTTAGGACTAGGGAAGACTATGAGAGGTCAGGCAAGGGAGATAGTGTATAATGTTTATCAATACTTAGCCAAAGCTAAGGCTGAAAACTGATTATGTCTCGTTTAGGACTAGGGAAGGCTATGAGAGGTCAGACAAGGGAGATAGTGTTTAATATTTATCAATACTTAGCCAAAGCTAAGGCTGAGAACTGATTATGTCTTGTTTAGGACTAGGGAAGGCTATGAGAGGTCAGACAAGGGAGATAGTGTTTAATATTTATCAATACTTAGCCAAAGCTAAGGCTGAAAACTGATTATGTCTCGTTTAGGACTAGGGAAGACTATGAGAGGTCAGGCATGGGAGATAGTGTTTAATATTTATCAATACTTAGCCAAAGCTAAGGCTGAAAACTGATTATGTCTCGTTTAGGACTAGGGAAGACTATGAGAGGTCAGACAAGGGAGATAGTGTTTAATGTTTATCAATACTTAGCCAAAGCTAAGGCTGAGAACTGATTATGTCTCGTTTAGGACTAGGGAAGACTATGAGAGGTCAGGCAAGGAAGATAGTGTTTAATGTTTATCAATACTTAGCCAAAGCTAAGGCTGAGAACTGATTATGTCTCGTTTAGGACTAGAGAAGGGTATGAGAGGTCAGACAAGGGAGATAGTGTTTAATGTTTATCAATACTTAGCCAAAGCTAAGACTGAAACTGATTATGTCTCGTTTAGGACTAGAGAAGGCTATGAGAGGTCAGACAAGGGAGATAGTGTTTAATGTTTATCAATACTTAGCCAAAGCTATGGCTGAAAACTGATTATGTCTCGTTTAGGACTAGGGAAGGCTATTAGAGGTCAGGCAAGGGAGATAGTGTTTAATATTTATCAATACTTAGCCAAAGCTAAGGCTGAGAACTGATTATGTCTCGTTTAGGACTAGGAAAGACTATGAGAGGTCAGACAAGGGAGATAGTGTTTAATGTTTATCAATACTTAGCCAAAGCTAAGGCTGAGAACTGATTATGTCTCGTTTAGGACTAGGGAAGTCTATGAGAGGTCAGGCAAGGGAGATAGTGTTTAATGTTTATCAATACTTAGCCAAAGCTAAGGCTGAGAACTGATTATGTCTCGTTTAGGACTAGGGAAGGCTATGAGAGGTCAGACAAGGGAGATAGTGTTTAATGTTTATCAATACTTAGCCAAAGCTAAGACTGGAAATTCATTATGTCTCGTTTAGGACTAGGGAAGACTATGAGAGGTCAGGCAAGGGAGATAGTGTATAATGTTTATCAATACTTAGCCAAAGCTAAGGCTGAGAACTGATTATGTCTCGTTTAGGACTAGGGAAGGCTATGAGAGGTCAGGCAAGGGAGATAGTGTTTGATGTTTATCAGTACTTAGCCAAAGCTAAGGCTGAAAACTGATTATGTCTCGTTTAGGACTAGGGAAGGCTATGAGAGGTCAGGCAAGGGAGATAGTGTTTAATGTTTATCAATACTTAGCCAAAGCTAAGGCTGAGAACTGATTATGTCTCGTTTAGGACTAGGGAAGACTATGAGAGATCAGACAAGGGAGATAGTGTTTAATGTTTATCAATACTTAGCCAAAGCTAAGGCTGAGAACTGATTATGTCTCGTTTAGGACTAGGGAAGACTATGAGAGGTCAGACAAGGGAGATAGTGTTTATTATTTATCAATACTTAGCCAAAGGTAAGGCTGAGAACTGATTATGTCTCGTTTAGGACTAGGGAAGGCTATGAGAGGTCAGGCAAGGGAGATAGTGTTTAATATTTATCAATACTTAGCCAAAGCTAAGGCTGAGAACTGATTATGTCTCGTTTAGGACTAGGGAAGGCTATGAGAGGTCAGGCAAGGGAGATAGTGTTTAATGTTTATCAATACTTAGCCAAAGCTAAGGCTGAGAACTGATTATGTCTCGTTTAGGACTAGGGAAGGCTATGAGAGGTCAAGCAAGGGAGATAGTGTTTAATGTTTATCAATACTTAGCCAAAGCTAAGGCTGAGAACTGATTATGTCTCGTTTAGGACTAGGGAAGGCTATGAGAGGTCAGGCAAGGGAGATAGTGTTTAATGTCTATCAATACTTAGCCAAAGCTAAGGCTGAGAACTGATTATGTCTCGTTTAGGACTAGGGAAGGCTATGAGAGGTCAGACAAGGGAGATAGTGTTTAATGTCTATCAATACTTAGCCAAAGCTAAGGCTGAGAACTGATTATGTCTCGTTTAGGACTAGGGAAGGCTATGAGAGGTCAGACAAGGGAGATAGTGTTTAATGTTTATCAATACTTAGCCAAAGCTAAGGCTGAAAACTGATTATGTCTCGTTTAGGACTAGGGAAGTCTATGAGAGGTCAGGCAAGGGAGATAGTGTTTAATGTTTATCAATACTTAGCCAAAGCTAAGGCTGAGAACAGATTATGTCTCGTTTAGGACTAGGGAAGGCTATGAGAGGTCAGACAAGGGAGATAGTGTTTAATGTTTATCAATACTTAGCCAAAGCTAAGGCTGGAAATTCATTATGTCTCGTTTAGGACTAGGGAAGGCTATGAGAGGTCAGGCAAGGGAGATAGTGTTTAATGTTTATCAATACTTAGCCAAAGCTAAGGCTGAAAACTGATTATGTCTCGTTTAGGACTAGGGAAGGCTATGAGAGGTCAGGCAAGGGAGATAGTGTTTAATGTTTATAATACTTAGCCAAAGCTAAGGCTAAGAACTGATTATGTCTCGTTTAGGACTAGGGAAGGCTATGAGAGGTCAGACAAGGGAGATAGTGTTTAATGTTTATCAATACTTAGCCAAAGCTAAGGCTGAGAACTGATTATGTCTCGTTTAGGACTAGGGAAGGCTATGAGAGGTCAGGCAAGGGAGATAGTGTTTAATGTTTATCAATACTTAGCCAAAGCTAAGGCTGAGAACTGATTATGTCTCGTTTAGGACTAGGGAAGGCTATGAGAGGACAGACAAGGGAGATAGTGTTTAATATTTATCAATACTTAGCCAAAACTAAGGCTGAAAACGGATTATGTCTCGTTTAGGACTAGGGAAGGCTATGAGAGGTCAGGCAAGGGAGATAGTGTTTAATATTTATCAATACTTAGCCAAAGCTTAGGCTGAGAACTGATTATGTCTCGTTTAGGACTAGGGAAGGCTATGAGAGGTCAGACAAGGGAGATAGTGTTTAATATTTATCAATACTTAGCCAAAGCTAAGGCTGAAAACTGATTATGTCTCGTTTAGGACTAGGGAAGACTATGAGAGGTCAGGCATGGGAGATAGTGTTTAATATTTATCAATACTTAGCCAAAGCTAAGGCTGAAAACTGATTATGTCTCGTTTAGGACTAGGGAAGACTATGAGAGGTCAGACAAGGGAGATAGTGTTTAATGTTTATCAATACTTAGCCAAAGCTAAGGCTGAGAACTGATTATGTCTCGTTTAGGACTAGGGAAGACTATGAGAGGTCAGGCAAGGGAGATAGTGTTTAATGTTTATCAACACTTAGCCAAAGCTAAGGCTGAGAACTGATTATGTCTCGTTTAGGACTAGAGAAGGGTATGAGAGGTCAGACAAGGGAGATAGTGTTTAATGTTTATCAATACTTAGCCAAAGCTAAGACTGAAACTGATTATGTCTCGTTTAGGACTAGAGAAGGCTATGAGAGGTCAGACAAGGGAGATAGTGTTTAATGTTTATCAATACTTAGCCAAAGCTATGGCTGAAAACTGATTATGTCTCGTTTAGGACTAGGGAAGGCTATTAGAGGTCAGGCAAGGGAGATAGTGTTTAATATTTATCAATACTTAGCCAAAGCTAAGGCTGAGAACTGATTATGTCTCGTTTAGGACTAGGAAAGACTATGAGAGGTCAGACAAGGGAGATAGTGTTTAATGTTTATCAATACTTAGCCCAAGCTAAGGCTGAGAACTGATTATGTCTCGTTTAGGACTAGGGAAGTCTATGAGAGGTCAGACAAGGGAGATAGTGTTTAATGTTTATCAATACTTAGCCAAAGCTAAGGCTGGAAATTCATTATGTCTCGTTTAGGACTAGGGAAGACTATGAGAGGTCAGGCAAGGGAGATAGTGTATAATGTTTATCAATACTTAGCCAAAGCTAAGGCTGAGAACTGATTATGTCTCGTTTAGGACTAGGGAAGGCTATGAGAGGTCAGGCAAGGGAGATAGTGTTTGATGTTTATCAGTACTTAGCCAAAGCTAAGGCTGAAAACTGATTATGTCTCGTTTAGGACTAGGGAAGGCTATGAGAGGTCAGGCAAGGGAGATAGTGTTTAATGTTTATAATACTTAGCCAAAGCTAAGGCTAAGAACTGATTATGTCTCGTTTAGGACTAGGGAAGGCTATGAGAGGTCAGACAAGGGAGATAGTGTTTAATGTTTATCAATACTTAGCCAAAGCTAAGGCTGAGAACTGATTATGTCTCGTTTAGGACTAGGGAAGGCTATGAGAGGTCAGGCAAGGGAGATAGTGTTTAATGTTTATCAATACTTAGCCAAAGCTAAGGCTGAGAACTGATTAGGTCTCGTTTAGGACTAGGGAAGGCTATGAGAGGTCAGACAAGGGAGATAGTGTTTAATATTTATCAATACTTAGCCAAAGCTAAGGCTGAAAACGGATTATGTCTCGTTTAGGACTAGGGAAGGCTATGAGAGTTCAGGCAAGGGAGATAGTGTTTAATATTTATCAATACTTAGCCAAAGCTAAGGCTGAGAAATGATTATGTCTCGTTTAGGACTAGGGAAGGCTATGAGAGGTCAGACAAGGGAGATAGTGTTTAATATTTATCAATACTTAGCCAAAGCTAAGGCTGAAAACTGATTATGTCTCGTTTAGGACTAGAGAAGGGTATGAGAGGTCAGACAAGGGAGATAGTGTTTAATGTTTATCAATACTTAGCCAAAGCTAAGACTGAAACTGATTATGTCTCGTTTAGGACTAGAGAAGGCTATGAGAGGTCAGACAAGGGAGATAGTGTTTAATGTTTATCAATACTTAGCCAAAGCTATGGCTGAAAACTGATTATGTCTCGTTTAGGACTAGGGAAGGCTATGAGAGGTCAGGCAAGGGAGATAGTGTTTAATATTTATCAATACTTAGCCAAAGCTAAGGCTGAGAACTGATTATGTCTCGTTTAGGACTAGGAAAGACTATGAGAGGTCAGACAAGGGAGATAGTGTTTAATGTTTATCAATACTTAGCCAAAGCTAAGGCTGAGAACTGATTATGTCTCGTTTAGGACTAGGGAAGTCTATGAGAGGTCAGGCAAGGGAGATAGTGTTTAATGTTTATCAATACTTAGCCAAAGCTAAGGCTGAGAACTGATTATGTCTCGTTTAGGACTAGGGAAGGCTATGAGAGGTCAGACAAGGGAGATAGTGTTTAATGTATATCAATACTTAGCCAAAGCTAAGGCTGGAAATTCATTATGTCTCGTTTAGGACTAGGGAAGACTATGAGAGGTCAGGCAAGGGAGATAGTGTATAATGTTTATCAATACTTAGCCAATGCTAAGGCTGAGAACTGATTATGTCTCGTTTAGGACTAGGGAAGGCTATGAGAGGTCAGGCAAGGGAGATAGTGTTTAATGTTTATCAATACTTAGCCAAAGCTAAGGCTGAAAACTGATTATGTCTCGTTTAGGACTAGGGAAGGCTATGAGAGGTCAGGCAAGGGAGATAGTGTTTAATGTTTATAATACTTAGCCAAAGCTAAGGCTAAGAACTGATTATGTCTCGTTTAGGACTAGGGAAGGCTATGAGAGGTCAGACAAGGGAGATAGTGTTTAATGTTTATCAATACTTAGCCAAAGCTAAGGCTGAGAACTGATTATGTCTCGTTTAGGACTAGGGAAGGCTATGAGAGGTCAGGCAAGGGAGATAGTGTTTAATGTTTATCAATACTTAGCCAAAGCTAAGGCTGAGAACTGATTATGTCTCGTTTAGGACTAGGGAAGGCTATGAGAGGTCAGACAAGGGAGATAGTGTTTAATATTTATCAATACTTAGCCAAAGCTAAGGCTGAAAACGGATTATGTCTCGTTTAGGACTAGGGAAGGCTATGAGAGGTCAGGCAAGGGAGATAGTGTTTAATATTTATCAATACTTAGCCAAAGCTAAGGCTGAGAAATGATTATGTCTCGTTTAGGACTAGGGAAGGCTATGAGAGGTCAGTCAAGGCAGATAGTGTTTAATGTTAATCAATACTTAGCCAAAGCTAAGGCTGAGAACTGATTATGTCTCGTTTAGGACTAGGGAAGGCTATGAGAGGTCAGGCAAGGGAGATAGTGTTTAATGTTTATCAATACTTAGCCAAAGCTAAGGCTGGAAATTGATTATGTCTCGTTTAGGACTAGGGAAGACTATGAGAGGTCAGGCAAGGGAGATAGTGTTTAATGTTTATCAGTACTTAGCCAAAGCTAAGGCTGGAAATTGATTATGTCTCGTTTAGGACTAGGGAAGGCTATGAGAGGTCAGGCAAGGGAGATAGTGTTTAATGTTTATCAATACTTAGCCAAAGCTAAGGCTGAGAACTGATTATGTCTTGTTTAGGACTAGGGAAGGCTATGAGAGGTCAGGCAAGGGAGATAGTGTTTAATGTTTATCAATACTTAGCCAAAGCTAAGGCTGAGAACTGATTATGTCTCGTTTAGGACTAGGGAAGGCTATGAGAGGTCAGGCAAGGGAGATAGTGTTTAATATTTATCAATACTTAGCCAAAGCTAAGGCTGGAAATTGATTATGTCTCGTTTAGGACTAGGGAAGGCTATGAGAGGTCAGGCAAGGGAGATAGTGTTTAATGTTTATCAATACTTAGCCAAAGCTAAGGCTGAGAACTGATTATGTCTCGTTTAGGACTAGGGAAGGCTATGAGAGGTCAGGCAAGGGAGATAGTGTTTAATGTTTATCAATACTTAGCCAAAGCTAAGGCTGAAAACAATTTAAACAACTATACGGTTGGTAGTTCAAACATATGGTTCAGATGGAGGGAAAAAGGCGTGGCCTATATTCTCGGTGCAGGAAATTGGCGGTAGCAATTCTCTCATAATAATTTAGAAGGCAATCTATCAGGCTGTACCGTACGAAATGTCAGTTTTGTTTACTTTGCGATTTAATCCTTTCCCTTTTTTATTTTGTTATTTACAAACATCATTGTTATTCACATAGAATTAAAGCTCTTTTATTCCTATTATTTAATCACTAACTTGCGTACTGTGTTGTGAGAACGATCCTCTGAGAAAAAAATAAAACTTAAATTATGACTTCAACGGAAATCCGTATTATTTTTCGTTATGAATTTAAGCTCGGTCATAGCGCTGCTGAGGCGTGTATGAACATTAACACGGCGTTCGGGGAGGGAACTGAGAATGAACGAACTTTTTACCGGTGGTTTTCCAGGTTTCGAAGTGGAACTTTTGACCTTGACAACGAGGAGCGAGGAAGGCGAGAAACCAAGCTTGACAATGACCACCTGAAAGAAAGGGTTGAAGCTGGTCCCTCAAAAAGCACTAGGGAATATGCCAAAGAACTCGGAGTAGGAGCCACGACAGTTTCAAGACATTTGAAGGAAATCGGCAAGTCCAAAACTGACTTTCATACGGCACAGCCTGATAGATTTTTAGAGGCGAATAATACTTTTAAAAATAAGTTTGTTTAATTAGCACTCATTATTAGTACTTTGATAACTGGTGACAACAACGTGTTGCCATCGTGTATTTTTGTGCTTGACTTCAGCCACTAGGCGATCACTAAACTATTTTTGTGCTTGACTTGAGCCACTAGGCGATCACTAAACTATTTTTGTGCTTGACTTGAGCCACTAGGCGATCACTAAACTATTTTGCCACTGCCATCCGTTTTAATGCTACCGGTTGTCTAAGGGTTGTTAAACATACCATTACTACCATTACTATATATTATATATACATTAGCCGTAGTTTGTATCCCGAATATACTCCCACTACTATATATTATGTATACATTAGCCGTAGTTTGTATCCCGAATATACTACCATTACTATATATTATGCATACATTAGCCGTAGTTTGTATCCCGAATATACTACCATTACTATATATTATGTATACATTAGCAGTAGTTTGTATCCCGAATATACTACCATTACTATATATTATGTATACATTAGCCGTAGTTTGTATCCCGAATATACTACCACTACTATATATTATATATACATTAGCCGTAGTTTGTATCCCGAATATACTACCACTACTATATATTAAGTATACATTAGCCGTAGTTTGTATCCCGAATATACTACCATTACTATATATTATGTATACATTAGCCGTAGTTTGTATCCCGAATATACTACCACTACTATATATTATGTATACATTAGCCGTAGTTTGTATCCCGAATATACTACCATTACTATATATTATGTATACATTAGCCGTAGTTTGTATCCCGAATATACTACCATTACTATATATTATGTATACATTAGCAGTAGTTTCTATCCCGAATATACTACCATTACTATATATTATGTATACATTAGCCGTAGTTTGTATCCCGAATATACTACCATTACTATTTATTATGTATACATTAGCCGTAGTTTGTATCCCGAATATACTACCACTACTATATATTATGTATACACTAGCCGTAGTTTGTATCCCGAATATACTACCATTACTATATATTATGTATACATTAGCCGTAGTTTGTATCCCGAATATACTACCATTACTATATGTTATGTATACATTAGCAGTAGTTTGTATCCCGAATATACTACCACTACTATATGTTATGTATACATCAGCGGTAGTTTGTATCCCGAATATACTACCACTACTATATGTTATGTATACATTAGCCGTAGTTTGTATCCCGAATATACTACCACTACTATATATTATGTATACATTAGCCGTAGTTTGTATCCCGAATATACTACCATTACTATATATTATGTATACATTAGCAGTAGTTTCTATCCCGAATATACTACCATTACTATATATTATGTATACATTAGCCGTAGTTTGTATCCCGAATATACTACCATTACTATATATTATGTATACATTAGCCGTAGTTTGTATCCCGAATATACTACCATTACTATATATTATGTATACATTAGCCGTAGTTTGTATCCCGAATATACTACCATTACTATATATTATGTATACATTAGCCGTAGTTTGTATCCCGAATATACTACCATTACTATATATTATGCATACATTAGCCGTAGTTTGTATCCCGAATATACTACCATTACTATATGTTATGTATACATTAGCAGTAGTTTGTATCCCGAATATACTACCACTACTATATGTTATGTATACATTAGCCGTAGTTTGTATCCCGAATATACTACCACTACTATATGTTATGTATACATTAGCCGTAGTTTGTATCCCGAATATACTACCACTACTATATATTATGTATACATTAGCCGTAGTTTGTATCCCGAATATACTACCATTACTATATATTATGTATACATTAGCAGTAGTTTCTATCCCGAATATACTACCATTACTATATATTATGTATACATTAGCCGTAGTTTGTATCCCGAATATACTACCATTACTATATATTATGTATACATTAGCCGTAGTTTGTATCCCGAATATACTACCATTACTATATATTATGTATACATTAGCCGTAGTTTGTATCCCGAATATACTACCATTACTATATATTATGTATACATTAGCCGTAGTTTGTATCCCGAATATACTACCATTACTATATATTATGTATACATTAGCCGTAGTTTGTATCCCGAATATACTACCATTACTATATATTATGTATACATTAGCCGTAGTTTGTATCCCGAATATACTACCATTACTATATATTATGTATACATTAGCCGTAGTTTGTATCCCGAATATACTACCATTACTATATATTATGTATACATTAGCCGTAGTTTGTATCCCGAATATACTACCATTACTATATATTATGTATACATTAGCCGTAGTTTGTATCCCGAATATACTACCATTACTATATATTATGTATACATTAGCCGTAGTTTGTATCCCGAATATACTACCATTACTATATATTATGTATACATTAGCCGTAGTTTGTATCCCGAATATACTACCATTACTATATATTATGTATACATTAGCCGTAGTTTGTATCCCGAATATACTACCATTACTATATATTATGTATACATTAGCCGTAGTTTGTATCCCGAATATACTACCACTACTATATGTTATGTATACATTAGCCGTAGTTTGTATCCCGAATATACTACCACTACTATATATTATGTATACATTAGCCGTAGTTTGTATCCCGAATATACTACCATTACTATATATTATGTATACATTAGCAGTAGTTTCTATCCCGAATATACTACCATTACTATATATTATGTATACATTAGCCGTAGTTTGTATCCCGAATATACTACCATTACTATATATTATGTATACATTAGCCGTAGTTTGTATCCCGAATATACTACCATTACTATATATTATGTATACATTAGCAGTAGTTTCTATCCCGAATATACTACCATTACTATATATTATGTATACATTAGCCGTAGTTTGTATCCCGAATATACTACCATTACTATTTATTATGTATACATTAGCCGTAGTTTGTATCCCGAATATACTACCACTACTATATATTATGTATACACTAGCCGTAGTTTGTATCCCGAATATACTACCATTACTATATATTATGTATACATTAGCCGTAGTTTGTATCCCGAATATACTACCATTACTATATATTATGTATACATTAGCAGTAGTTTGTATCCCGAATATACTACCACTACTATATGTTATGTATACATCAGCGGTAGTTTGTATCCCGAATATACTACCACTACTATATGTTATGTATACACTAGCCGTAGTTTGTATCCCGAATATACTACCATTACTATATATTATGTATACATTAGCCGTAGTTTGTATCCCGAATATACTACCATTACTATATATTATGTATACATTAGCCGTAGTTTGTATCCCGAATATACTACCACTACTATATATTATGTATACATCAGCGGTAGTTTGTATCCCGAATATACTACCACTACTATATATTATGTATACACTAGCCGTAGTTTGTATCCCGAATATACTACCATTACTATATATTATGTATACATTAGCCGTAGTTTGTATCCCGAATATACTACCACTACTATATATTATGTATACATTAGCCGTAGTTTGTATCCCGAATATACTACCATTACTATATATTATGTATACATTAGCAGTAGTTTCTATCCCGAATATACTACCATTACTATATATTATGTATACATTAGCCGTAGTTTGTATCCCGAATATACTACCATTACTATATATTATGTATACATTAGCCGTAGTTTGTATCCCGAATATACTACCATTACTATATATTATGTATACATTAGCCGTAGTTTGTATCCCGAATATACTACCATTACTATATATTATGTATACATTAGCCGTAGTTTGTATCCCGAATATACTACCATTACTATATATTATGTATACATTAGCCGTAGTTTGTATCCCGAATATACTACCATTACTATATATTATGTATACATTAGCCGTAGTTTGTATCCCGAATATACTACCATTACTATATATTATGTATACATTAGCCGTAGTTTGTATCCCGAATATACTACCACTACTATATATTATGTATACATTAGCCGTAGTTTGTATCCCGAATATACTACCATTACTATATATTATGTATACATTAGCCGTAGTTTGTATCCCGAATATACTACCATTACTATATATTATGTATACATTAGCCGTAGTTTGTATCCCGAATATACTACCATTACTATATGTTATGTATACATTAGCCGTAGTTTGTATCCCGAATATACTACCACTACTATATATTATGTATACATTAGCCGTAGTTTGTATCCCGAATATACTACCATTACTATACATTATGTATACATTAGCCGTAGTTTGTATCCCGAATATACTACCATTACTATATATTATGTATACATTAGCCGTAGTTTGTATCCCGAATATACTACCATTACTATATATTATGTATACATTAGCCGTAGTTTGTATCCCGAATATACTACCACTACTATATATTATGTATACATTAGCCGTAGTTTGTATCCCGAATATACTACCATTACTATATATTATGTATACATTAGCCGTAGTTTGTATCCCGAATATACTACCATTACTATATATTATGTATACATTAGCCGTAGTTTGTATCCCGAATATACTACCATTACTATATGTTATGTATACATTAGCCGTAGTTTGTATCCCGAATATACTACCACTACTATATATTATGTATACATTAGCCGTAGTTTGTATCCCGAATATACTACCATTACTATATATTATGTATACATTAGCCGTAGTTTGTATCCCGAATATACTACCATTACTATATATTATGTATACATTAGCCGTAGTTTGTATCCCGAATATACTACCACTACTATATATTATGTATACATTAGCCGTAGTTTGTATCCCGAATATACTACCATTACTATATATTATGTATACATTAGCCGTAGTTTGTATCCCGAATATACTACCATTACTATATATTATGTATACATTAGCCGTAGTTTGTATCCCGAATATACTACCACTACTATATATTATGTATACATTAGCCGTAGTTTGTATCCCGAATATACTACCATTACTATATATTATGTATACATTAGCCGTAGTTTGTATCCCGAATATACTACCATTACTATATATTATGTATACATTAGCCGTAGTTTGTATCCCGAATATACTACCATTACTATATATTATGTATAACATTAGCCGTAGTTTGTATCCCGAATATACTACCATTACTATATATTATGTATACATTAGCCGTAGTTTGTATCCCGAATATACTACCATTACTATATATTATGTATACATTAGCCGTAGTTTGTATCCCGAATATACTACCATTACTATATATTATGTATACATTAGCCGTAGTTTGTATCC
>OX328124.1:3082182-3379682 GCA_946811695.1 Gonocerus acuteangulatus
AGAGCGATTCAGGTTGGACATTTTTTTCAAAAATATAATAATTTAAAAACTGTTTCCTATACATTAAAAGATTCGTAAAAACAAAACCAGCTAATGACTATTATATAAGGGGTGCTTTACGTAATTGCAATATTGAAAATATTATCTTGTTGGGAACAACAAAACACAAACAATTTTAAGTCAATTTCAAAAGTTTTAATGAGGAAGGAAACAATGAATAATAAAGAACCGAGATGAACTTTTTACAGAACAAAATAAAAAAAAACTCGTTAATTAATTTTCGACGACTTCTTTTTAATGAGAATGGAAAACTCTCGCTGGATTTTCACGTTTATTCTTTTCTTTTATAGAATTAAATGCTTGGATAAATACAGAACCTTAAAGGTATAACCATTAATTAACAATTATCATTTCTTTTATTGATTTTTATTACATGGTTTTACTTTCACCGTCTCCCTCTCCCTCCCGTTCTCGCTCCCTCCCTCTCTGTCTTTCCAATCTCCTAATCATGTTTTCTGAAGGAATCTAACTAAATTACACCCTTTAACATTTAAATGGTTGCTTTTCAGGGAAACTACTGGATTTGATAAATATAGTAAAACACAATGACCCTGATGAGATATGTTTTAATTGTATTTTCATTATACTGCATCAAAAAACATGTGTTTTCAATACTCGATTTGAGTCAGTAACATAGTACTTATCGGGCCTAGCCCCGAAAAATCTTTTTGGTGCGTTAACCTTACCTGCTACTAATAAACATGTGTTTTCAATACTCGATTTGAGTCCGTAACATAGTACTTCTCGGGCCTAGCCCCGAAAAATCTTTTTGGTGCGCTAACCTTACCTGCTACTAATAAACATGTGTTTTCAATACTCGATTTGAGTCCGTAACATAGTACTTTTCGGACCTAGGCCCGAAAAATCTTTTTGGTCCGCTAACCTTACCTGCTACTAATAAACATGTGTTTTCAATACTCGATTTGAGTCCGTAACATAGTACTTTTCGGACCTAGGCCCGAAAAATCTTTTTGGTCCGCTAACCTTACCTGCTACTAATAAACATGTGTTTTCAATACTCGATTTGAGTCCGTAACATAGTACTTTTCGGACCTAGGCCCGAAAAATCTTTTTGGTCCGCTAACCTTACCTGCTACTAATAAACATGTGTTTTCAATACTCGATTTGAGTCCGTAACATAGTACTTCTCGGGCCTAGCCCCGAAAAATCTTTTTGGTGCGTTAACCTTACCTGCTACTAATAAACATGTGTTTTCAATACTCGATTTGAGTCCGTAACATAGTACTTTTCGGACCTAGGCCCGAAAAATCTTTTTGGTCCGCTAACCTTACCTGCTACTAATAAACATGTGTTTTCAATACTCGATTTGAGTCCGTAACATAGTACTTCTCGGGCCTAGCCCCGAAAAATCTTTTTGGTGCGCTAACCTTACCTGCTACTAATAAACATGTGTTTTCAATACTCGATTTGAGTCCGTAACATAGTACTTTTCGGACCTAGGCCCGAAAAATCTTTTTGGTCCGCTAACCTTACCTGCTACTAATAAACATGTGTTTTCAATACTCGATTTGAGTCCGTAACATAGTACTTTTCGGACCTAGGCCCGAAAAATCTTTTTGGTCCGCTAACCTTACCTGCTACTAATAAACATGTGTTTTCAATACTCGATTTGAGTCCGTAACATAGTACTTTTCGGACCTAGGCCCGAAAAATCTTTTTGGTCCGCTAACCTTACCTGCTACTAATAAACATGTGTTTTCAATACTCGATTTGAGTCCGTAACATAGTACTTCTCGGGCCTAGCCCCGAAAAATCTTTTTGGTGCGTTAACCTTACCTGCTACTAATAAACATGTGTTTTCAATACTCGATTTGAGTCCGTAACATAGTACTTTTCGGACCTAGGCCCGAAAAATCTTTTTGGTCCGCTAACCTAACCTGCTACTAATAAACATGTGTTTTCAATACTCGATTTGAGTCCGTAACATAGTACTTTTCGGACCTAGGCCCGAAAAATCTTTTTGGTGCGTTAACCTTACCTGCTACTAATAAACATGTGTTTTCAATACTCGATTTGAGTCCGTAACATAGTACTTCTCGGGCCTAGCCCCGAAAAATCTTTTTGGTGCGTTAACCTTACCTGCTACTAATAAACATGTGTTTTCAATACTCGATTTGAGTCCGTAACATAGTACTTCTCGGGCCTAGCCCCGAAAAATCTTTTTGGTCCGCTAACCTTACCTGCTACTAATAAACATGTGTTTTCAATACTCGATTTGAGTCCGTAACATAGTACTTTTCGGGCCTAGCCCCGAAAAATCTTTTTGGTGCACTAACCTTACCTGCTACTAATAAACATGTGTTTTCAATACTCGATTTGAGTCAGTAACATAGTACTTCTCGGGCCTAGCCCCGAAAAATCTTTTTGGTGCGCTAACCTTACCCGCTACTAATAAACATGTGTTTTCAATACTCGATTTGAGTCCGTAACATAGTACTTCTCAGGCCTAAGCCCGAAAAATGTTTTTGGTGCACTAACCTTACCTGCTACTAATAAACATGTGTTTTCAATACTCGATTTGAGTCCGTAACATAGTACTTCTCGGGCCTAGCCCCGAAAAATCTTTTTGGTGCGTTAACCTTACCTGCTACTAATAAACATGTGTTTTCAATACTCGATTTGAGTCCGTAACATAGTACTTCTCGGGCCTAGCCCCGAAAAATCTTTTTGGTCCGCTAACCTTACCTGCTACTAATAAACATGTGTTTTCAATACTCGATTTGAGTCCGTAACATAGTACTTTTCGGGCCTAGCCCCGAAAAATCTTTTTGGTGCACTAACCTTACCTGCTACTAATAAACATGTGTTTTCAATACTCGATTTGAGTCAGTAACATAGTACTTCTCGGGCCTAGCCCCGAAAAATCTTTTTGGTGCGCTAACCTTACCCGCTACTAATAAACATGTGTTTTCAATACTCGATTTGAGTCCGTAACATAGTACTTCTCAGGCCTAAGCCCGAAAAATGTTTTTGGTGCACTAACCTTACCTGCTACTAATAAACATGTGTTTTCAATACTCGATTTGAGTCCGTAACATAGTACTTCTCGGGCCTAGCCCCGAAAAATCTTTTTGGTGCGCTAACCTTACCTGCTACTAATAAACATGTGTTTTCAATACTCGATTTGAGTCAGTAACATAGTACTTTTCGGGCCTAGCCCCGAAAAATCTTTTTGGCGCGCTAACCTTACCTGCTACTAATAAACATGTGTTTGAAGGAGGTTACTTTTATCTACTGTGATTCATTCGAATATTTGTTTACTTATAATAAGTAGTGTGTTTAAAGTGCAATACAACATGGATATACCAGAAGATGTTTTAGAAGAAGCCCAAGAAGCTTTAAACGGACTACTTCAAACAAAGGTTTTAATATAATGAATAACCAGAATTGTACTATAAATATTAATGTAAAAGTATAATTACTTTTCTTCTATTATAGGTTAATAAACAGATGTGGTTTTTTTCAAATAAAAAAAAAGGTGTCAATTTAATTTCTTTTACTGTATCTTTAAGTTATTAATGAAATATAAATGGGTTTTAATGTACTCAAGTATGAGCAGTATAATGAAAAGTATTGTTCATAACACCTACCAAAAGTGTGTTTTCGGTGCTTGGTCTAATTTCCGCGCACCGAAAACAACCACTTTTGGTACTAGTGATGAAAATAACTATTTCAGAACCATTTTTTACAAGTACCTTCTGACATAATACAATAGTAATTTATATGGTTAGAAAAAGGTGTCTTTCTTCTTTTGAAAGAGCTAAAGGACGTAAAAATAAGATTTTGTCAAGGGGAGATAATGAATTTTAAAACGTCACGTCACTTTTTCGATAACAAATTTTTAGTCTCTTGGGAAAAATTGTTATTCTCTTTTTCGATTATATTTACCACATTATACTTTCTTGGGGTGCTGATTTTAAATCTGATTTTACTTTTGTAACAAAAAAATATATAATACTAGTTTACTTGAAAAAGTGAGAATATTTTTGAATTTATTTGACGAAATATAGATTTTTATTTTAACGATTGTATTGTTCTATAAAACAAATGAATTGGTGAAAAAGTCATATCATTCTCCAAACCCGATATATAAAATAATCCATTTTCAAACTATTTTATTTCATTTCTCGACTCCTAAGGCGCATTGGACGGAACGCTGGGACACGTGTCGACTATTTTTCGATGTAGAATCACCAGAAAGAAATGGACCATCGCTGACCCCATCGCTGTATACTTCTCTCGTAAGTTGTAATGTCAGTCTGATTTGATTCGATATCGAGTAAGAATCGCAAGATTGATTCGATGCTATTAGTACTTGGTATCGAATCTAAAGTATCGAGTATCTACTAGTATTTACTAGTATCGGGACGTCCCTAGACAAGAGTTTTAAAACTTTTGAATAATCAAGGAAATGGTTAGTAGCTACGAGAGAATAGATACGAGAGTATGTGTAATTGTCCTATGATAGCCTTGTAAACCCTACTCTCTCATCAGTCATGGACTAGCTAATGCTGATCGTTAGAAGCATCATGGCGGCGTGACATACTTCAACCATCAGCTGATTCATGTATTTATGGCTAAACACATAGATCAGACCGTCCAGCTTTCGGCTACTGGCTGCCCTTGGAATCAGAATTAGTCCGGTACATGGCTAGTCCGGTCTCCGATTAGGTCTTTTGTTATCACTTGGCCTTTCGTTGAGTAATATAAAAGTCCGTCACACAGGAGCTGCATAAATAAGCACTTTCCTAAAAATTTGGGTAGTGTAGACTGCATGCCTGAATAACTTGCTTAAAATATCCTATATAAATAAAATAAAAACATATATATATATATATATATATATATATATATAGAGAGAGAGAGAGAGAGAGAGAGAGAGAGAGAGTGGTAAATACAGCAGAAAATAACAAAATGTCACTTAAAGCCATGAGAAAATGTGTGTTGGAATTAACCTCAAGGTAGAGCATACATCCAGGACAACATGAATTCCGCGTGGCGTACACAACTCTTGCGTATTCAAGTCAGCTGTAAAGCGGTTATGGAACAAGAAAACAATCGAGTTAGTAGGTAGTAGTGGGTGGGTAAACGAAATAGGTTGAAGACTAAAATCGGAAATTTTATTATATATATATATAGCTGTTACCCGGCGTGCAATGCTACACCTACTTTCTGCCTTTGACTCTCCCCGTATCAAAATCTACCTGTATACCCAGTTACGTCAAAATCGGCCAAACGATGTGAATTTGTTTATACCTAGATGTAGTTCGTGAGACAGCCAACAGAGGCCAGCACCAAAGCAGTTCTGAAAAAAAAACAACAGAGGCCAGTAGCATAGCCTGCGAGTAGATAGCTCTTATCAAAGAAAGGCCAGCGCTCCTTAGTTAGACAGTGACTGTTGATATATATCGTCTCCCCTCACCACCCCTCCGGGCTGGACACAAGGGATGGTTCGATGGTGAATGGTATACATCAGGTAAACAGTATGAACCCTAGGTATTAGGCTGACAACCTGCTGTACCCGAGACCTGGCTAAGTCTGTCATCACATTACACAATACAATGTAAAATTTAGATTGTAATATAAGTGTAAATAAATATATATTCATTCAGAAGAAAAAAAAAAGAAAAACATTTACATTAAAAATAGTTGGCTTCTGAATAAAAAACTATTTTTGGACAATATGTTTGAAAACAGTTAATGAAACGTGCGCCATCAGCTGTTGGACTAATGTAGAAATCCGTGAAAGGTAAACAAGAGATTGGGATACAGGTTCATAGGAAGGAAGGTTAGACAGCCAGTGTTTCTAGAATCCCTAAATTACTATGGAAGGGGAACATTTGTGCTTTCAAATTACATTATAAATTGTTTATTCCATGTTTCGAAATGCGGTAAGTCCTATAGCAACATGAAGAATATACATATATATAATTCCATCACCTTGACCTTTAATAATTAATATTCAGAAAGAAGATGGTTTACCTCATCCTCGTGTCCATAACCGGCATGGATGCTCCCAGCTGCTTATTATAGACATTGCTAGAAACATGTCTTTTTTATGTATTACATAAAGTCCAACTAATTTAATATACAATATAAAAAACCCTACTAATATTATATTATGTCCATAGATATTCCTATTCGAAACGTTAAATAGGTCTAAGGAACTATTGGTAAACCAATTTATCTTGTTGATTTTAAAGAATCATACCTAACTATATACCGAAGAATTCATTCAAATATATTTATATATATATGTATATATATATATATATATATATATATATATATATATATATGTATATATATATATGTATATATATATATATATATATTTACTTCGTGTGTGTGTGTATATATATATATATATATATATATACAGTGGAACATGGATAATTCGAAATCGTCTTTAATTCGAATATTTCTCTCGGTCCCTAGAATTTATGGCATAAACAATGTAAAAAAATCATGGTTAATTCGAATAAAATTTTGGATAATTCGAATTTTTTACGAGTCTGTGCCTCCAATGGGAATGGACAGAGAGGCGGTCGATCTTAAATCTTGTGAAAATATTCTCCCCTCGGATAAGAAGGATAGTAAGATACGGATGTTTGTTTGTTTGTGCCGTTTTTGGGCGAAAGAACCCCATGGTCGTCATCGCCCTACCGTGCAAAACAGCTGCACGAATCAGCTCACCGCGGAATACGGATGTAGGTGTTCCGGGACAAGAAGCGCGGCAGTCTCATAGTCTAGTTCTTGGACTCCAAGAGTTCTGCAAAGTTGTGGGTCGCGCTTCCTCCCTTCCAGGGGTTGTTATAGTTACATCCTGTCGTTTTATCCTAGAATTCCCTTCCACCATCCCTCCCATCTTCATTTCTTAATCAGTTCTAAGTCAGTCAGCGCCTAGATCTGTTGTATTGTTTGTGCCTTGAATTTCTGGTGTACAGTGCAGTTCAGTGAGTTGTTGATTTAAGATGTCGAAGCCTAGAAGTTATAAAACTTTCACGTCAAAGAAAATAGCTGCCATTAAAGAAGTTGAAAAAGGAATAAGGAAAAAATCTGAAATTGCCAAGGACTTTGGAATTCCTCCTAACACTTTACCAACTTACCTGAAAAATAAAGAAAAAATTCTTGCCCATGAAAATGACTTTTTTTCAAAACAATAGACTTTTATTTTTACTTTTTTAATTAATTATTTATTACTAATGTACGTAATTATCAATTCATGAAAGGTTTTTCTTTAAATAATATTTTTATTTAAAATGTATTTTTTTTTTAATTAAAAAACGTTAAAATATGGAGTTCGATTTTTGAGCTCTTTATTTTCAAAAACTTTCGTAATTCGAATTTTGGATAATTCGGTAGGGAAATTTTAAATATTTTATTGTAAAATGGAGGGTTTTAAGGTCCTAGTACACCAGGGAAAATCTAGAAGTCATTTTACTTTGTTATAGGCTTTTTTTTACATGAAATGTTATTAACAAAACGAAATTTCTGGGGGGGGCTGCAGCCCCCACCCCCCTTATATACGCCATGTCAATGCCATGACAACATAAAATGCCAAAAATGGACTTGGTCTAGTTGTGCTATAAACCCTCCATATTTAGATGTAAGCTAGTTCAATTTGAAATAATTCTGAACAATATTCTTGTTATTTATATAAATTTTACGGTCCATTATTATTAACTAGGAATTTTAGGACGGGTTATCTATAGGTCACCACCCTTTTCTAGCCAGGATAGGGCTGATGCCTTTTCTTTTTTCTAAATTAAAGCCACTACCCCATAGTGGGAATCGAACCCACGACCCTTGGCTCGGAGTGTTAAGTGCTCACGCCTTAACACTCACGGCCACCGGGCCTCCCATATTCCTGTTAATGCGAGCTAAAATCCAAGTGTTTGATTTGAACCCCTTGTAGTGAAGTCCAATCAAGATAGCCCGCCCCTCCAAACCATCGACCCGTCACCGGATCTCCTGTTCCTCCAACTCCAATCCTGTCCTTTCATCAACCTGTAATCCCGTCGGGATATCCCGTTCCAGAAGTCCTTCTGCTGATTCTCTGAACGTGCAACGCGACGCCCTACATAGGACTACGGTAACGAGGACGGTAATAAGCAGGCTCAGGTGTTAGATTGCAGTTGAGGGATACGTACAGCTGGAGGAATACACATTATTAACACGGTCCTATCGCCAGGTACCTAATTATAAATTAATTAAAGACTGACTGGCCCTAGGGACGGTCTGGACCCCCGAATCCAACCCACGAACGAAGACTCTAGAAGATAAAATATTCAGTGTTAGCTCGAGATTTGAACTCAAGTCCTCCAGCATATTAGTCAAGTGTAATATCACTGAGCTAACCTCGCCCACTTGAAAATGAATCACAATTGAAATTATATCAACGCATTGTTTTTGAAAACCGTTTCACAAGAAAAAAAATCGCTATGGCAAATGACTCGAGCGAGTTCATACCCAGCGCCAGTGTTGCTATAGTCCGCCCGCAAAGAACAAGAAGGGGCGTGGCTCGAGGGGAGTTAAAGCTTCCCACACATGGGCTGGGTGCAGCGCGTCCAGACTACCTGGTTCTTTCGTTTGCGGGCGGACTATATTTAGAGATAGAAACTACGTTACAAGCCTCATCACTTAATTTACAAACAATATTTCATCTCTTATTCTTTAAGTTCTTTTTTTTTTTTTTTCTTTTTTTTTTTTTTTTTTTTTTTTTAATTTTCCTTATGACAATGGATTTGTCTAATTATAATTGGACATGTATATGTATAATCGTTCTGAGCGAATCCCCTAAGGTTATAAATAAATTATTTTTTTTTAAATATACATTTCTGTGTGTTTGTCTGTTAACACTCTAGCGCTCACAATTTTTGTTTTATCATATATATATCGTTTCTTGAAGAAATAATTGGAAGGGTGTGTTAACTAGTAATATCGGGAAATCAGGAAGATTTACACTGGGTCCAAGTAAATAATTTTCCCATACCGGTAATAAGGAATATGCGTTTTCTGCGTTACGGATTATTTTATTCAGTTTTCAACTATTGATATACTTGCATATTATTTTATTGACGTTTTAATCAACTTATATTTATGAAAATGTTAACCACAAACAAATAATGTAATGGTATTCTTGATGTATTAAAGCAATAATGACGTTTTTACTGTCCTCTAGTCCGCTGATGTCTGTGATAACGCAGATGGATCCTGATAACAGGGATTGATAACGCCGGGCCTGATAAGAGGAGATTATATCGTTGATTGTGATAAGAGATATGATTGATGCCAGTCTGTGATAACAGGAATCTGAGACGAAGGTATAAATGTCTTTTAACAACCCGGAAACAGGGGAATGATAACACAGATGGATCCTGATAACAGGGATTGATATCAGCTGATGTCTGTGATAACAGGAATCTGAGACGAAGGTACAAATATCTTGTAACAACCCGGAAACAGGGGAATGATAACACAGATGGATCCTGATAACAGGGATTGATATCAGCTGATTGTGATAAGAGATATGATTGATATCAGCTGATGTCTGTGATAACAGGAATCTGAGACGAAGGTACAAATGTCTTTTAACAACCCGGAAACAGGGGAATGATAACACAGATGGATCCTGATAACAGGGATTGATATCGCCGGGCCTGATAAGGGAAGATTGATATCAGCTGATTGAGCTCCCTAGGAAGACCTGTGATAAGCATCAGAGCATGGAGCTTGGCTATATCCCGCATTCCTTCGAGGAGAGCAAGAGGAAGATTCAATTCCGCGAATTCTTTAATAACAATTTCATAAAAAGTAATACTTTAGCTACAAGTACCCTCAGTGCTTGAGAGAAACTTCTCCTCAGAGAAACTAGCCTTAAAACTTGGAAAAGTAGATAGGACTCTGTAGGAAAAGGTTACCATCTTAAGATATACCTATTTCGAATTTAATACCACTTATATTTTCACCTACATGACTACTGACAGGAAATGAAACACAAATTTATAGCTACACAGATTTAAACTAACTCTCAATAACAATTAAATATGTTATGGTGATTAGATAGTTAGCCGTCGAGGTGATAAGTAAAGATGGAATGGTTGGGATTCGGCTAAATAAACCTCAATATGATTTTGTTTAAAAAAATCTATATTTCGGAGGTTTCGGCTACTCATTGGTAGCCTTCGTCAGCTAATATGACAAAAAAATAAATAAATACAGAAAAAAAAAAAAAGTTTATAATTGTGATAGGTAACAGAACTATAAATACAATTAACTTATAAAAGAACATATCGTCTTAAATTCTTAGAATGAAAAAATAAATAGGTACAATAATTGATTTTAATAGTAATTAGTAACATTAATTGATTTTACAAAGATACATTTTCTTTGTAAAATTAATTAATGTTACTATCAGCTACTATATTTGTCATTGGTATGTAGTTTCTTATTTCTTTGTAAAATCAATTAATGTTACTAATTACTATTAAAATCAATTATTGTACCTATTTACTTTTTCATTCTACTCATTCTAAGAATTTAAGACGATATGTTCTTTTATAAGTTAATTGTATCTATAGTTCTGTTACCTATCACAATTATAAACTTTTTTTGTTTTTTTTTTCTGTATTTATTTATTTTTTTGTCATATTAGCTGACGAAGGCTACCAATGAGTAGCCGAAACGTCCGAAATATAGATTTTTTAAAACAAAATCATATTGAGGTTTATTTAGCCGAATCCCAACCATTCCATCTTTACTTAATTAAATATGTTATTCTAACCAAAAATGTTAAATGAATTTCAAAATATTTTATGTAAGTTTTTATCCATGAATAAATGAAAAGGACGACTATTTCTAAAGAAATTTTAGAATCCTGAAGCCAAGTTCCACACTTTACAGTATTCATCATTTTTCAGTTTTAACATTCCATCTCCTGGTCTAACAATATCTGAATAATATAACCTCATAGAACCTCCATTCCTACAAATCTTTTCTTTACAAATAATCCCTCTTTCCTGGAAAAATGAAACTGAAATTTCTTCATTCCAACATTTTTAATTTTTCTAAAATTATACATATTAAACTATATTATTTAAATTTTAACATCCATTATTATTAACTACGAATTTTAGGTCGGGTTATCTATGGGTTACCACTCTTTTCCAGCCAGGATAGGAGGGCTGGTGCATTTTCATTTTTTTTTTTTCTAACAAAGCCACCACCCCTAGTGGGAATCGAACCCACGACTTTTGCCATGGAGTTTTAAGTGCTCAAGCCTTAACACTCACAGCAAACATGCCTTCCTTCCAAATGTTAAAATAAATATTGACTTATTACAGGTTATTATAAAAATAACAAATTTAAATAGTTAAAAAAATATGGACAAACGTCTGATGAAGCAAGAATGGGATTTCTGTGAAATACCGACCTTTGGAGAATACCGTTTCAACAACAACAATAATTCTCCCCAGCCAAAAAACCTGAAACAAAAAATCATATATATATATATATATATATATATATATATATATATATATATATATATATATATATATATATAATACATCCACAGAAGACTTGGGATTCTCCCCATATTGCCCTAAGGGCTGTATTTGACCAGGGGCTGGGCCCGGATATTAGATTTCTAGCTTCTTCCTATATCTGTTGTCTGCACTCCGTAGTATATATATATATTCAATTATTCATTTGGGCTTAACTATTTCTTCGGTATTCACATATGATTATTTAGAATTAGATAGGCCAGAGAAAGATATTATGTTATTATAGATATTATCTTGCCCTCATGTACTCAAAAGTCCGTCTCGAAGGACTGCATCATCTTAGCGCGGTTCCGTTCATATCCCTAGTCTAATTTGGAAAGATTAAAATAGAAGCAGTCTTTTTTTAAAAATTAATTATTATAATGACGTGTCAACCCTTAAGGTCACTAACGCCATTCCTGTGAGTAGTAAAGTCTTGAAAGGTCATGATTTACAATCTTACCTGGAAGGGTCTGCTTACTCTAGAAACGGACCTGCTAGTGAAAAGGTCTTGGAATCTTGGAAATCTATATTTCTAACAATAAATTGTTTTTGTTATTTTACTTAACCAGTTTTATTGTCAAATACATTATCCAACTATAAGTAATTAAAAAATAACAAGGAATAAAAAACAGACAAAAAGAACAGTTCGAATAAGCGAAATCAATTACTTTAAAGGTTTAAGCTCTTATTTCTCCGATTGACATCGCCTAATCAAAACTTTCATTAGAACCTTTTTTTAGAGCATTTAATAAGCTTTCTAATGGTATTCTTCCGTTTACCAAGATTCTCAACCTTTTTCGAGATATTAAGGAAAGTAAACAAAGTTACTAAAACTTTTTATGTCTGTTAATAAAATATTTTATTCTAACCCTTCCTTTACTCCAAACGTAACCAAAATTTCAACATATTAGTTTTGATGAAAGTAGAACATGCAGAAAATGTTCCAACTGAATCCCATGATTCTAAGTACCCAAACCAAAAACGGTATTCAAAAAATATTTTTCCAATTTTCTCGAAAACGGTTAAAGCTATCGCCTTGGAAATGGTTTCATTCGTTTTCCTAGCCCAGGAATCATATAAAACGAGTACTTAGAAGCTTATGAACTCAAAAACGTAAGCGTTACGATTTTTTTTGCGCGAATTTCGCCCCAAACGCCATCTTCCAGTAGGCGGATTTAGCTGGTTAACGAACTTGACCTTTCAAATTGGACGACGGATTTTTGTACCAAATTTCATCACAATTGGACCATTAGGGAAGCCAGAAATGAGCGAACAGACAAATATATATATATATATATATATATATATATATATATACATATAAATAAATATATACATATATATATATATATATATATATATATATATATATACAAATTTGAACCACCGTTATTTTCGGTCTCTAGGGGTTCTGAAACGCGAAATTTTCTATTCGGCACTTTCGGATTGTTTCATTGTATCAACCTTATAAGCGGGGTTCCTCCCTATGGGGGAGGGAGGAACCGCGCTAAAAAACATTCTTTTTCTCTCGACCGTAGTGCTGGGATCAATAGGTTCAATATTAAGCCTAAAAACTCAAAACATGTCAATAATAAATGTATGGAAGCCCGACTCGACTTCAACAAACATTATTGCTTCCATCGGCAATATATCACCGAAGTTGGGGTGTTAATAGCCCTATAGTTGACATGCCGTTAAAAACATACACCATAAAATAAAAACAATTATTGTTGCTGAAGGCTTTCTTCAAGTTGAATGTGTCTTTTCCGTCTTCTCTGTACAATATCATTAAAACTAAAAAATGTTTTCACTCACCATAAAGACTAAGAAATAAACTGTTATGATTTAACATTTGGCACCCGTTACAGTGCCCATTCTTAGCGCAAAAACGCACTAAAATAAATAAATTATATTTGATGTCAGCACACCAACGGACACAGCGGATTTCCTGAATAAGTGAAAGGTGGAACGCGTTAATAATCAGGAAGTCGACTGCTGGGGACTTGGACGGCGTGCTGTAGATTAAACTATCAAGACTAGCCTTCAAGGAAATTGTCATGATAATTACCTCTGTGGAATATCATTACTGGTAGAAGATTGCCATTTCGTGATTCAAGCAAAACATGAGTCGCTCAGAGATAATTAGCAAGCTGGTTCTTTCTTTAGTTCTATCATTCTATCTAGTTGGTAGCTTTCCTCCACGCAAGTCGTCGTTTAGCGATCGGCCTAAGACCCAGTGCACAGGATGCGCCCACCGGAACATGGTTTTTGGAGCGAATGTCGCGCGAAAAAAATAGTTCCGCTTACTTCATATGCTTGCAAGTACTCGTTTTATAGGCTTCTTGGCCTAGGAAAACGAATGAAACCATTTTTAAGGCGATAGCTTTAACAGCTTATAAGGTTGATACAATGAAACAATCCGGAAGGGCCGCCTAGAAAATTCGCGTTTCAGAACCCATGGAGACCGAAAATAACGGTGGTTCAAATTTGTATATATATAACTTATATGACGTACGAAAGAATAGACGTTTTTAAAAAGGAGCTATATCATACACAAGGGGTATAGACAAGACGAGTGCTAGACAAGAACTGATTTATTCATCCTGGCTGGGCTCTATTTATAGGCCCAGCCTGTTGGTTTTCCTTTTACACTTCCTTACACCCCTAACAATCCCCCCCCCAGTTTCTGACAACTGTTCAGAAACTCTTAAACAATATACAATAGGGGCATAAGGACAACCACAACCCCAAAACTTACACCCCTAACAATCCCCCCCCCCCAGTTTCTGACAACTGTTCAGAAACTCTTAAACAATATACAATAGGGGCATAAGGACAACCATAACCCCAAAACTTACAATTAATGTAAAATAAATAAACTAAAAACTACAAGAATCTAAATGATAATAAGAAAGCTAAAGAAAACTACAACTTGCAAAAAGAAATTATCCCTGATTACAACAACTAAAAATAAAAATATAAAAATACGTATATACACAACATAAAAATAATAATCAATACTTATTGATAGTTTCTGTCAGGTAATTACACTCACTGTACTGGAATACGAAGTTGTTCCAGATGAACTGTGCGTTGTCGTGATGGTTGTTCTTGTGACCGGATGGTCACGATGTTGTGTTCTCGCAATGCAATGACTGTATACGGTCCGTCGTAACGAATCACCTGTTTGCCTCGGTTTGTTGGAATTTTCCGATAAACGACGTCTCCTATTTTGAGCGGTGTCCTCACTTCCTTGACTTGGAGATTGTGTTTACGAACTCGTCGTGCTTTTTCCGTTTGTAGACGGTTCCTGGTTTCCCGGGTTATCCTCCTCTGGTTCTCCCAACGCTGTAGTATCGCTTCCACGACGCCTGGTTCGCCGGATGAATCCTTGACATCCCTTCCCCCTCGCCAAAAAGTACCTCAAACACGGTGTAAAACCCGTTACCTTGTGCACTGAGTGATTATAGGCTGCTACTGCTACTTCCACAGCTTCCTCGCCTGAGATTCCATGTTGAGCTTCAATTATGCGCAAGTGCTCGCTTAATGTATTGTCCAACCGTTCAATGTCCCCGTGGATTTGTGGATGTCCTGGAGTCGTTATATGATGTTCTGTGCCCCACTGCCGTAACAGCCTCTGTAATTCCCCGTTTCGGAACTCCCGGCCACCATCTGTCACAAGAAGTTCCGGTGTTCCGTAGACTTGACTCCACCGTCGGAGGGCTCGCACTATTTCTTTTGCCGACTTTGTCTCTATGTGTTGTGCCATGGCAACCTTGCTGAATGAATCGACGATGGTGGTCCACAACATGCCCTTCCACGTAAAAATATCTGCTTGAAGCAATAATAATGGAGTTTCTGCAGTTGGTGTTGTCTTGCTGAGCTTGGATCGGATGGCGTACATACTTTGTTTGGTTACATATGTTGCAGTGTCCAATTACGTCACGCACCATTTTCGTCATCCCTTTCCAGTGATACTTCCGGCGTAAACTCGCCAAGGTCTCCGTAATTACTCGGTGGTTAGTCTTACCTTGGTGATGAGCGACCACGATATCTCGCTGCGTCTGGGGATCTGCAACGACCTCTCCTAAGTTTGTGCAACGGACGAACGATCTGTCAGTCCCTATCCGTTCTTGCCTCCAGAGGTGCGCTATGTTGGCCTACACTGTGGCGTTGCCCACATAAAGATATGTAGTGGTACTTGGTACCGATGCGTCATTAAGCAACCGACAAAAAACCGTCAACAAAAAAACAGATATTAAATACCTGGATAAAATATTTTTTAATTTAATAAACAAGACGACTTAAAAAATTTTATAAAATGACAAAAACTTCTTTTGGAAAATCGACATTTACCCTAAAACCATCGATTTTAAACAGCTGATACCCAGTAGACATGATTAATCTTATCAGTCCAGACGTGGCCCTACCTGCGGAAGGTTCTCTAATGGATAGGCTGTAACCATATTTTATTTTATTTAGATTAAGTGCTCCTGAAGAGGCGTCACAGCGACTTGAAACATGTAGAGCCTAATAAAAGAGTACAGAAGAAAGAAAGTGTGTTTTTATAAAATTGACCTTCTGCCACAGACGAATATAATAATAATGGAGTTTCTGCGGTTGGTGTTTCTTCTTGCTGAGCTTGGATCGGATGTCGTACGTACTTTGTTTGGTTACATATGTTGCAGTGTCCAATTACGTCACGCACCATTTTCGTCATCCCTTTCCAGTGATACTTCCGGCGTAAACTCGCCAAGGTCTCCGTAATTACTCGGTGGTTAGTCTTACCTTGGTGATGAGCGACCACGATATCTCGCTGCGTCTGGGGATCTGCAACGACCTCCCCTAAGTTTGTGCAACGGACGAACGATCTGTCAGTCCCTATCCGTTCTTGCCTCCAGAGGTGCGCTATGTTGGCCCACACTGTGGCGTTGCCCACATAAAGATATGTAGTGGTACTTGGTACCGATGCGTCATTAAGCAACCGACAAAAAACCGTCAACAAAAAAACAGATATTAAATACCTGGATAAAATATTTTTTAATTTAATAAACAAGACGACTTAAAAAATTTTATAAAATGACAAAAACTTCTTTTGGAAAATCGACATTTACCCTAAAACCATCGATTTTAAACAGCTGATACCCAGTAGACATGATTAATCTTATCAGTCCAGACGTGGCCCTACCTGCGGAAGGTTCTCTAATGGATAGGCTGTAACCATATTTTATTTTATTTAGATTAAGTGCTCCTGAAGAGGCGTCACAGCGACTTGAAACATGTAGAGCCTAATAAAAGAGTACAGAAGAAAGAAAGTGTGTTTTTATAAAATTGACCTTCTGCCACAGACGAATATAATAATAATGGAGTTTCTGCAGTTGGTGTTTATTCTTGCTGAGCTTGGATCGGATGTCGTACGTACTTTGTTTGGTTACATATGTTGCAGTGTCCAATTACGTCACGCACCATTTTCGTCATCCCTTTCCAGTGGTACTTCCGGCGTGAACTCGCCAAGGTCTCCGTAATTCCTCGGTGGTTAGTCTTACCTTGGTGATGAGCGACCACGATATCTCGCTGCGTCTGGGGATCTGCAACGACCTCTCCTAAGTTTGTGCAACGGACGAACGATCTGTCAGTCCCTATCCGTTCTTGCCTCCAGAGGTGCGCTATGTTGGCCTACACTGTGGCGTTGCCCACATAAAGATATGTAGTGGTACTTGGTACCGATGCGTCATTAAGCAACCGACAAAAAACCGTCAACAAAAAAACAGATATTAAATACCTGGATAAAATATTTTTTAATTTAATAAACAAGACGACTTAAAAAATTTTATAAAATGACAAAAACTTCTTTTGGAAAATCGACATTTACCCTAAAACCATCGATTTTAAACAGCTGATACCCAGTAGACATGATTAATCTTATCAGTCCAGACGTGGCCCTACCTGCGGAAGGTTCTCTAATGGATAGGCTGTAACCATATTTTATTTTATTTAGATTAAGTGCTCCTGAAGAGGCGTCACAGCGACTTGAAACATGTAGAGCCTAATAAAAGAGTACAGAAGAAAGAAAGTGTGTTTTTATAAAATTGACCTTCTGCCACAGACGAATATAATAATAATGGAGTTTCTGCAGTTGGTGTTTATTCTTGCTGAGCTTGGATCGGATGTCGTACGTACTTTGTTTGGTTACATATGTTGCAGTGTCCAATTACGTCACGCACCATTTTCGTCATCCCTTTCCAGTGGTACTTCCGGCGTGAACTCGCCAAGGTCTCCGTAATTCCTCGGTGGTTAGTCTTACCTTGGTGATGAGCGACCACGATATCTCGCTGCGTCTGGGGATCTGCAACGACCTCTCCTAAGTTTGTGCAACGGACGAACGATCTGTCAGTCCCTATCCGTTCTTGCCTCCAGAGGTGCGCTATGTTGGCCCACACTGTGGCGTTGCCCACATAAAGATATGTAGTGGTACTTGGTACCGATGCGTCATTAAGCAACCGACAAATAGTTTCATCTGTCGCCGTAACTGGTGCTCGCACTGCACATTTGAGACTGGAACGTGTTTTTCGACCATACGTGATTTGTGGAGATCCTTGTGAGGTTGCTATCCAGATTATGTGTCTCTTTTTAGCTACGACGTGGTCATCGATTTCCGTCATGGTCTCCCCTCGTTCATCTGCTGACACGGTGTCTTCGCTGTCACGGCTGACTGTTTGGTCGCCATCAGGATTCCAGTCCTTGAAAAACTGCCGTAACGACTGTCCGCTTACTTCTCCGTCCTTCGTTGTGACATTGACATGTTGGAGGCGGGACAACCAGTCAGCCACTACGTTGTCTTTTCCGGGTGTATATCTAACCTCGAAATTGTACTGGTTAAGCAATTCCTTCCATCTGTGTACTCTGGCTGACTTTTCTTTTAGCGTTGAGACCCACTGCAGCGGCTTGTGATCTGTATGTACTATGAAGTGCCTGCCATATAAATAAGGCCTAAAATGATCCACAGCCCAAACGACTCCCAGAAGTTCTCTTTCCAGAGCACAATATCTTTCCTCGGTCTCGGTGAGTCGCCTACTTGCGAAAGCGACGGGTCGTTCGCCTTCCGGCCACGCTTGTGCGAGTACTGCCCCTAATGCATACTGACTTGCGTCGGTGGTTAAAATGAAGTCTTTTCAAAAATCTGGGAAGACTAATATAGGTTCCTATTGTAGCATTTCGACACACTCTTCGACGTTTTTCTTCATTTGTTCGGTCAATTTAACTTTGCGGCCCTTTTTGAGAAGATCGTTAATTCCCGCTAACTTATGGGCCATGCTCGGGACGAATCTTCGATAGTAATTCAGGGCTCCAAGTACACGTCTGATCCCTTTTATATCCGTGGGTGCTTTCAACTTCGTGAGGGTTTCGACTTTCGCCGGGTCGGGGTGTATTCCATCTCTTGAGACGACATGTCCCAGGAAGTGGACTTCTGGCAATCCAGTATGAGTTTTCTCTCGAGATAGTTTGAGTCCGAATTCCCTGAGCCTCGTGAACAGTTGCCGCAAATGCTGTTCGTGTTCGTGATTTGATTTACTAAAGTCCAACACATCGTCCATGTAGCCCTGGCACCAGTTCGGATTTAGTTCACTCAGCATTTCATCCATCAGCCGCTGGAATGTCATGGGCGCATTCTTAAGTCCGAAGGGCATCCGAGTAAACTGGAAGTGACCTCTCTCAAATGAGAACGCTGTCTTCTCTTCATCCCTGGGATGCATGCGGATCTGATGATAGCCAGCTTTCAGATCCAGAGTGCTGAATACCTGTGTTCCACTTAGGTGGTCTAAAATATCATCTAGACGTGGCAATGGGTATTTTCCTCTCGTGTGGCTTCGTTGAGTTTCCGGTAGTCTACTACGACTCGGTATTTTCCTTGCGATCCGGCTTTCGGGACTGCCCATAAGGGGCTATTAAACGGTGATGCACTGGCTATAATTATTCTCTGCTCCAGCATTCGTTGGATTTCCTCTTCAATAACACCTTTGAGAGCCTGTGGGTACCTCCTCTCTTTAACATAAATAGCTCGGTCATCTTTGAGGTGAATTTCATGACGCGTCTTGATGGAAAACACCGTCGAATTCTTTTAAGACGTACTGGAATTCACCTCTGTCAATACATGCGACTCCTATTACCTCGTCTACCTCGCTGTCGATGTGGAGGCCGGAATATCTCCTGTTCCCAATTTTCAATCTCCAACTTCCCCTGACCACTTTCAACCGTCCATTCAGGGCTGCCAGGGCATCGCACCCTAATATGCCCTGATATTCCGGAGGCATTTCCGGGAACACGTGTGCTGTGACCCTTTTCTTCTGGATCCCCCACATTTCGGCAGGAACTTCTATTTCTCCCAGCACTTCGCATAATCCTCCTAGAGTCAATAGTTTACATCGGCACTTTTGCATTTCATGTTTTACCCACTTCGGAGATATTTTCGCTAATGTCTCTTTACTCACTAAGGTACACGTGCTCCCCGTGTCCACGAGCCAGTGTACTCCATCCTCCTCGATGATCGGCAACCCGTATCGCGCAATTCTAACACTTTTCTCTGGGTTGCCGCGCGACGCACACTTTTCTCAGATATTTTTGCGGCGAATCTGGGCAGATTCGCCGCGTATGACTTCAGCACTGTAGGTGGATTCTGCTTCCTGTCGACCTCAGAATCACTACTATCATCCGAGTCCAGTTGAGATCTCTCGTCCCGGTGACTTGGGGCTCTGCGACGTACCTCGTGGAAATTCACTTCCATTGGTTCTCCATAATCTTTCGTCTGCTTACGGATGCAGGGGCAATGTCTTGCTACATGCCCAACGTTGTCACATTCGAAACATTTGATTTCTGGACAACGCGCCACGATATGTCCAGACCTTCCACACTCGTAACATTTCTTTACTTGTTCTCTCCTGTCGCTGTCCCTCTTCTTGAATGGTGTGCTTCTGTCCCCGTCTCCTCGTCCTTCATCTCGCGGGCCTTTCCAACCTTGCCTTCGTCTGTTGGCGTCCGGCTCCATAGGCCTGGTGTAATCTCCTCGTCCGCGTCTTACTTTTACTCTGGTCCATGCTTCTTCTTCACGCCTCGCGGAGTGCAGTTCTGCCTCCTTTTCACTTTCGTCTACCATGGCCTGCGCTACCTTCACGAACTCTTGTGTACTGTCTATTACTCGTCCGGTTTCTTGACTTAATTGTACTTTCAAGATCCTCTCCATGACTAGTTGGGTCGCCGCAGCTTCAGGGGTCCCATGGCTTTCACTTAGTTTATCTAGGATTTTATTTCGCCAAGTTATTAGTGTGGCTGCGAAAGCCCCTGATGACTGACGTGACCCTTTCGTTTCTCTTAACATTTTTAAGAGATCTTCTTCGGGTGCCCATCGTCCTCCACCGTAGGCTTTCTTCAAACGTGTCTTCACGGTTGCCCAATCTGTGTTTGTATCGCACTGAATTTGGCTCAACACTCGTCTCCTCACTCTACCTATGAGCGCTGCTCTCAGGGTCACCACGTCGCTAGGGTCCAACCATCTTGCATCTACTTTACCATCAATAGTGGTCGAAATCCGATCACCATCCTTGAGGAAATGTGTCAGTTCTCCTGCGTCGCCCGAGAACACCTCGATTTGGCTTATCGCCGTACGCATGTCTTGAGCGGCCGCGGCTTTAAATTTCAGCGCTTCGATAGTTTCTATAATCACAGCTGCTTCCTGTTCATCCGCCATCCTGTTCTGATTTAACCTGTCTTGAACAGTAAGTCTCGCCCGCCTCTCCGTCATAAACTCCCGGCACTCCCGGGTTTCGGCACCACTTATATGACGTACGAAAGAATAGACGTTTTTAAAAAGGAGCTATATCATACACAAGGGGTATAGACAACACGAGTGCTAGACAAGAACTGATTTATTCATCCTGGCTGGGCTCTATTTATAGGCCCAGCCTGTTTGTTTTCCTTTTACACTTCCTTACACCCCTAACATATATATATATATATATATATATATATATATATATATATATATATATGTATATATATTTATTATTTATATATATATATATATATATATATATATATATATATATATTAGCGCGGTTCCTCCCTCCCCCATAGGGAGGCGAAATTCCCGCAAAAAAAAATCGTAACGCTTACGTTTTTGAGTTCTTAAGCTTCTAAGTACTCGTTTTATATTATTCCTGGGCTAGGAAAACGAATGAAACCGTTTTCAAGGCGATAGCTTTAACCGTTTTCGAGAAAATTGGAAAAATAGTTTTTGAATACCGTTTTTGGTTTGGGTACTTAGAATTATGGGATTCAGTTGAAACATTTTCTGCATGTTCTACTTTCATCAAAACTAATATGTTGAAATTTTGGTTACGTTTGGAATTAAGGAAGGGTTAGAATAAAATATTTTATTAACAGACATAAAAAGTTTTATAACTTTGTTTACTTTCCTTAATATCTCGAAAAAGGTTGGCAATCTTGTGAAGCGGAAGATTACCATTCGAAAGCTTACTAAACGCTCTACAAAAAAGGTTCTGAAGAAAGTTTTAATTAGGCGATGTCAATCGGAGAAATAAGTGCTTAAAACTTTAAATTACTTGATTTCGTTTATTCGAATGGTTCTTTTTCTCTGTTTTATTCCTTGTTATTTTTTAATTGCTTATAGTTGTTATAGACAATAAAACTGGTTAAGTAAAATAACAAAAGCAATTTATTGTTAGATATAATGATTTCCAAGATTCCAAGACCTTGTCACTAGCGGGTCCGTTTCTAGTGTAGCCGACCCTTCCAGGTAGGATTGTAAATCATGACCTTTCAAGACTTTACTTCTCACAGGAATGGCGTTAGTGATCTTAAGGGTTGACACGCCATTATAATAATTAATTTAAGAAAAAAAGACTGGTGGAACCAAAATAATAACTGCTTCTATTTTAATCATTCCAAATTAGACTAGGGATATGAACGGAACCGCGCTAAGATGATGCAGTTCCTGCGAGACGGACTTTTTGTTTTGGGTATTTAACATCATGGGATTCAGTTGAAACATTTTCTGCATGTTTGAATTTCATCAAAACTAATATGTTAAACTTTTGGTTACGTTTGGAGATAAGGAACAGTAGACAAGGAAGGGGAAACAAAATATTTCATGAACACCCATGAAAAGGTTTGGGAACTTTGTATACTTTCATTAATATCTCGAAAACGCTTAGGAAATCGTGGAAAGTGAAATGTAACAGTTCAAAAGCTACCTAAATTTTCTACTTAAAAGGTACTAATGACATTTTTGATTAGGTGATGTCAATCGAAGAAATAAGTGCTTAAAACACGTTTGTTTTGTTCTTTTAAACGAGTTTTTGTCGTAGTTTAAATCACTTTTTAATTTTTGGCTGATCTTCATCTCATTTAGTATTTTTGTTGTTTTAGCTGGCTAAAAAATGGGCTACTACTAATGGCACTCGGAAACCGCGCTAAGATGACGCAGTTCCTGCGAGTCGGACTTTTTTATACACCCTTTCTTCTCGATAAGAACGGAGAGCAGACTCGAGATAGAATAATAACTCTATAATTGAGCCTGGTTGAAGAGTCCTCGACTCGAGAAATGGTAGGCGATGAAAATCCAATGAAGACAAGATTTAATAGATAACGAAGGACATTCTAGGAGGGGTTTTATAGTCCTTAAAGATAACATCCTAGCTATTCTAGTGGAATAATGGCGAGGCTTGTATTCTCAGGATAAGGATGGAAATTTACGGGGAAGAATTCGGGATACTTCATGTAATGTTCATCTTACAGGATCATAACTACTCCAACGGTTCTTGTTGATTTTCATATGTATATGATCCTGTTGACGTATATATATATATATATATATATATATATATATATATATATATAATCACGTGTCTGTCTGTTTATTTATTCGTTTGTTTGTTCCTTATACAAATTTACATCGTTTTACCGATATTGACCAAACTAGGCACACAGGTAGGCCGAGAAATCTCCTAGGCTATGTGAAAATAGTCAAATTTCAATATTTGGTCAAAAGGTCAAAAGTTTTGTTCAAGAAAAATTGGCTGCACTGAACCATTGATGGCCATTTTGAATCGACTACTACTGGCTTCTGTTGGCTGTTAGATGAAGTGCTGTTGTGCTGGCCTCTGCCGGTGTCATTATAAACTAAAACAAATTCACATCGTTTGACCGATTTTCGTACCTGGGTATAGACAACTAGGTATCAAGTAGATCTTCATACATGGAGAGTCATAGACAGAAAGTAGGTGCAGCATGGCACACTGGGTAACAGCTAGTATACTATATATTTGTCAAATACCACTCACTCACTGACCTATCATCGCCCAGCCCAAACCACTAGACAGAAAAAAAATGAAATTTTGCATGGATGCTCCCTATAGAACGTAGACTCTCGCTAAGAAAGGATTTTTTGATATTCGTTTTTTATAAGCATTTCTAGAAGGGTTTAAAGTTTTAGTTGGTTAGAGCATGCAAGCCTAGGCAGCAAGCGTTGCTAGGACGATAACAGAACAGCTGTTACTATACTGTATCTATTTCATAGTATTATTTTTAATTGAGGTTAATTTCAACTATGATGGCAGACTTTGAATTACTAAAAAGATGTTGTCCCTCATAGAGTTTACGCCCTGGTCCATCCGAGGTAATTATATCCCGAACCACTTTAAACAAAAATTTGAAATTTTGCACGGACAATCCGTTTAGAATGTAAACACTCGCTAAGAAAGTTTTTTTTTATATTCAAATGTTTAAGTAGTTTTAGGGGGGTTTGAATTATTAAGGTGTTCCTCATGGGCTCAAAAATGGTCCGATTTTGATGACATTTGGTACAAAAATCTTTCTTCTCATTTGAAAGGTCAAGTTCATTAACCAGTTGAATCCGTTTACTGGAACATGGTTTTTGGAGCAGAATTTGCGCGAAAAAATCGGAACTCATACGGGGAGTCCATTTGCTTGCAGGTACTCGTTATATTGGTTCATTAATGTAGGAAAACGAATGAAACCATTTTTATAGCGATTTCTGTAACCGTTTACGAGAAAAAGTGACAGAAATACTTTTCAAAACGAATTTTCTGTTTGGGTATTCAGAAACGATGATTAATTCACTTGAAACTTTACCAGGTATTTGACATTCATCTAATCTAAGATATTTACACTTTGATATCGTTTGGAGGTAGGAAGTATAATAAAAAAAATTGTATTAATGGTGATACAAAGTCTTCGGATCTGCGTATATTTTTTAAAATATCTCGAAAACGGTTGGGAAATCGTAGTAAGTGGAAGGCGTCTATTCGAAAGGTTACTAAATTCTTAACAAAAAAGATTCTGTTGTAATGTTCGGTGGGGCGATGTCAATCGAAGAGATAAGTGCTTAAAACTTCAAAGTTGTTAGTGTGTATTTGTCTCTGTTTACCTAACTTTTTACGTAGTTGTTGTATATATATATATACATATATATATATATATTCATATATATGTATATATATACACACATATATATATATATATATATATATATATATATATATATATATATATGTATATATATAACAACTACGTATAAAATTATAGGCCACCCTATATTATGGTAGTTTTTGTTATTGTTTAGTGCTTCTTGCCGTTGGGAAGTAATATATATATATATATATATATATATATATATATATATATATATATATATATATATATATATATTACTCCCCAACGGCAAGAAGCACTAAACAATGACAAAAACTACCATAATATAAGGTGGCCTATAATTTTGTCAGGGGGTGTATATAATAAAGATACATCGTATTCAATAACCATTACCATACTACCCCCCTAGTTGGCCAAAAAGCAATACCATTAAACCCTGCTGAAGTAACCATCACACCTCCCCTCGCTGGCCTGTGTATAATACCCCGTAGAGAAACTCTTACCAAGGGCTGTCTATCCCATCACTTCCACATTAGTTGCGCTACATAAACCGATCTCTAGTCATAATGAGCGAGAGTTGCGCAGCTCTATTGTACTTTCTTCCTATAACACTCTTCCGGAAACCCTTTCAGTTCGTACGCCTTCGTCTGCAGTGAAGTTATGAAGAAAGGCACTCCATTTCCAGCATAACGTATCCCAGAATCATGATCAAACTTTTTTCTTGATTTTTTTTTCCATTAGCAATCCACATTAAGAATTATATCACAAAAAAAGACCCTACAGGCCTGTAAAATTAAACTTTTATTCTGAGCGATGCGTTTATTCAATTAACGGATACACGGGCGTATATAGAAAATCATTTCGAGGCGCTGGTACCATTTCCGGGGTTTGGAATACTAACAATTTACAACTTTTCATAGTTTTAGCCAACTAACACACTATTACAATATAAATAAAATATTTGTTATGAACTACGTGATCTTATTTAAAGGGTTTTATGACACATTTTTACCATGGAATCGAAATTTCTGGGGTGGCCGAGGCCCTCCTTATAAATGCCCATGAACGGATACATTCCTTCGCCTAGCTATGTACATTCCTTCGCCTAGCTATGTACATTGTGCAGAAAAATAAGATTTTAATCATTTTCTTCTCAAGTTCCCCATGTACAGTAAAAACAGTCCAGGCAACGAATGCTTAAAGATAGCTATAGATGGAAATGTCTGGAACACAATTTTTGACTTCCTAACTTTGTTTCGGCTAGTTAGGAGGTCAACATATCAAAAGTCCTCACCCGTAGCCTTTGAGCCGGGGGGAGGGGGGGGGGTTTAGAAGGTCCCATTTTTCGCGTTTTCACTTATATCTCGGAAACCCTGCTAGCAACATGACCATTCTATAACAAATGAAAGCTGATTAAATTTCCTACAAGTTCTATTCTATAAAGTTTTTCGAGATATCTTAAGTTTTCGAAATATCCGCTCTTGAATGTCTGTCATTTTGGGATAAAAACACACTTTTTTCTATACTCGACCGGATCTTCAACGATGAACCCATAAAATAAATGCCGTTTATAGGGTTGTAGAGCATTCCATTCGCTTCAATAATATATATATAACTTTACTATGTTATGTATTTTCCTTCAAACGTGAAAACACTTTTAGTGTTCATCGTGATATCTGGCGACAACTGACCAATGTACCTTTCAAGTTCTCACCATTTCCAGTCAATGTATTGTCCAAAATATACTCCATTATGTAAATATAGGTAGTACTGGACGTATAAATAGTACGAAATATATAATTTTGGGCCCACTGACCAGTTATTCACTCTCAATTAGATAAGATCTTGACCATTATATTGTCCATGGTTTTGCTAAGACCATGTGAGTGCGTATATAACGTTTGAAAGAAAATACATAAAATAGTAAAGTAACATATATATTATTGAATCGAATGGAATGCTCTACACTCCTATAACCGACATTTAGTTTTTGGGTTCATCGTTGAAGAGATATCCGGTCGAGAATAGAAAAAAGTGTGTTTTTCCCCAAATTGACAGACATTCAAGAGCGGATATTTCGAAAACTTAAGATATTTCGAAAAACTTTATTGATTAGAACTTGTAGCAAATTTAATCAGCTTTCATTTGTTATAGAGTGGTCATGTCGCTAGGACGCAGGGTTTCCGGGATATAAGTGAAAACCCGAAAAATGGGACCTTCTGAACCCCTCCTCCCCCCCGGCTCAAAGGCTACGGGTGAGGACTTTTGATACGTTGACCTCCTAACTAGCCGAAACAAAGTTATGAAGTTAAAAATTGTGTTCCAAACATTTCCATCTATAACTCTTAGTTTCCTGGACTATTAGTCGCTAAATATCAGATTTCACGATGAACACTGAAATTATTTTTACGTTTGAAGGAAAATACATAAAATAGTATAGTAATATATATTATTGAAGGGAATGCAATACTCTACAACCCTATAACCGTTATTTATTATTTTCGTACATCGTTGAAGAGTTATCCCGTCAAAACGGGGAAAAAATATGCGGCAAAAGTGTTTTTTCCCAAAATGACAGAATTTCAAGAGCGGATATTTCGAAAACTAAAGATATCTCGAAAAAATTTAATGCTTAGAACTTGTAGGAAATTTAATCAGCTTTCATTTGTTATAGAATAGTCATGTCGCTAGGACGCAGGGTTTCCGATATATAAGTGAAAACCCGACAAATGGGACCTTCTAAACCGCCCCCCCCCGGCACAAAGGCTACGGGGGAGGACTTTTGATATGTCACGTCCCATCAGCCCAAACAAAGTTACGAAGTCAAAAATTTTGTTCCAAAAATTTCCATCTAGAACTGTTCGTTGACTGGACTGGTAGGGGCAGATGACAAAGACCTGACGGCACACTAGGAACAGTGTGGTCAGTACTATGCTCCGGCTGCCTAAAATTTAATTAAAGGCTGGGTAGGCATAGGGATGGTCTGAAAATCCAAGCCACAAACGAAGACAGTAGAAGATAGAATCTTTAGTGCGCTCGGGTTTTGAATTCAATTCCTCCAGCATGATAGTCTAGTTCTTTACCACTGAGCAAACCTCGCTCGTATATATATATATATATATATATATATATATATATTAGCGCGGTTCCTCCCCCCCCCCCATAGGGAGGAACCCCGCTTATAAGGTTGATACAATGAAACAATCCGAAAGTGCCGACTAGAAAATTTCGCGTTTCAGAACCCCTAGAAACCGAAAATAACGGTGGTTCAAATTTGTATATATATATATATATATATGTATGTATTTATTTATATATATATATATATATATATATATATATATATATATATATATATATATATATATATGGTCCGATTGTGATGCAATTTGGTACAAAAATCCGTCGTCCAATTTGAAAGGTCAAGTTCGTTAACCAGCAAAATCCGCCTAATGGAAGATGGCGTTTGGGGCGAAATTCGCACATATATATATATATATATGTATATATATGTATATATATGTATATATATGTATATATACATATATATATATATATATATATATATATATATATATATATGTTTGGAGGATATCCGTAAATACTGAGGTTGTTAAAAAGGCAGGAGGTAATCTCCCCGGGACTAAATTGGGGATTAAGAGGAGTAGCCAACCCCCTCCCCCCTATCTGAGGGGATTATATTCCAATATGGAGTATGTAGAAGGGGGAGGGGGTGTGCTAAATTGCTTGGTGTTTATCTAGGAGGTCTAGGCATTTACAACCTGTCAGCTGGTGGACTAGCATAGACCGCATGGCGCACAACCTAACAGAGTCACAACCATCTAGGCAATAATCGCTCAGAATGATGATCAATGACTAATGAATAAAACTGTAATTTTTATCCTGAATAATGAAGAATATGTTCATTTATTATTCAGTCATTTAATAACTAACTTATTTTTATTCATTATTGAATTATTCCGAGGAACGTTTTTTAATCAATAATAAATTATATAATACAAAATTTTCTATTTGTTTATATATTTCTAGAATTATTTATGGGTATTTGGGGTAAATTGAAGGGTTTGGGACAAAATAGTGCCAAGCAACATTTTTAATAAACCTAACTGTAGCTGTTATATGTTGGATATTATGTGGACTATCAGTTGAAATGGTTAGGAGCAACAAGCAGCATAACATAAGTAGCATACAGAGCTTGTAGTCATATTTTAGTAGCATTTCCATCAAAGACTGATAGTCCCACATAATATCCAACATATAGCAGCTACAGTTAAGTTTTGCTTAGAATGTTGCTTGGAACTGTTTTACCCCGACTCCTTCAATTATAGTAAACATAAGGAAAGATTTATTTTATTTAGTATTTTTTTTTAAATTTATTCTGACCACGTTTTTCGGTATATTGTATGCCTTTTTTTTCGTTTTTTTGTGGTGGTTCTATAGAATATTTATATTTTATATTTATTTCGCATTAAGGGCACAAAGGCTATGCGTTTTCGTTCTCTGAAGAAAATAAAAAAACTCTAGTCAATCCAGCTAAAATGATTAGATTTCTATCACTACAATCAACAACCAATAGAAAAGCTAATGAGTTATGCGCATGCGGTAAATCACTGTACTAGTCACTACTGATACTGGAGAAGTAACTGCATGTGGTCTTCGCAAACAGACCCGATAGCTAATAAACTAGACAATGTGAACGAATGGTGTACTGCTTTTTCGACCCTTTGCCATATATATATATATATATATATATAAATATATATATATATATATATATTCTAGTGGAGACTTGCATCTTGAGGCGGATGCCATAAGCAGGTTTCAAACAAACTAACCAGGACTGAGAACTATTGCATCGGGAATGTGTGTAGTTGGTATGAATGCGGAGAGTAAACCAGCTGAATGCGGAACTCAGCTGGACTGAATGCTTTCTGCGAATGAATGACAGCTTGATGAAATGTCATTCCCAGAACAGGGATGAGAGATAGGCTCTCTCTCTCCTCTATTTACCTTACTGTCAATCTCCCCACATGGAAAGGTACTTGTAGGATTTGGTGGCTTCTAGTTGTGATATCTCTCTCGTCTATTTACCTTACTGTCAATCTCCTCACATGGAAAGGTACTTGTAGGATTTGGTGGCTTCTAGTTGTGATATCTCTCTCTCCTCTATTTACCTTACTGTCAATCTCCCCACATGGAAAGGTACTTGTAGGATTTGGTGGCTTCTAGTTGTGATATCTCTCTCGTCTATTTACCTTACTGTCAATCTCCTCACATGGAAAGGTACTTGTAGGATTTGGTGGCTTCTAGTTGTGATATCTCTCTCCTCTATTTACCTTACTGTCAATCTCCCCACATGGAAAGGTACTTGTAGGATTTGGTGGCTTCTAGTTGTGATATCTCTCTCCTCTATTTACCTTACTGTCAATCTCCTCACATGGAAAGGTACTTGTAGGATTTGGTGGCTTCTAGTTGTGATATCTCTCTCCTCTATTTACCTTACTGTCAATCTCCCCACATGGAAAGGTACTTGTAGGATTTGGTGGCTTCTAGTTGTGATATCTCTCTCGTCTATTTACCTTACTGTCAATCTCCTCACATGGAAAGGTACTTGTAGGATTTGGTGGCTTCTAGTTGTGATATCTCTCTCCTCTATTTACCTTACTGTCAATCTCCTCACATGGAAAGGTACTTGTAGGATTTGGTGGCTTCTAGTTGTGATATCTCTCTCCTCTATTTACCTTACTGTCAATCTCCCCACATGGAAAGGTACTTGTAGGATTTGGTGGCTTCTAGTTGTGATATCTCTCTCCTCTATTTACCTTACTGTCAATCTCCTCACATGGAAAGGTACTTGTAGGATTTGGTGGCTTCTAGTTGTGATATCTCTCTCGTCTATTTACCTTACTGTCAATCTCCTCACATGGAAAGGTACTTGTAGGATTTGGTGGCTTCTAGTTGTGATATCTCTCTCCTCTATTTACCTTACTGTCAATCTCCCCACATGGAAAGGTACTTGTAGGATTTGGTGGCTTCTAGTTGTGATATCTCTCTCCTCTATTTACCTTACTGTCAATCTCCTCACATGGAAAGGTACTTGTAGGATTTGGTGGCTTCTAGTTGTGATATCTCTCTCCTCTATTTACCTTACTGTCAATCTCCCCACATGGAAAGGTACTTGTAGGATTTGGTGGCTTCTAGTTGTGATATCTCTCTCGTCTATTTACCTTACTGTCAATCTCCTCACATGGAAAGGTACTTGTAGGATTTGGTGGCTTCTAGTTGTGATATCTCTCTCCTCTATTTACCTTACTGTCAATCTCCTCACATGGAAAGTATCTGCCCCTCAGGGCCCTCGTGGCCTGTTACGGGATTGATTTTTTTTTTTTTTTTTATTTATTATTTCTATTTATTTATTTTATTTAACAATGCACCAGTCATTTAATTAAGTGAATCAATTAATTTAATCATTCATTTAATTTAATAAACTGTTGGAAGTATATGAGCTTATTTATAAGGACCCGCAAATCTTTACAATAATATTTCATTTTTCAACTTACTCAATATCAGCACTGATATGGTTGAAATTAAACATTGAAATCCTGATTAGACTTGGAAAAATCAGACTGACTCATCTACAAAACGTATAATTATTAAAAATTACGGTCTTTTAAAGCTTAAAAGACAAGTGATCACATCCAGACGGCCTTATGCCCTAACGATGAACGAAGCTTACCATCCGCCTCCTTTCCTGTAAGCGTACCATCCGCCTCCTTTGCTGTAAGCGTACCATCCGCCTCCATTGCTGTAAGCGTACCATCCGCCTCCATTCCTGTAAGCGTACCATCCGCCTCCATTGCTGTAAGCGTACCATCCGCCTCCATTCCTGTAAGCGTACCATCCGCCTCCATTCCTGTAAGCGTACCATCCGCCTCCATTCCTGTAAGCGTACCATCCGCCTCCATTCCTGTAAGCGTACCATCCGCCTCCATTCCTGTAAGCGTACCATCCGCCTCCATTCCTGTAAGCGTACCATCCGCCTCCATTCCTGTAAGCGTACCATCCGCCTCCATACCTGTAAGCGTACCATCCGCCTCCATTCCTGTAAGCGTACCATCCGCCTCCATACCTGTAAGCGTACCATCCGCCTCCTTTGCTGTAAGCGTACCATCCGCCTCCATTCCTGTAAGCGTACCATCCGCCTCCTTTGCTGTAAGCGTACCATCCGCCTCCATTCCTGTAAGCGTACCATCCGCCTCCATTCCTGTAAGCGTACCATCCGCCTCCATTCCTGTAAGCGTACCATCCGCCTCCTTTGCTGTAAGCGTACCATCCGCCTCCATTCCTGTAAGCGTACCATCCGCCTCCTTTGCTGTAAGCGTACCATCCGCCTCCATTCCTGTAAGCGTACCATCCGCCTCCATTCCTGTAAGCGTACCAACCGCCTCCATTGCTGTAAGATAGTTCTGTAATCGATGTTGTATAGTAATTGTATATTGTATGGAATTATTAATGTATTTATTGTAGAATAGTTTGTATTTGATGTTTGCTAATGATGTATAATCCTGTTTTAGATGAGACGAAGCGTGGGAGACTGCCTCACCTTGCCGTATCATGATGACTACTTCATACTAAGATGGCTCAGAGGTAACTAACACAAAAAGAACAACTATTACAATTAATAGTAGAAACTAATAATAAAAATATACTAACTTAAACTAAATATAAAGTCTTGAAACATTACTAATAATAAAAATATACTAACTTAAACTAAATATAAAGTCTTGAAACATTACTAATAATAAAAATATACTAACTTAAACTAAATATAAAGTCTTGAAACATTACTAATAATAAAAATATACTAACTTAAACTAAATATAAAGTCTTGAAACATTACTAATAATAAAAATATACTAACTTAAACTAAATATAAAGTCTTGAAACATTACTAATAATAAAAATATACTAACTTGAGCAAACCCTTTTATTCATAGAACACAAAACAAATCAGTAGATGAATAACTTAATCAATGAATAAATTGCATAATGAGCCAACCCTTTTATTCATAGAACACAAAACAAATCAGTAGATGAATAACTTAATCAATGAATAAATTGCATAATGAGCCAACCCTTTTATTCATAGAACACAAAACAAATCAGTAGATGAATAACTTAATCAATGAATAAATTGCATAATGAGCCAACCCTTTTATTCATAGAACACAAAACAAATCAGTAGATGAATAACTTAATCAATGAATAAATTGCATAATGAGCCAACCCTTTTATTCATAGAACACAAAACAAATCAGTAGATGAACAACTTAATCAATGAATAAATTCTTATTTAACAAATATTTCTTTGAATAATTATTGAATAATAAATGTATTGAATAATCCCCAATCATGATAGGTAATCCGTTGACCAATCATTGGCGGCTTTAGACAAACATTTTGCGGGGGGGGGGGGCTAATTTAGTATAGGCCTACCGCAGTCCCTAGGGGTGTAGAATCAAATATTTATTACCAGACATCAGGAAATCATTAAGGAAGTATTTCATAAACTAAGAACATACATTAATTACAACTTATTATTATTAATTTGCTTAATCAATTTATTTTTCTAAATTAATCGAAAAATATTGTGAATTTTCATTCTAGGGGGATACGCCCCACCAAACCCACCCCTTTAGCCGCTACTGTGAGCAATAAGTAGAATTATCCATCAGATATAACCAGCTCCTATAAACCATAACCTCCTGTTCCTAACCTGTAATCCTAACAGCGGTACCCAACAAGGATCGGCACTTGATGAAAGCAGCTTAAGTGCGAATACTTGCTCGCCTCTCTTCTCTGCTTATTTCAAACACTTTCAAACGCACAAATCTAATCAGGGTTTTTTCTCCTAAAGTTTCTCTTTACATTCGGAACTATTTAAAAATTCCGGCTCCAAGGAACTGCGTTATCGTGTAGCGTTAATTAAATGGACTAATCCATAGCACGATTTGCGAAAAAAATGGTTACCTCCCACTTACCACGATTTAGTCCGTCACACAGGACCTGCATAACTAAGCAATTTCCTCCTTTATATCTATCTATCTATCTATCTATATATATATATATATATATATATGTATATATATATATATATATATATATATATGTATATAAACATGAATAATTTTGCTCTTATATATTTGCAATGAAGAGCTGACTCAATGTTGAGCAGAAGCTTGATAGAGCTTCCATGTTTAGTGCCCTCGGCATGGGTGTATATGAGAAGGGTAAAAATGAGTCATAAAAAACTTCAAAATAAATTAAATAAGACCACTTAGTTCAGATTTTTTTTTTTTTTTTTTTTTTTTTTTTTTTTTTTTTTTTTTTTTTTATGCAATAGCGTTTTAATTGGTTAACTATTCCAAGTTCTAGATTGTTAGTATTCCATACCCCTCAAATGCTCTCCCCCCCCCCGATATTCTCCCAGCCCCCTCAGAAATTATTTTCTATATACGCCCATGGCCCCTAGCGGTGGAAGTTACAACCAATGCTGGTGTGGCGGCAATTCAACTTTAACATACTACAGAGTGAACTCCAAATTCTAATGAACCGATTTAGTTCATTTTTCCAATACTTCTTCCTCATTAGATGCACAAGACGTATAGGTACCGAATTTCAGTAACAGAAATTAAGACCGGTGTGAGCAAATAGGTAATTTGAGTCCGGAGTCCCCCCCCCCCCCACACAACTGTGTCTACTAGGTAGGATCGGTGGAGATTTGAAATATGTTCTCAAAACTTCCGCCATGTGTGCAACCTCAATACCTATTTTCCCTCGTAGGAATGTGCTAAAACAGCATTGGATGAACGCAGCTGACAGGAAATAAACTTTGAACAATGAAAAGCTCACTCTAGAAATAGTATAAGGTCTGACTCGATGGAATCGTTTTTTAGCGCGTTCCTAACATTAAAGTGAGTTTTGGAAGATATCTTTTTCATTTTTATTAATTAGATAAAATTGTAATTATTTTGAAAGAAATGCTGTTCAAAATAGCATAAACCATTGAATGAGTTGTGGAGGACAGAGGAAATACAAGCCTGTGAAATGGAACGACTGGGAGAGCCCCGGAAAATTGGCAATCATGCTGACAGAATGGGGGGCACCACCACCCGACACCCCCCCCCCCCCCAGTCAAATACCCCGTCCCATCAACAGGAAGTAATCAAGAGGCGAGCAGACAGCTGTTAGGCCGAGGAACAAATCGGGGATTAAATTGTTTGTTGATGCGAAGAATGTTATAGCAATCGGAGCAATGCTCAATGGAACTTGGCGTATCCAGAGGGGAGCTTTATACATCAGACAGATTGTAGTAAACTTTTTTTTACATAAATACATGGGACTAGTATTTCTAAAGTGACACAACTCAAAATAAAACTCAACTGAAAATATGACACTCTTGCCTAGAGATAAAACCAATCTGAAAGGTAGCTGACCACTTTGGGCAACTGCATTCTCCTAAAGCAATAATAAGCGATGATTTAAAAAAAAAAATTAATATTGGGGGGTTTTCTCCTCAGTTTCCTGGGATAAATTCTTTCGGGGGCTGTTGCCAACCGAAAGAATTGGTTTTTTTTTTGTTTTTTTTACGGGCGTTCATTTAAAAATTTCCTAACCGTTCTGGCTGTATCAAGCAGTACCGCTTGTTGGGGATTTTTAATTAGTTCCTCCGACAGTTTCAGGTAGGAATTTGAGGCAATTGTTGTTTTCGGAATGAGCCCGTTGGTCGAGATTATGACGGCTGTAATCCTTGCGGAATCCAACTTAAACAAGTCTTTCAGCTCTATGGCCAACTCCTGACACTTGCACAGTTTCTCGGCATATGATTTCCGGACATTCTCATCATTGGGGATTGCGAAATCAATAATATCGGTTGCCTTACTTCCCTTATCAATGATAAGAATATCCGGTTTATTGTGATGGACAGTACGGTCCGTTAACATTGCTTCGTCCCAATACATTTTAATTGTACCTTTCTCCAAAAATCGATTTGGGACGTAGCGGTAATAAGGGACCACACCATCTTTGGATATATTTTGGCCACGTTATTGTGCCGCTGAAGATAATCTGATCCCGCAAGAATCTCACAGCCCCCCGTAATGTGCTGGATCGACTAATACGTTTTGTTAGAAAGTCTACATTTGTCAGAGATGTTGACATCCTTCAAAACGTGGCGTCGATAGGATGTTGTTGCTATTACTTGATCCTGGATGGCTATTACAAACCCCTCTGTTTCGGGGAATAGCCTGCCAGAAGTCAACCACGCTACCGACCATGAGAGCACCACCTCCGGATCAAATAACCGACTATGGTATCGCCCGTGTAATGCTTTCTTTAGCCACGTGCCGAGCCGATCCGATTCTGTCGTAATTTCCGGCCAGTTGCTTGTTTTCAATTTTAAGGCTGTATAATTCTCATCCAGTTTGACCATTTCCTTGAAGAGACGATTCTCGCTTGCCATTATGTTGCTCCTCAGGTTAATTTCCTGGGAGCGACATAAGTCTTGAATATTGGCGAGACCTCGTCCTCCTTTATTCCTGGGTAAATACAGCCTTTCAATTGACGATATGGGGTGGTGCATACGTGCCTTAGTCATCTCTGTTCGTATGAGTCGATCCAGTTCTTGTAACGATGTATCCGACCATTTAATGATTCCGAAGCTGTAAATCAGTGATGATATGGGGTGGTGCATACGTGCCTTAGTCATCTCTGTTCGTATGAGACGATCCAGTTCTTGTAACCATGTATCCGACCATTTAATGATTCCGAAGCTGTAAATCAGTGATGATATGGGGTGGTGCATACGTGCCTTAGTCATCTCTGTTCGTATGAGTCGATCCAGTTCTTGTAACGATGTATCCGACCATTTAATGATTCCGAAGCTGTAAATCAGTGATGATATGGGGTGGTGCATACGTGCCTTAGTCATCTCTGTTCGTATGAGACGATCCAGTTCTTGTAACCATGTATCCGACCATTTAATGATTCCGAAGCTGTAAATCAGTGATGATATGGGGTGGTGCATACGTGCCTTAGTCATCTCTGTTCGTATGAGTCGATCCAGTTCTTGTAACCATGTATCCGACCATTTAATGATTCCGAAGCTGTAAATCAGTGATGATATGGGGTGGTGCATACGTGCCTTAGTCATCTCTGTTCGTATGAGACGATCCAGTTCTTGTAACCATGTATCCGACCATTTAATGATTCCGAAGCTGTAAATCAGTGATGATATGGGGTGGTGCATACGTGCCTTAGTCATCTCTGTTTGTATGAGACGATCCAGTTCTTGTAACCATGTATCCGACCATTTAATGATTCCGAAGCTGTAAATCAGTGATGATATGGGGTGGTGCATACGTGCCTTAGTCATCTCTGTTCGTATGAGACGATCCAGTTCTTGTAACCATGTATCCGACCATTTAATGATTCCGAAGCTGTAAATCAGTGACGATATGGGGTGGTGCATACGTGCCTTAGTCATCTCTGTTCGTATGAGACGATCCAGTTCTTGTAACGATGTATCCGACCATTTAATGATTCCGAAGCTGTAAATCAGTGATGATATGAATGAATGAATGTAAATTTTATTATATACCTTTACACAAATATTTAACAAGTAATAACTGAACAATTTACATTGGCTTGGACAGTGTCCATCAGCCTGAGTGCATGTAAGCATTAAGTAATTAAACAAAAAAAATAAATAAAATAAAAACTTATATACTCCTTTTTAACAAAAACTTACAAAAAGAAAAAATATTCAAAAACAGAAAAGAAAATAACAATAAAAAACAAAAAAACAAAACGAATATATAAATAACTAGCTGTTACCCGGTGTGCAATGCTACACCTACTTTATATTAAATATCTGTAGCCGGGCTTACCATGCTACACATGCTTCATATTAAATAGTTGTAACCCAGCTTCCATGGTACGCCTACTTTATATTATATATTTAAAAAAATGAATGATTATATTATATTGGTCCAAATTATGAGAATATAAGATAATAAATTGAGAGCTCGGCTGAAAAAGTTATTTTCCATTTTTTTTTAGAGAAAGTGGGGTGGAAATTAAATTGATCCTTATTTTTTAAAAAGTACCCTTACTTTTAAAATGGTATTACAATTAAGTGATTCCAAATAATTTAATTGCAATACCGTTTTAAAGAAAATCCAAACCAAACTCCCTGTGTTTAATTTTTTTAAAGAAAAAAAAAATATGTGGTCCATAAATAAATATTCATAAAAAATAGCAATACAAATGAGGCATTTAATTAAGGTCATGATTAGTTATAAGTTGTCATAACCTAAAACTGAAACTAAATTCTTTATTTTCATTGATTTTTTTTTTAAATATAATATTTATTTATTTTAAGGGCTTCACATCTAAAGCTAAAACCTCAACCTTGCGCAAATATAATATTAATATGTTATATTGTTTACCTGTTCATGTAATAATCCGTAACTGAGTTTTTTTTATGAATGAAAAAGTAGGTAAGTCGTGCAGGGTTTATGTTATGTATGCCAAAAGGAAAGTTTTAAAAACATAGTTTGTTGTTTCAAATACACTTTCACATATTTTTGTTCACTTTTTTTTCCTTTCTATTAAAGCTTCTGTTTCAAATTTTATGGTCCATGCACTCTTCTATAAGCATAGTCCTTCTATCATAGGAAATAGGGGCCTCTAAGAATAAAAACAAATTTAAGATATTTTTCTTGCAGTTATGGACAACAATGAATTAAAGGTATTTGGGAATTTCAATAACGACATTGACTTGGCGAGCAACAATATTTTTACCAGAATTGCAACCGTATTTAAACATTTAGTCCAAGAGCTGGTAACACACTTTTCAAGTGTTTTATGTGCCTTGAAATTGTCGTATAGTGGGTCTCTAGTGTAGATAAAAAGTTAAGTATATGGTTGCTGGACATACCTTGAAACACCAGGTACTGCGCATGGTAATCAGTAACAAACTATGGGCCAAAAATAGTGTTTTATTCAGAAGCCATAAGTGTTCAATGTAAAATTAAGGCAATTCTATAATGAATAATATATAAGGCAGACACTTTTAAGTGGGATACATATAAAAAAAACAAAACCGAAGTGGGTTTTTTGTAATATTAAATGAAGTCTCTTCTTCGCACTGCTATTTAAACACCATAATTGAAAATAATTACAAAAGGGCAGACACTTTTTGTGAGGTTTAGTAATCAGCAAACATAAAAATAAATTCAGCCGATGATAGACTGCAATACACTGTGTGTAACCGTAAGAGTGAGTGAGAGCACCAATCATCTGGACAGGACAGTTGTGGCTGTTCTAGAAATAAAGCAACTTGCCTTAATTATACATTAAAGATTGTTGGCTTCTGAATAAAATACCATTTTAGTGACATATTTTTTTAACACCTTTCCCCTATGTGCAGTACCTGGTGTTCCAAGGTATGTCCAGGCTACACATACATGCCTTACCTATCCACGACATGCAATACACCAAAATTCCAAGGTGCATAAAACACTTCATGAAATGTGCGTTACCAGCTCTCCGACTAAATGTTGACAGTCAAAGGATATAACTATTTTAGACAAAAGAAAGCATATGTCAGAATATAATGATTAAATTATTATGGATATTAAATTAATAAAAAATTGCATGGAAAATTTAATTACTTATTCATTTATTAGAACACCACAATTCACGTGACTTCCTCTTCTTATAAAAATAATATTTTAATACATTAATTTATCTGCAAAAAAAATAGCATGCATTAAGAATAGCAAGAATACAGCTCTTGTAACAATAAAATAATGTTTCAAAACGTGGTGAAAATTAATTCATTTATATACATTCATTTGTATGATTATAAACATTTATGTAATTTATTATGTACATCTATCTATATGCGAATAAAAAAATAAGTTAAATATAACAACATTTAATATAATATTTTAATAATATTTGCATATGTATGTGAGAGAATTAATTTAAAGTTCATAAATTTAAGTCCTTTACAAAATCCCATTTAGAAGTTATTATTTGTTCTGGTTTCCTAACAAAATTTTTACTACCATATAAATTAAAGTTAGAAACATCTGGTTTCTTTCCAAAACAGTTTTCATAGGGTATTTTATTGTCAATGGTGTTAGCTAAAGAGAGATTTTTCAAATAAGTTGCTGCACAGACCATTTCTGGCCAACATTTTTTTCTACAATAGCTTCTGCCAGTAAACAATGAGATATATTCATAATTGTTCTAGTAAATCAAGACATTTAATTCATGAACATATGAGGGACAGGGATTAATTATGATACCCTTTTTTTTTTTGGTAGTCATAATTCTTACTATTTAAATATTCCTTACCAATGTCATATCTCACAATACCAATTCTCTTATTTCCTAAGTTTTCAACCTCATTTACTTATTGAACAAAGGAATGAAAAACTTCTGTTTTAGGTTTAATAGTTTAAATCCTAGCAATCTTATTATTTATTTGAGTGAGACCGCGACAAAGGGAATTCATCACTAAACACTTAAATAACAATAAACAATACTGAACAATTATGAAGAAATTAACATGAGAGCAATCTTACTATAATCATCTATAAATGAAACAAAATATTTTTCACCTTTAAGACTCATAGTTAAAAAAAGGTCCACATCAGTGTAAACAATTCCAAAATAATTTTAGCCTTGTTCTTATTGTTATTTACACACTTCATCAGTTTCAATAAAAAAGTTAAGTGTTTTTCCACATACTAAAACCCTCTCCATCAAATACCAGTACATATTCATTTATTCATTAAACAGAAAAGCGAGTGAGAGATACCGAATACTATAACCGACATTGCAACCTTCCTTTACTAAAGAGATAAAAAAACTCTCTCAACAAAAGTATTGAAATTATTATAGTTCTGAATAGAAACATGAACACTTAATTATATTATATTAGTCCAAATTATGATTAGATAAACACAGAACATTTTTATGATATACTTATTTATACGATATTAGTCTATATTCAGGTTAGAGCAGTGTTGCCCTAGGCAATCAAATCAAAATTGATTTAATATGAAGAAAACTGATCTGATATTAAGAAAATTAATCTTAAAAAATATGATATTTTATTATATGATATCATATAAGATATTTGTCCAAACTCTGAGAATATAAACCTACTATTTAGATAAACAAACAAAGGTTTTGTATTGCACTTCTTCTTAGAAGGAGGGGCAACACTGGAAAGAAAATGCCGATTTCTGACTATAAACTCTTCTGTATATGACAGTTTCGAACTCGTTACTTCCAAACTATGAATCCTAGAAGATTTTGAGCTAGACTACGAGATTTCCCGGATCAAGACGTATCTATGTGCGAAGTTTGGTCAATATCAGTCAAACGATGTGGATTTGTATAAGGAACAAACAAACAGAAAAACAGAAAAACAGACACGTGATTTTTATATATATAGATGATTAAATAGCGACCAGAACAATAACACGCGGAGACAAAATTATAAACTTTAAATTAATAATTGAACTGACTAATGAGAAATTGCCTGTATTTGACAGTATTATTTAAATATTTATACAGAGTGTCCCAGTTCCTTCATTAGCTCCTAAACTCCTTCATTACAGGACATCTAGCAATGAAGTGCAGAGTGTCCCAGTTCATTCATTAACTCCTAAACTCCTTCATTACAGGACATCTAGCAATGAAGTGCAGAGTGTCCCAGTTCCTTCATTAACTCCTAAACTCCTTCATTACAGGACATCTAGCAATGAAGTGCAGAGTGTCCCAGTTCCTTCATTAACTCCTAAACTCCTTCATTACAGGACATCTAGCAATGAAGTGCAGAGTGTCCCAGTTCCTTCATTAGCTCCTAAACTCCTTCATTACAGGACATCTAGCAATGAAGTGCAGAGTGTCCCAGTTCATTCATTAACTCCTAAACTCCTTCATTACAGGACATCTAGCAATGAAGTGCAGAGTGTCCCAGTTCCTTCATTAACTCCTAAACTCCTTCATTACAGGACATCTAGCAATGAAGTGCAGAGTGTCCCAGTTCCTTCATTAGCTCCTAAACTCCTTCATTACAGGACATCTAGCAATGAAGTGCAGAGTGTCCCAGTTCCTTCATTAACTTCTAAACTCCTTCATTACAGGACATCTAGCAATGAAGTGCAGAGTGTCCCAGTTCCTTCATTAGCTCCTAAACTCCTTCATTACAGGACATCTAGCAATGAAGTGCAAAGTGTCCCAGTTCCTTCATTAACTCCTGAACTCCTTCATTACAGGACATCTAGCAATGAAGTGCAGAGTGTCCTAGTTCATTCATTAACTCCTAAACTCCTTCATTACAGGACATCTAGCAATGAAATGCAGAATGTCCCAGTTCATTCATTAACTCCTAAACTCCTTCATTACAGGACATCTAGCAATGAAGTGCAGAGTGTCCCAGTTCCTTCATTAGCTCCTAAACTCCTTCATTACAGGACATCTAGCAATGAAGTGCAGAGTGTCCCAGTTCCTTCATTAGCTCCTAAACTCCTTCATTACAGGACATCTAGCAATGAAGTGCAGAGTGTCCCAGTTCCTTCATTAACTCCTAAACTCCTTCATTACAGGACATCTAGCAATGAAGTGCAGAGTGTCCCAGTTCCTTCATTAACTCCTAAACTCCTTCATTACAGGACATCTAGCAATGAAGTGCAAAGTGTCCCAGTTCCTTCATTAACTCCTGAACTCGTTCATTACAGGACATCTAGCAATGAAGTGCAGAGTGTCCCAGTTCCTTCATTAACTCCTGAACTCCTTCATTACAGGACATCTAGCAATGAAGTGCAGAGTATCCCAGTTCCTTTCGTCTAGGATCAACTTAACATCTTCCGACGATAGGAGATCCTTGCTGGGGTCTTTTTGCGAAGACCACATCCAGTTACTTTTGAAGTAGCAGTAGTGATTTATAACAGTTATTCGTACTCGCTGATAAGCTTACTGATTAGCTTATAGGTTCTTTGCTGGTTATCTATTACTACCTGACTCGTTATCTACGGTTATAATTTCTTATTACATAATGACAAGCAATATTTATTAATAAAAAGGTTAATATGATCAAAATCAATTCTCTCACCTATGAAATAAGTTATTAAGCATTAAAGTTGACTGTTTTGCATGTTATGAAGGATAACAAACAATGATATTTGTAAACAAACATATTTTATTACTTTTCTCTCTCTCTCTTTTTTTGGATATGTTACCTTTATTAAGCATTACTTGCTATGCGTTTCCGCTCGCTACGCTCCGCTCGCTCAAGAAGATATCAAAATCCTAGTCAATCCAACTGGCAATTAATAGAAATATATTAATTTTACCGACTCTAGTCTATCCAACTCGCTAAAATTAATAGGATTCCATTAATTTTTCCGAGTAAGAAACCAATCCCTTTTACTTTGTCAGGAACATCCCGAACTAATTGTAAAAGACTCATTTTTCTCACTAACATATGCAGAGCTTTTTTATAAACAAAAGCTAATTCACTGTTGAAGGTTACTTTACTCCCAGCAAGAACGAATGCAATTGGTCATCAGAATCCTCCAATAGGAAGGCAAAGGAGTTATTCGCATGCGCTGAATCACTGATACAATCACTACTGCTACTTCAGAAGTATCTGGATGTGGTCTTCGCAAAAAGACCCCCTTGATGTAATGCAATCTCCTAAACTCCTTCATTACAGGACATCTAGCAATGAAGTGCAGAGTGTCCCAGTTCATTCATTAACTCCTAAACTCCTTCATTACAGGACATCTAGCAATGAAGTGCAGAGTGTCCCAGTTCCTTCATTAACTCCTAAACTCCTTCATTACAGGACATCTAGCAATGAAGTGCAGAGTGTCCTAGTTCATTCATTAACTCCTAAACTCCTTCATTACAGGACATCTAGCAATGAAGTGCAGAGTGCCCCAGTTCCTTCATTAACTCCTAAACTCCTTCATTAAAGGGCATCTAGCAATGAAGTGCAGAGTGTCCCAGTTCCTTCATTAGCTCCTAAACTCCTTCATTACAGGACATCTAGCAATGAAGTGCAGAGTGTCCCAGTTCATTCATTAACTCCTAAACTCCTTCATTACAGGACATCTAGCAACGAAGTGCAGAGTGCCCCAGTTCCTTCATTAGCTCCTAAACTCCTTCATTACAGGACATCTAGCAATGAAGTGCAGAGTGTCCCAGTTCCTTCATTAACTCCTAAACTCCTTCATTACAGGACATCTAGCAATGAAGTGCAGAGTGTCCCAGTTCCTTCATTAACTCCTAAACTCCTTCATTACAGGACATCTAGCAATGAAGTGCAAAGTGTCCCAGTTCCTTCATTAACTCCTGAACTCGTTCATTACAGGACATCTAGCAATGAAGTGCAGAGTGTCCCAGTTCCTTCATTAACTCCTGAACTCCTTCATTACAGGACATCTAGCAATGAAGTGCAGAGTATCCCAGTTCCTTTCGTCTAGGATCAACTTAACATCTTCCGACGATAGGAGATCCTTGCTGGGGTCTTTTTGCGAAGACCACATCCAGTTACTTTTGAAGTAGCAGTAGTGATTTATAACAGTTATTCGTACTCGCTGATAAGCTTACTGATTAGCTTATAGGTTCTTTGCTGGTTATCTATTACTACCTGACTCGTTATCTACGGTTATAATTTCTTATTACATAATGACAAGCAATATTTATTAATAAAAAGGTTAATATGATCAAAATCAATTCTCTCACCTATGAAATAAGTTATTAAGCATTAAAGTTGACTGTTTTGCATGTTATGAAGGATAACAAACAATGATATTTGTAAACAAACATATTTTATTACTTTTCTCTCTCTCTCTTTTTTTGGATATGTTACCTTTATTAAGCATTACTTGCTATGCGTTTCCGCTCGCTATGCGTTTCCGCTCGCTCAAGAAGATATCAAAACCCTAGTCAATCCAACTGGCAATTAATAGAAATATATTAATTTTACCGACTCTAGTCTATCCAACTCGCTAAAATTAATAGGATTCCATTAATTTTTCCGAGTAAGAAACCAATCCCTTTTACTTTGTCAGGAACATCCCGAACTAATTGTAAAAGACTCATTTTTCTCACTAACATATGCAGAGCTTTTTTATAAACAAAAGCTAATTCACTGTTGAAGGTTACTTTACTCCTAGCAAGAACGAATGCAATTGGTCATCAGAATCCTCCAATAGGAAGGCAAAGGAGTTATTCGCATGCGCTGAATCACTGATACAATCACTACTGCTACTTCAGAAGTATCTGGATGTGGTCTTCTCAAAAAGACCCCCTTGATGTAATGCAATCTCCTGAGCTCCTTCATTACAGGACATCTAGCAATGAAGTGCAGAGTGTCCCAGTTCATTCATTAACTCCTAAACTCCTTCATTACAGGACATCTAGCAATGAAGTGCAGAGTGTCCCAGTTCCTTCATTAACTCCTAAACTCCTTCATTACAGGACATCTAGCAATGAAGTGCAGAGTGTCCTAGTTCATTCATTAACTCCTAAACTCCTTCATTACAGGACATCTAGCAATGAAGTGCAGAGTGCCCCAGTTCCTTCATTAACTCCTAAACTCCTTCATTAAAGGGCATCTAGCAATGAAGTGCAGAGTGTCCCAGTTCCTTCATTAGCTCCTAAACTCCTTCATTACAGGACATCTAGCAATGAAGTGCAGAGTGTCCCAGTTCATTCATTAACTCCTAAACTCCTTCATTACAGGACATCTAGCAATGAAGTGCAGAGTGTCCCAGTTCCTTCATTAACTCCTAAACTCCTTCATTACAGGACATCTAGCAATGAAGTGCAGAGTGTCCCAGTTCCTTCATTAGCTCCTAAACTCCTTCATTACAGGACATCTAGCAATGAAGTGCAGAGTGTCCCAGTTCCTTCATTAACTCCTAAACTCCTTCATTACAGGACATCTAGCAATGAAGTGCAGAGTGTCCCAGTTCATTCATTAACTCCTAAACTCCTTCATTACAGGACATCTAGCAATGAAGTGCAGAGTGTCCCAGTTCATTCATTAACTCCTAAACTCCTTCATTACAGGACATCTAGCAATGAAGTGCAGAGTGTCCCAGTTCCTTCATTAACTCCTAAACTCCTTCATTACAGGACATCTAGCAATGAAGTGCAGAGTGTCCCAGTTCATTCATTAACTCCTAAACTCCTTCATTACAGGACATCTAGCAATGAAGTGCAGAGTGTCCCAGTTCATTCATTAACTCCTAAACTCCTTCATTACAGGACATCTAGCAATGAAGTGCAGAGTGTCCCAGTTCCTTCATTAACTCCTAAACTCCTTCATTACAGGACATCTAGCAATGAAGTGCAGAGTGTCCCAGTTCCTTCATTAACTCCTAAACTCCTTCATTACAGGACATCTAGCAATGAAGTGCAGAGTGTCCCAGTTCCTTCATTAACTCCTGAACTCCTTCATTACAGGACATCTAGCAATGAAGTGCAGAGTGTCCCAGTTCCTTTCGTCTAGGATCAACTTAACATCTTCCGACGATAGGAGATCCTTGCTGGGGTCTTTTTGCGAAGACCACATCCAGTTACTTTTGAAGTAGCAGTAGTGATTTATAACAGTTATTCGTACTCGCTGATAAGCTTACTGATTAGCTTATAGGTTCTTTGCTGGTTATCTATTACTACCTGACTCGTTATCTACGGTTATAATTTCTTATTACATAATGGCAAGCAATATTTATTAATAAAAAGGTTAATATGATCAAAATCAATTCTCTCACCTATGAAATAAGTTATTAAGCATTAAAGTTGACTGTTTTGCATGTTATGAAGGATAACAAACAATGATATTTGTAAACAAACATATTTTATTACTTTTCTCTCTCTCTCTTTTTTTGGATATGTTACCTTTATTAAGCATTACATGCTATGCGTTTCCGCTCGCTATGCTCCGCTCGCTCAAGAAGATATCAAAATCCTAGTCAATCCAACTCCCAATTAATAGAAATATATTAATTTTACCGACTCTAGTCTATCCAACTCGCTAAAATTAATAGGATTCCATTAATTTTTCCGAGTAAGAAACCAATCCCTTTTACTTTGTCAGGAACATCGCGAACTAATTATAAAAGACTCATTTTTCTCACTAACATATGCAGAGCTTTTTTATAAACAAAAGCTAATTCACTGTTGAAGGTTACTTTACTCCCAGCAAGAACGAATGCAATTGGTCATCAGAATCCTCCAATAGGAAGGCAAAGGAGTTATTCGCATGCGCTGAATCACTGATACAATCACTACTGCTACTTCAGAAGTATCTGGATGTGGTCTTCGCAAAAAGACCCCCTTGATGTAATGCAATCTCCTGAGCTCCTTCATTACAGGACATCTAGCAATGAAGTGCAGAGTGTCCCAGTTCATTCATTAACTCCTAAACTCCTTCATTACAGGACATCTAGCAATGAAGTGCAGAGTGTCCCAGTTCCTTCATTAACTCCTAAACTCCTTCATTACAGGACATCTAGCAATGAAGTGCAGAGTGTCCCAGTTCCTTCATTAGCTCCTAAACTCCTTCATTACAGGACATCTAGCAATGAAGTGCAGAGTGTCCCAGTTCATTCATTAACTCCTAAACTCCTTCATTACAGGACATCTAGCAATGAAGTGCAGAGTGTCCCAGTTCATTCATTAGCTCCTAAACTCCTTCATTACAGGACATCTAGCAATGAAGTGCAGAGTGTCCCAGTTCATTCATTAACTCCTAAACTCCTTCATTACAGGACATCTAGCAATGAAGTGCAGAGTGTCTCAGTTCCTTCATTAACTCCTAAACTCCTTCATTACAGGACATCTAGCAATGAAGTGCAGAGTGTCCCAGTTCCTTCATTAGCTCCTAAACTCCTTCATTACAGGACATCTAGCAATGAAGTGCAGAGTGTCCCAGTTCCTTCATTAACTCCTAAACTCCTTCATTACAGGACATCTAGCAATGAAGTGCAGAGTGTCCCAGTTCATTCATTAACTCCTAAACTCCTTCATTACAGGACATCTAGCAATGAAGTGCAGAGTGTCCCAGTTCCTTCATTAACTCCTGAACTCCTTCATTACAGGACATCTAGCAATGAAGTGCAGAGTGTCCCAGTTCCTTCATTAACTCCTAAACTCCTTCATTACAGGACATCTAGCAATGAAGTACAGAGTGTCCCAGTCCCTTCATTAGCTCCTAAACTCCTTCATTACAGGGGATCTAGCAATGAAGTGCAGAGTGTCCCAGTTCCTTCATTAGCTCCTAAACTCCTTCATTACAGGACATCTAGCAATGAAGTGCAGAGTGTCCCAGTTCCTTCATTAACTCGTAAACTCCTTCATTACAGGACATCTAGCAATGAAGTGCAGAGTGTCCCAGTTCCTTCATTAACTCCTTAACTCCTTCATTACAGGACATCTAGCAATGAAGTGCAGAGTGTCCCAGTTCCTTCATTAACTCCTAAACTCCTTCATTACAGGACATCTAGCAATGAAGTGCAGAATGTCCCAGTTCCTTCATTAGCTCCTAAACTCCTTCATTACAGGACATCTAGCAATGAAGTGCAGAGTGTCCCAGTTCATTCATTAACTCCTAAATTCCTTCATTACAGGACATCTAGCAATGAAGTGCAGAGTGTCCCAGTTCCTTCATTAACTCCTAAACTCCTTCATTACAGGACATCTAGCAATGAAGTGCAGAGTTTCCCAGTCCCTTCATTAGCTCCTAAACTCCTTCATTACAGGACATCTAGCAATGAAGTGCAGAGTGTCCCAGTTCCTTCATTAGCTCCTAAACTCCTTCATTACAGGACATCTAGCAATGAAGTGCAGAGTGTCCCAGTTCCTTCATTAACTCCTAAACTCCTTCATTACAGGACATCTAGCAATGAAGTGCAGAGTGTCCCAGTTCCTTCATTAACTCCTGAACTCCTTCATTACAGGACATCTAGCAATGAAGAGCAGAGTGTCCCAGTTCCTTCAATAACTCCTGAACTCCTTCATTACAGGACATCTAGCAATGAAGTGCAGAGTGTCCCAGTTCCTTTCGTCTAGGATCAACTTAACATCTTCCGACGATAGGAGATCCTTGCTGGGGTCTTTTTGCGAAGACCACATCCAGTTACTTTTGAAGTAGCAGTAGTGATTTATAACAGTTATTCGTACTCGCTGATAAGCTTACTGATTAGCTTATAGGTTCTTTGCTGGTTATCTATTACTACCTGACTCGTTATCTACGGTTATAATTTCTTATTACATAATGGCAAGCAATATTTATTAATAAAAAGGTTAATATGATCAAAATCAATTCTCTCACCTATGAAATAAGTTATTAAGCATTAAAGTTGACTGTTTTGCATGTTATGAAGGATAACAAACAATGATATTTGTAAACAAACATATTTTATTACTTTTCTCTCTCTCTTTTTTTGGATATGTTACCTTTATTAAGCATTACATGCTATGCGTTTCCGCTCGCTATGCTCCGCTCGCTCAAGAAGATATCAAAACCCTAGTCAATCCAACTGGCAATTAATAGAAATATATTAATTTTACCGACTCTAGTCTATCCAACTCGCTAAAATTAATAGGATTCCATTAATTTTTCCGAGTAAGAAACCAATCCCTTTTACTTTGTCAGGAACATCGCGAACTAATTGTAAAAGACTCATTTTTCTCACTAACATATGCAGAGCTTTTTTATAAACAAAAGCTAATTCACTGTTGAAGGTTACTTTACTCCCAGCAAGAACGAATGCAATTGGTCATCAGAATCCTCCAATAGGAAGGCAAAGGAGTTATTCGCATGCGCTGAATCACTGATACAATCACTACTGCTACTTCAGAAGTATCTGGATGTGGTCTTCGCAAAAAGACCCCCTTGATGTAATGCAATCTCCTGAGCTCCTTCATTACAGGACATCTAGCAATGAAGTGCAGAGTGTCCCAGTTCCTTCATTAACTCCTAAACTCCTTCATTACAGGACATCTAGCAATGAAGTGCAGAGTGTCCCAGTTCCTTCATTAGCTCCTAAACTCCTTCATTACAGGACATCTAGCAATGAAGTGCAGAGTGTCCCAGTTCATTCATTAACTCCTAAACTCCTTCATTACAGGACATCTAGCAATGAAGTGCAGAGTGTCCCAGTTCATTCATTAGCTCCTAAACTCCTTCATTACAGGACATCTAGCAATGAAGTGCAGAGTGTCCCAGTTCATTCATTAACTCCTAAACTCCTTCATTACAGGACATCTAGCAATGAAGTGCAGAGTGTCTCAGTTCCTTCATTAACTCCTAAACTCCTTCATTACAGGACATCTAGCAATGAAGTGCAGAGTGTCCCAGTTCCTTCATTAGCTCCTAAACTCCTTCATTACAGGACATCTAGCAATGAAGTGCAGAGTGTCCCAGTTCCTTCATTAACTCCTAAACTCCTTCATTACAGGACATCTAGCAATGAAGTGCAGAGTGTCCCAGTTCATTCATTAACTCCTAAACTCCTTCATTACAGGACATCTAGCAATGAAGTGCAGAGTGTCCCAGTTCCTTCATTAACTCCTGAACTCCTTCATTACAGGACATCTAGCAATGAAGTGCAGAGTGTCCCAGTTCCTTCATTAACTCCTAAACTCCTTCATTACAGGACATCTAGCAATGAAGTGCAGAGTGTCCCAGTCCCTTCATTAGCTCCTAAACTCCTTCATTACAGGAGATCTAGCAATGAAGTGCAGAGTGTCCCAGTTCCTTCATTAGCTCCTAAACTCCTTCATTACAGGACATCTAGCAATGAAGTGCAGAGTGTCCCAGTTCCTTCATTAGCTCCTAAACTCCTTCATTACAGGAGATCTAGCAATGAAGTGCAGAGTGTCCCAGTTCCTTCATTAGCTCCTAAACTCCTTCATTACAGGACATCTAGCAATGAAGTGCAGAGTGTCCCAGTTCCTTCATTAACTCGTAAACTCCTTCATTACAGGACATCTAGCAATGAAGTGCAGAGTGTCCCAGTTCCTTCATTAACTCCTTAACTCCTTCATTACAGGACATCTAGCAATGAAGTGCAGAGTGTCCCAGTTCCTTCATTAACTCCTAAACTCCTTCATTACAGGACATCTAGCAATGAAGTGCAGAATGTCCCAGTTCCTTCATTAGCTCCTAAACTCCTTCATTACAGGACATCTAGCAATGAAGTGCAGAGTGTCCCAGTTCATTCATTAACTCCTAAATTCCTTCATTACAGGACATCTAGCAATGAAGTGCAGAGTGTCCCAGTTCCTTCATTAATTCCTAAACTCCTTCATTACAGGACATCTAGCAATGAAGTGCAGAGTGTCCCAGTCCCTTCATTAGCTCCTAAACTCCTTCATTACAGGACATCTAGCAATGAAGTGCAGAGTGTCCCAGTTCCTTCATTAGCTCCTAAACTCCTTCATTACAGGACATCTAGCAATGAAGTGCAGAGTGTCCCAGTTCGTTCATTAACTCCTAAACTCCTTCATTACAGGACATCTAGCAATGAAGTGCAGAGTGTCCCAGTTCCTTCATTAACTCCTAAACTCCTTCATTACAGGACATCTAGCAATGAAGTGCAGAGTGTCCCAGTCCCTTCATTAGCTCCTAAACTCCTTCATTACAGGACATCTAGCAATGAAGTGCAGAGTGTCCCAGTTCCTTCATTAGCTCCTAAACTCCTTCATTACAGGACATCTAGCAATGAAGTGCAGAGTGTCCCAGTTCCTTCATTAACTCCTAAACTCCTTCATTACAGGACATCTAGCAATGAAGTGCAGAGTGTCCCAGTTCCTTCATTAACTCCTTAACTCCTTCATTACAGGACATCTAGCAATGAAGTGCAGAGTGTCCCAGTTCCTTCATTAACTCCTAAACTCCTTCATTACAGGACATCTAGCAATGAAGTGCAGAGTGTCCCAGTTCCTTCATTAGCTCCTAAACTCCTTCATTACAGGACATCTAGCAATGAAGTGCAGAGTGTCCCAGTTCATTCATTAACTCCTAAACTCCTTCATTACAGGACATCTAGCAATGAAGTGCAGAGTGTCCCAGTTCCTTCATTAACTCCTAAACTCCTTCATTACAGGACATCTAGCAATGAAGTGCAGAGTGTCCCAGTTCCTTCATTAGCTCCTAAACTCCTTCATTACAGGACATCTAGCAATGAAGTGCAGAGTGTCCCAGTTCATTCATTAACTCCTAAACTCCTTCATTACAGGACATCTAGCAATGAAGTGCAGAGTGTCCCAGTTCCTTCATTAACTCCTAAACTCCTTCATTACAGGACATCTAGCAATGAAGTGCAGAGTGTCCCAGTTCATTCATTAACTCCTAAACTCCTTCATTACAGGACATCTAGCAATGAAGTGCAGAGTGTCCCAGTTCCTTCATTAACTTCTAAACTCCTTCATTACAGGACATCTAGCAATGAAGTGCAGAGTGTCCCAGTTCATTCATTAACTCCTAAACTCCTTCATTACAGGACATCTAGCAATGAAGTGCAGAGTGTCCCAGTTTCTTCATTAGCTCCTAAACTCCTTCATTACAGGACATCTAGCAATGAAGTGCAGAGTGTTCCAGTTCATTCATTAACTCCTAAACTCCTTCATTACAGGACATCTAGCAATGAAGTGCAGAGTGTCCCAGTTCCTTCATTAACTCCTAAACTCCTTCATTACAGGACATCTAGCAATGAAGTGCAGAGTTTCCCAGTTCCTTCATTAACTCCTAAACTCCTTCATTACAGGACATCTAGCAATGAAGTGCAGAGTGTCCCAGTTCCTTCATTAACTCCTAAACTCCTTCATTACAGGACATCTAGCAATGAAGTGCAAAGTGTCCCAGTTCCTTCATTAACTCCTGAACTCCTTCATTACAGGACATCTAGCAATGAAGTGCAGAGTGTCCCAGTTCCTTCATTAACTCCTAAACTCCTTCATTACAGGACATCTAGCAATGAAGTGCAGAGTGTCCCAGTTCCTTCATTAACTCCTGAACTCCTTCATTACAGGACATCTAGCAATGAAGTGCAGAGTGTCCCAGTTCATTCATTAACTCCTAAACTCCTTCATTACAGGACATCTAGCAATGAAGTGCAGATTGTCCCAGTTCCTTCATTAACTCCTAAACTCCTTCATTACAGGACATCTAGCAATGAAGTGCAGAGTGTCCTAGTTTATTCATTAACTCCTGAGCTCCTTCATTACAGGACATCTAGCAATGAAGTGCAGAGTGTCCCAGTTCATTCATTAACTCCTAAACTCCTTCATTACAGGACATCTAGCAATGAAGTGCAGAGTGTCCCAGTTCATTCATTAACTCCTTAACTCCTTCATTACAGGACATCTAGCAATGAAGTGCAGAGTGCCCCAGTTCCTTCATTGACTCCTAAACTCCTTCGTTACAGGACATCTAGCAATGAAGTGCAGAGTGTCCCAGTTCCTTCATTAGCTCCTAAACTCCTTCATTACAGGACATCTAGCAATGAAGTGCAGAGTGTCCCAGTTCATTCATTAACTCCTAAACTCCTTCATTACAGGACATCTAGCAATGAAGTGCAGAGTGTCCCAGTTCCTTCATTAACTCCTAAACTCCTTCATTACAGGACATCTAGCAATGAAGTGCAGAGTGTCCCAGTTCCTTTATTAGCTCCTAAACTCCTTCATTACAGGACATCTAGCAATGAAGTGCAGAGTGTCCCAGTTCCTTCATTAACTCCTAAACTCCTTCATTACAGGACATCTAGAAATGAAGTGCAGAGTGTCCCAGTTCATTCATTAACTCCTAAACTCCTTCATTACAGGACATCTAGCAATGAAGTGCAGAGTGTCCCAGTTCCTTCATTAACTTCTAAACTCCTTCATTACAGGACATCTAGCAATGAAGTGCAGAGTGTCCCAGTTCATTCATTAATTCCTAAACTCCTTCATTACAGGACATCTAGCAATGAAGTGCAGAGTGTCCCAGTTCCTTCATTAGCTCCTAAACTCCTTCATTACAGGACATCTAGCAATGAAGTGCAGAGTGTCCCAGTTCATTCATTAACTCCTAAACTCCTTCATTACAGGACATCTAGCAATGAAGTGCAGAGTGTCCCAGTTCCTTCATTAACTCCTAAACTCCTTCATTACAGGACATCTAGCAATGAAGTGCAGAGTGTCCCAGTTCCTTCATTAACTCCTAAACTCCTTCATTACAGGACATCTAGCAATGAAGTGCAGAGTGTCCCAGTTCCTTCATTAACTCCTAAACTCCTTCATTACAGGACATCTAGCAATGAAGTGCAGAGTGTCCTAGTTCATTCATTAACTCCTGAGCTCCTTCATTACAGGACATCTAGCAATGAAGTGCAGAGTGTCCCAGTTCCTTCATTAACTTCTAAACTCCTTCATTAAAGGGCATCTAGCAATGAAGTGCAGAGTGTCCCAGTTCCTTCATTAACTCCTAAACTCCTTCATTACAGGACATCTAGCAATGAAGTGCAGAGTGTCCTAGTTCATTCATTAACTCCTAAACTCCTTCATTACAGGACATCTAGCAATGAAGTGCAGAGTGCCCCAGTTCCTTCATTAACTCCTAAACTCCTTCATTAAAGGGCATCTAGCAATGAAGTGCAGAGTGTCCCAGTTCCTTCATTAACTCCTAAACTCCTTCATTACAGGACATCTAGCAATGAAGTGCAGAGTGTCCCAGTTCCTTCATTAACTTCTAAACTCCTTCATTACAGGACATCTAGCAATGAAGTGCAGAGTGTCCCAGTTCATTCATTAACTCCTAAACTCCTTCATTACAGGGCATCTAGCAATGAAGTGCAGAGTGTCCCAGTTCCTTCATTAACTCCTAAACTCCTTCATTACAGGACATCTAGCAATGAAGTGCAGAGTGTCCCAGTTCATTCATTAACTCCTAAACTCCTTCATTACAGGACATCTAGCAATGAAGTGCAGAGTGTCCCAGTTCATTCATTAACTCCTAAACTCCTTCATTACAGGACATCTAGCAATGAAGTGCAGAGTGTCCCAGTTCCTTCATTAACTCCTAAACTCCTTCATTACAGGACATCTAGCAATGAAGTGCAGAGTGTCCCAGTTCCTTCATTAACTCCTGAACTCCTTCATTACAGGACATCTAGCAATGAAGTGCAGAGTGTCCCAGTTCCTTCATTAACTCCTGAACTCCTTCATTACAGGACATCTAGCAATGAAGTGCAGAGTGTCCCAGTTCCTTTCGTCTAGGATCAACTTAACATCTTCCGACGATAGGAGATCCTTGCTGGGGTCTTTTTGCGAAGACCACATCCAGTTACTTTTGATGTAGCAGTAGTGATTTATAACAGTTATTCGTACTCGCTGATAAGCTTACTGATTAGCTTATAGGTTCTTTGCTGGTTATCTATTACTACCTGACTCGTTATCTACGGTTATAATTTCTTATTACATAATGACAAGCAATATTTATTAATAAAAAGGTTAATATGATCAAAATCAATTCTCTCACCTATGAAATAAGTTATTAAGCATTAAAGTTGACTGTTTTGCATGTTATGAAGGATAACAAACAATGATATTTGTAAACAAACATATTTTATTACTTTTCTCTCTCTCTCTTTTTTTGGATATGTTACCTTTATTAAGCATTACATGCTATGCGTTTCCGCTCGCTACGCTCCGCTCGCTCAAGAAGATATCAAAACCCTAGTCAATCCAACTGGCAATTAATAGAAATATATTAATTTAAGCGACTCTAGTCTATCCAACTCGCTAAAATTAATAGGATTCCATTAATTTTTCCCAGTAAGAAACCAATCCCTTTTACTTTGTCAGGAACATCCCGAACTAATTATAAAAGACTCATTTTTCTCACTAACATATGCAGAGCTTTTTTATAAACAAAAGCTAATTCACTGTTGAAGGTTACTTTACTCCCAGCAAGAACGAATGCAATTGGTCATCAGAATCCTCCAATAGGAAGGCAAAGGAGTTATTCGCATGCGCTGAATCACTGATACAATCACTACTGCTACTTCAGAAGTATCTGGATGTGGTCTTCGCAAAAAGACCCCCTTGATGTAATGCAATCTCCTGAGCTCCTTCATTACAGGACATCTAGCAATGAAGTGCAGAGTGTCCCAGTTCATTCATTAACTCCTAAACTCCTTCATTACAGGACATCTAGCAATGAAGTGCAGAGTGTCCCAGTTCCTTCATTAGCTCCTAAACTCCTTCATTACAGGACATCTAGCAATGAAGTGCAGAGTGCCCCAGTTCCTTCATTAGCTCCTAAACTCCTTCATTACAGGACATCTAGCAATGAAGTGCAGAGTGTCCCAGTTCATTCATTAACTCCTAAACTCCTTCATTACAGGACATCTAGCAATGAAGTGCAGAGTGTCCCAGTTCCTTCATTAACTACTAAACTCCTTCATTACAGGACATCTAGCAATGAAGTGCAGAGTGTCCCAGTTCCTTCATTAACTCCTAAACTCCTTCATTACAGGACATCTAGCAATGAAGTGCAGAGTGTCCCAGTTCCTTCATTAACTCCTAAACTCCTTCATTACAGGACATCTAGCAATGAGGTGCAGAGTGTCCCAGTTCCTTCAGTCTAGGATTAACTTAACATCTTCCGACGATAGGAGATCCTTGCTGTAATGCAATCTCCTGAACTCCTTCATTACAGGACATCTAGCAATGAGGTGGAGAGTGTCCCAGTTCCTTCCGTCTTGTATTAACTTAACATCTTCCGACGATAGGAGATCCTTGCTGTAATGCAATCTCCTGAACTCCTTCATTACAGGACATCTAGCAATGAAGTGCAGAGTGTCCCAGTTCCTTCCGTCTAGGATTAACTTAACATCTTCCGACGATAAGAGATCCTTGCTGTAATGCAATCTCCTGAACTCCTTCATTACAGGACATCTAGCAATGAGGTGGAGAGTGTCCCAGTTCCTTCCGTCTAGGATTAACTTAACATCTTCCGACGATAAGAGATCCTTGCTGTAATGCAATCTCCTGAACTCCTTCATTACAGGACATCTAGCAATGAGGTGGAGAGTGTCCCAGTTCCTTCCGTCTAGGATTAACTTAACATCTTCCGACGATAGGAGATCCTTGCCGTAATGCAGTCTCCTGAACTCCTTCATTACAGGATATCTAGCAATGAGGTGCAGAGTGTCCCAGTTCCTTCATTAACTCCTAAACTCCTTCATTACAGGACATCTAGCAATGAGGTGGAGAGTGTCCCAGTTCCTTCCGTCTTGGATTAACTTAACATCTTCCGACGATAAGAGATCCTTGCTGTAATGCAATCTCCTGAACTCCTTCATTACAGGACATCTAGCAATGAAGTGCAGAGTGTCCCAGTTCCTTCATTAACTCCTAAACTCCTTCATTACAGGACATCTAGCAATGAGGTGCAGAGTGTCCCAGTTCCTTCAGTCTAGGATTAACTTAACATCTTCCGACGATAGGAGATCCTTGCTGTAATGCAATCTCCTGAACTCCTTCATTACAGGACATCTAGCAATGAGGTGGAGAGTGTCCCAGTTCCTTCCGTCTAGGATTAACTTCACATCTTCCGACGATAGGAGATCCCTGCTGTAATGCAATCTCCTGAACTCCTTCATTACAGGACATCTAGCAATGAGGTGGAGAGTGTCCCAGTTCCTTCCGTCTTGGATTAACTTAACATCTTCCGACGATAGGAGATCCTTGCCGTAATGCAGTCTCCTGAACTCCTTCATTACAGGACATCTAGCAATGAGGTGGAGAGTGTCCCAGTTCCTTCCGTCTAGGATTAACATAACATCTTCCGACGATAGGAGATCCTTGCCGTAATGCAATCTCCTGAACTCCTTCATTACAGGACATCTAGCAATGAGGTGCAGAGTGTCCCAGTTCCTTCATTAGCTCCTAAACTCCTTCATTACAGGACATCTAGCAATGAGGTGCAGAGTGTCCCAGTTCCTTCCGTCTTGGATTAACTTAACATCTTCCGACGATAGGAGATCCTTGCTGTAATGCAATCTCCTGAACTCCTTCATTACAGGACATCTAGCAATGACGTGCAGAGTGTCCCAGTTCCTTCCGTCTAGGATTAACTTAACATCTTCCGACGATAGGAGATCCTTGCTGTAATGCAATCTCCTGAACTCCTCATTACAGGACATCTAGCAATGAAGTGCAGAGTGTCCCAGTTCCTTCATTAACTCCTAAACTCCTTCATTACAGGACATCTAGCAATGAAGTGCAGAGTGTCCCAGTTCCTTCCGTCTTGGATTAACTTAACATCTTCCGACGATAGGAGATCCTTGCTGTAATGCAATCTCCTGAACTCCTTCATTACAGGACATCTAGCAATGAGGTGGAGAGTGTCCCAGTTCCTTCATTAACTCCTAAACTCCTTCATTACAGGACATCTAGCAATGAGGTGGAGAGTGTCCCAGTTCCTTCCGTCTAGGATTAACATAACATCTTCCGACGATAGGAGATCCTTGCCGTAATGCAGTCTCCTGAACTCCTTCATTACAGGATATCTAGCAATGAGGTGCAGAGTGTCCCAGTTCCTTAATTAACTCCTAAACTCCTTCATTACAGGACATCTAGCAATGAGGTGGAGAGTGTCCCAGTTCCTTCCGTCTAGGATTAACATAACATCTTCCGACGATAGGAGATCCTTGCCGTAATGCAGTCTCCTGAACTCCTTCATTACAGGATATCTAGCAATGAGGTGCAGAGTGTCCCAGTTCCTTCCGTCTTGGATTAACTTAACATCTTCCGACGATAGGAGATCCTTGCTGTAATGCAATCTCCTGAACTCCTTCATTACAGGACATCTAGCAATGAGGTGCAGAGTGTCCCAGTTCCTTCCGTCTAGGATTAACTTAACTTCTTCCGACGATAGGAGATCCTTGCTGTAATGCAATCTCCTGAACTCCTCATTACAGGACATCTAGCAATGAAGTGCAGAGTGTCCCAGTTCCTTCATTAACTCCTAAACTCCTTCATTACAGGACATCTAGCAACGAAGTGCAGAGTGTCCCAGTTCCTTCCGTCTTGGATTAACTTAACATCTTCCGACGATAGGAGATCCTTGCTGTAATGCAATCTCCTGAACTCCTTCATTACAGGACATCTAGCAATGAGGTGGAGAGTGTCCCAGTTCCTTCCGTCTAGGATTAACTTAACATCTTCCGACGATAGGAGATCCTTGCTGTAATGCAATCTCCTGAACTCCTTCATTACAGGACATCTAGCAATGAAGTGCAGAGTATCCCAGTTCCTTCCGTCTAGGATTAACTTCACATCTTCCGACGATAGGAGATCCTTGCTGTAATGCAATATCCTGAACTCCTTTATTACAGGACATCTAGCAATGAGGTGGAGAGTGTCCCAGTTCCTTCCGTCTAGGATTAACTTAACATCTTCCGACGATAGGAGATCCTTGCTGTAATGCAATCTCCTGAACCCCTTCATTACAGGACATCTAGCAATGAAGTGCAGAGTGTCCCAGCTCCTTCCGTCTAGGATTAACTTAACATCTTCCGACGATAGGAGATCCTTGCTGTAATGCAATCTCCTGAACTCCTTCATTACAGGACATCTAGCAATGAAGTGCAGAGTGTCCCAGTTCCTTCATTAACTCCTAAACTCCTTCATTACAGGACATCTAGCAATGAAGTGCAGAGTGTCCCAGTTCCTTCCGTCTAGGATTAACTTAACATCTTCCGACGATAGGAGATCCTTGCTGTAATGCAATCTCCTGAACTCCTTCATTACAGGACATCTAGCAATGAGGTGGAGAGTGTCCCAGTTCCTTCCGTCTAGGATTAACTTAACATCTTCCGACGATAGGAGATCCTTGCTGTAATGCAATCTCCTGAACTCCTTCATTACAGGACATCTAGCAATGAAGTGCAGAGTGTCCCAGTTCCTTCCGTCTAGGATTAACTTAACATCTTCCGACGATAGGAGATCCTTGCTGTAATGCAATCTCCTGAACTCCTTCAATACAGGACATCTAGCAATGAGGTGCAGAGTGTCCCAGTTCCTTCCGTCTTGGATTAACTTAACATGTTCCGACGATAGGAGATCCTTGCTGTAATGCAATCTCCTGAACTCCTTCATTACAGGACATGAAGCAATGAAGTGCAGAGTGTCCCAGTTCCTTCCGTCTTGGATTAACTTAACATCTTCCGACGATAGGAGATCCTTGCTGTAATGCAATCTCCTGAACTCCTTCATTACATTACATCTAGCAATGAAGTGCAGAGTGTCCCAGTTCCTTCCGTCTTGGATTAACTTAACATCTTCCGACGATAGGAGATCCTTGCTGTAATGCAATCTCCTGAACTCCTTCATTACAGGACATCTAGCAATGAAGTGCAGAGTGTCCCAGTTCCTTCATTAACTCCTAAACTCCTTCATTACAGGACATCTAGCAATGAAGTGCAGAGTGTCCCAGTTCCTTCCGTCTAGGATTAACTTAACATCTTCCGACGATAGGAGATCCTTGCTGTAATGCAATCTCCTGAACTCCTTCATTACAGGACATCTAGCAATGAAGTGCAGAGTGTCCCAGTTCCTTCATTAACTCCTAAACTCCTTCATTACAGGACATCTAGCAATGAAGTGCAGAGTGTCCCAGTTCCTTCCGTCTTGGATTAACTTAACATCTTCCGACGATAGGAGTTCCTTGCCGTAATGCAATTTCCTGAACTCCTTCATTACAGGACATCTAGCAATGAAGTGCAGAGTGTCCCAGTTCCTTCCGTCTAGGATTAACTTAACATCTTCCGACGATAGGAGATCCTTGCTGTAATGCAATCTCCTGAACTCCTTCATTACAGGACATCTAGCAATGAGGTGCAGAGTGTCCCAGTTCCTTCCGTCTAGGATTAACTTAACATCTTCCGACGATAGGAGATCCTTGCTGTAATGCAATCTCCTGAACTACTTCATTACAGGACATCTAGCAATGAAGTGCAGAGTGTCCCAGTTCCTTCCGTCTAGGATTAACTTAACATCTTCCGACGATAGGAGATCCTTGCTGTAATGCAATCTCCTGAACTCCTTCATTACAGGACATCTAGCAATGAGGTGCAGAGTGTCCCAGTTCCTTCCGTCTAGGATTAACTTAACATCTTCCGACGATAGGAGATCCTTGCTGTAATGCAATCTCCTGAACTCCTTCATTACAGGACATCTAGCAATGAGGTGCAGAGTGTCCCAGTTCCTTCCGTCTTGGATTAACTTAACATCTTCCGACGATAGGAGATCCTTGCTGTAATGCAATCTCCTGAACTCCTTCATTACCGGACATCTAGCAATGAGGTGCAGAGTGTCCCAGTTCCTTCATTAACTCCTGAACTCCTTCATTACAGGACATCTAGCAATGAAGTGCAGAGTGTCCCAGTTCCTTCCGTCTTGGATTAACTTAACATCTTCCGACGATAGGAGATCCTTGCTGTAATGCAATCTCCTGAACTCCTTCATTACCGGACATCTAGCAATGAGGTGCAGAGTGTCCCAGTTCCTTCATTAACTCCTAAACTCCTTCATTACAGGACATCTAGCAATGAAGTGCAGAGTGTCCCAGTTCCTTCATTAACTCCTGAACTCCTTCATTACAGGACATCTAGCAATGAGGTGCAGAGTGTCCCAGTTCCTTCCGTCTTGGATTAACTTAACATCTTCCGACGATAGGAGATCCTTGCTGTAATGCAATCTCCTGAACTCCTTCATTACCGGACATCTAGCAATGAGGTGCAGAGTGTCCCAGTTCCTTCATTAGCTCCTAAACTCCTTCATTACAGGACATCTAGCAATGAAGTGCAGAGTGTCCCAGTTCCTTCATTAACTCCTGAACTCCTTCATTACAGGACATCTAGCAATGAGGTGCAGAGTGTCCCAGTTCCTTCCGTCTAGGATTAACTTAACATCTTCCGACGATAGGAGATCCTTGCTGTAATGCAATCTCCTGAACTCCTTCATTACAGGACATCTAGCAATGAGGTGCAGAGTGTCCCAGTTCCTTCCGTCTAGGATTAACTTAACATCTTCCGACGATAGGAGATCCTTGCTGTAATGCAATCTCCTGAACTCCTTCATTACCGGACATCTAGCAATGAGGTGCAGAGTGTCCCAGTTCCTTCATTAGCTCCTAAACTCCTTCATTACAGGACATCTAGCAATGAAGTGCAGAGTGTCCCAGTTCCTTCATTAACTCCTGAACTCCTTCATTACAGGACATCTAGCAATGAGGTGCAGAGTGTCCCAGTTCCTTCCGTCTAGGATTAACTTAACATCTTCCGACGATAGGAGATCCTTGCTGGGGTCTTTTTGCGAAGACCACATCCAGTTACTTTTGAAGTAGCAGTAGTGATTTATAACAGTTATTCGTACTCGCTGATAAGCTTACTGATTAGCTTATAGGTTCTTTGCTGGTTATCTATTACTACCTGACTCGTTATCTACGGTTATAATTCATATTAGATAATGACAAGCAATATTTATTAATAAAAAGGTTAATATGATCAAAATCAATTCTCTCAACTCTGAAATAAGTTATTAAGCATTAAAGTTGACTGTTTTGCATGTTATGAAAGATAACAAACAATGATATTTTTAAACAAACATATTTTATTACTTTTTTCTCTCTCTCTCTTTTTGGATATGTTACCTTTATTAAGCATTACATGCTATGCGTTTCCGCTCGCTACGCTACGCTACGCTCTGCTCGCTCAAGAAGATATCAAAACCCTAGTCAATCCAACTGGCAATTAATAGAATTATATTAATTTAAGCGACTCTAGTCTATCCAACTCGCTAAAATTAATAGGATTCCATTAATTTTTCCCAGTAAGAAACCAATCCCTTTTACTTTGTCAGGAACATCGCGAACTAATTGTAAAAGACTCATTTTTCTCACTAACATAAGCAGAGCTTTTTTATAAACAAAAGCTAATTCACTGTTGAAGGTTACTTTACTCCCAGCAAGAACAAATGCAATTGGTCATCAGAATCCTCCAATAGGAAGGCAAAGGAGTTATTCGCATGCGCTGAATCACTGATACAATCACTACTGCTACTTCAGAAGTATCTGGATGTGGTCTTCGCAAAAAGACCCCCTTGCTGTAATGCAATCTCCTGAACTCCTTCATTACAGGACATCTAGCAATGAAGTGCAGAGTGTCCCAGTTCCTTCATTAACTCCTTAACTCCTTCATTACAGGACATCTAGCATTGAAGTGCAGAGTGTCCCAGTTCCTTCCGTCTAGGATTAACTTAACATCTTCCGACGATAGGAGATCCTTGCTGTAATGTAATCTCCTGAACTCCTTCATTACAGGACATCTAGCAATGAAGTGCAGAGTGTCTACGTCCTCTTGAAGATTGCACATAGAGCAGTGTGCACGTCCGTCTGTACGCCATGGCCTACTGCACATGGAGCTGTGTGCACGTCCGTCTGCACGCCATGGCCTTCTGTTCAGATGCAGAATCTCTGTTCTAGCTTTCATGATCAAGCGGATTGCGTAGAGGGACCTGTCATCTGACATTTAGGAAACGGCTACATCGGTGTGATTCAGCTTTTTGTAAAGGAGATGATACTGCGACGACAGTTCAGCCCATCGTCTCTGCTCGAGATTAGCGAGTGACAGCTGTATCCTGGAACTTGCTTCTTTCATCAGTACTGGATCACGGCTCGTCCAGCTGTCCATGCTCTCCCCGGCTCTGGCGAATAGCTTCTCCCGTTCCCTGAACAACCAGCCTTATCAGTAATGATATTGCCCATCTATTTATTGCCTTTATTTTCTGCCTGTCTTGTAGATAACTTCGTAAAATCAGACGTAAGCGTATGAGAAGCACAGCCTTCGGTTCCTCTTTTACTTCTTTTTGGCTATTTTCAGATGTTGTTGTACGCCAAGATACCTGTACGACTCAGCTAATATTATTATTAAGTTTTTATTATTATTGTTCGTTACCGTCTTAGTAGTCTGTTTATTTTATTTACTACATTTCAACTGACAATCATTTTTCGTTTTTAACATCCTTCTTCTCAGCCGTAAAGGTGATAATTCGCTAACTGAATTGAGTCCTTCAGGATAGTTCTGCTGATTTGCAGTAGGACTTCTTGTTTGATTTGGAATTTTATGGCAAATGTTTGGATAAACTCCGTGATGGTGCCGGGAGCTCCAAACATAAGTCCTATTACTTCCTACTTTTGAACCTTATGTTTCTCTTCAAAATATGGGATGCAATCTTCATAAATGTTCTTCTTCTCCATATCGACTGCCTTTTGTTGGTCTAGGTCTAATTCGAACCGAATTGTTGGGTGTAATATAGTGCCTGAAGATGCTGTTCGGTTAATTATCACTATGTCCGGTCTTCGATTTGAACCTTGATCGGCGACATAAGAAAGAATAGCATTAAGACAGGAAGAATGACACGAGTGCCTTCTGATGAACAAGCTCTGAAGCTAGGTACACACAGTTTTTATGGTTGATAAAGAGATATTTACCATGTCTTTCATAGTCAGAACTGAATGCCTATGTACAGGGAATAGTATTAAGACAGGAAGAATGACACGAGTGCCTTCTGATGAACAAGCTCTGAAGCTAGGTACATACAGTTTTTATGGTTGATAAAGAGATATTTACCATGTCTTTCATAGTCAGAACTGAATGCCTATGTACAGGGAATAGCATTAAGACAGGAAGAATGACACGAGTGCCTTCTGATGAACAAGCTCTGAAGCTAGGTACACACAGTTTTTATGGTTGATAAAGAGATATTTACCATGTCTTTCATAGTCAGAACTGAATGCCTATGTACAGGGAATAGCATTAAGACAGGAAGAATGACACGAGTGCCTTCTGATGAACAAGCTCTGAAGCTAGGTACATACAGTTTTTATGGTTGATAAAGAGATATTTACCATGTCTTTCATAGTCAGAACTGAATGCCTATGTACAGGGAATAGCATTAAGACAGGAAGAATGACACGAGTGCCTTCTGATGAACAAGCTCTGAAGCTAGGTACATCCAGTTTTTATGGTTGATGAAGTGATATTTACCATGTCTTTCATAGTCATAACTGAAAAACACAGATTTTTTACATGTGTCCCTTTAAAAATACTAGTGCAATATGTTACTTCATAAATATTTATATGAACAGCTCGAAATTAGCAAGAATTATATGGGATTTACTCAAATAAGTAGTTAAAAGACCTACACGCAGGAGCAGCGTCATCATAGCTCGTTCCCGTTTTACTCGAACACTTTTACCAATACGTTTCTCATTTTCTTACCTTATTTGACTAAAATACTCATTTTAATGTTAAATGCGATTTGAAAAAAAAAAGTTACATACAACTTATCACTTGGCTGGGGACGGGTAGGGTGAAGGTGGAGGCGCCTCTAGCCAATGACAGCATTGCTGCGCTGCCGCTCCTCCCTCTCCTAGTCCAGCACTTAGGCAGAGCGGGGGCTGGGAGGGTTCTAGAACTGGCAACGTTGAGCTCCCTCTACGCTTTCCCCAAGTGACAAGTTATACCTCTCCCACTATAGTGGAATTACTCAAGTAGCCTCTCGAAAAACTCAACCACAAAATAAAACTAGATGTTTTTCATTTCACGTATTTCGTTTTACTGAGAAATTAATAATACTGTTAAAACCGATTTCCTAAAGAACAACAACAAAGAAAATACAGTCACAAAGAATTATAACTTTGGAAATTCTTAGCACTCATCTTTTCAAATAAGATCGTTAAGGAGCGTTTTCAGCTGACACTTCTCGCAGGAAATATATCTCAAGTGTCTGATAGATATTCTCTTGTAAGTTTACATACTGAAATAACTAGATATTTATATCATGGATATCTATAGGACAGTTCTAGATTTGCTATAATTTACGATATATGAACGGCCTTTTTACAAACATACATTTGTGTCCTGTACTAGGAAATAATCAGTGTTTACATCTGTTGGTATAGAAGTGTCGACAATACAGCTAGTAGCCAAGATATTTATCTCTGATATTAAATTCTTCTCTTTATAATCAGTGTTTACACCTGGTGGTATAGAAGTGTAGACACTTATAGCTCGTGATAGAAATATGTATCTCAGACATAAATTGTTAATGGTTTACATTAGTCAGAATTTCTCACTGATATAAATATCCTGCAATAACTATCCAAATCTAAACCCACCCTTAGACTTTTGGGTAGATGCCTCATTTTTACTTCGGTTTTCCACCTTTTGTTTGACATATTTAAGAAAATATATGAAAAAATAAATTATTTTCTGTTTCAGCTCGAAATTTCGACCCTGCGGCTGCTGAGAAGATGCTCAGGGCGGTAAGAAACACTTACTTATACATATTCAAAACGAACAATTACTTTTTTTTTTTTTAGAAAGGCAAAAAATCAGAATGTTCGGGTACGAGGAAGTAGTTCGTAGAATTATGGTTAATGCCAGCCATCTACTTGCTTATCGTTCAACTATTATGGTTAATGCCAGCCATCTACTTGCTTATCGTTCAACTATTATGGTTAATGCCAGCCATCTACTTGCTTATCGTTCAACTATTATGGTTAATGCCAGCCATCTACTTGCTTATCGTTCAACTATTATGGTTAATGCCAGCCATCTACTTGCTTATCGTTCAACTATTATGGTTAATGCCAGCCATCTACTTGCTTATCGTTCAACTATTATGGTTAATGCCAGCCATCTACTTGCTTATCGTTCAACTATTATGGTTAATGCCAGCCATCTACTTGCTTATCGTTCAACTATTATTTATGGTTTGCTTACACAGGGTGTCCTGCATTGAGATGTCATAACTTTAGGGGTTTATTCTGCACCTCATTTGTAGTTCAGGGACGCAGAAATGAGCGTCCTATCTCAACATGTAGCAGAGATATTCATATTTTTTGTCTATTTTCAAAACTATTGGTTTTTTTTTTTTTTTATGAGATCTAAAGTCTTGAAATAGCTTGTTAAGAAAATATTAAATAATTTAAGAAAACACTGATAACAATAGTTCACATCAATATAGCTTTTAGTATAGCTCTTAAATTATATGAGATTATTTCAATATGAAGATTAGATAGTTAACCGTCGAGGTGATAAGTAGAGAAGGAATGGTTGGGATTCGGCTAAAGAAACCTCAATATGATTAGATAGTTAGCCGTCGAGGTGATAAGTAGAGAAGGAATGGTTGGGATTCGGCTAAAGAAACCTCAATATGATTAGATAGTTAGCCGTCGAGGTGATAAGTAGAGAAGGAATGGTTGGGATTCAGCTAAAGAAACCTCAATATGATTTTTTGTTAAAAAAAGATTTTTTTAACAAAAATAATATTGAGGTTTCTTTAGCCGAATTCCAACCATTCCATCTCTAATTATTTTAATAATTTAATGTAAATTCTAAAAATGTGGTCGTTATTTACGATAGATTAGCCAGAAATCCGGAAAACACTGTTTTTCGTAATACAAAAAACAATATTTTTTAAAAATAGACTATTTGAATATCCCATAAGCAGACTAAACCCCTAAAGTTATGACATCTCAATGTGGGACACCCTGTATATTGGTATTTGATGCGTGATAATCCTTAAATAACATAATAAAACTATAAATAATGAAGTAATATATAATCTTTAATAGTGGTATTTTCCAAAGCAACCGTACATATATTCTTATGTATTTCGACACGCTGAATAGGAACCTCGAGGACGTTTCACCCCAACACGTGAGGTTTAAGGACATTTGAAGGTCAAATTTCGTATGAATTCGTTAAAGAAGAAATAACTAGAGCTTCCATGGTTTTGAGGGAGCTGAATTCCAATCCGAGATCTGTTTCACCATATCGGCACAAAACCAAGGTCATTTTAACGATAAATATGTTAATATTGAAAAAAAAAATATAGAAACAGACCTCGGATTCGAATTCAGCGACCCTCAAAACCATTGAAGCTCTAGTTACTTCTTCTTTAACGACCTTCAAAAATGCTCTTACACCTGACGTGCTGGGGTGAAACAGACTCTGGATTCGGGTTCAGCGACCCTCAAAACCATTGAAGCTCTAGTTACTTCTTCTTTAACGACCTTCATAAATGCTCTTACACCTGACGTGCTGGGGTGAAACAGACTCTGGATTCGGGTTCAGCGACCCTCAAAACCATTGAAGCTCTAGTTACTTCTTCTTTAACGACCTTCATAAATGCTCTTACACCTGACGTGCTGGGGTGAAACAGACTCTGGATTCGGGTTCAGCGACCCTCAAAACCATGGAAGCTCTAGTTACTTCTTCTTTAACGACCTTCAAAAATGCTCTTACACCTCACGTGCTGGGGTGAAACAGACTCTGGATTCGAATTCAGCGACCCTCAAAACCATGGAAGTTCTAGTTACTTCTTCTTTAACGACCTTCAAAAATGCTCTTACACCTCACGTGCTGGGGTGAAACAGACTCTGGATTCGGGTTCAGCGACCCTCAAAACCATTGAAGCTCTAGTTACTTCTTCTTTAACGACCTTCAAAAATGCTCTTACACCTGACGTGCTGGGGTGAAACAGACTCGGGATTCGGGTTCAGCGACCCTCAAAACCATTGAAGCTCTAGTTACTTCTTCTTTAACGACCTTCAAAAATGCTCTTACACCTGACGTGCTGGGGTGAAACAGACTCTGGATTCGAATTCAGCGACCCTCACTACCATGGAAGCTCTAGTTACTTCTTCTTTAACGACCTTCATAAATGCTCTTACACCTGACGTGCTGGGGTGAAACAGACTCTGGATTCGGGTTCAGCGACCCTCAAAACCATGGAAGCTCTAGTTACTTCTTATTTAACGACCTTCAAAAATGCTCTTACACCTGACGTGCTGGGGTGAAACAGACTCTGGATTCGGGTTCAGCGACCCTCAAAACCATTGAAGCTCTAGTTACTTCTTCTTTAACGACCTTCAAAAATGCTCTTACACCTCACGTGCTGGGGTGAAACAGACTCGGGATTCGGGTTCAGCGACCCTCAAAACCATTGAAGCTCTAGTTACTTCTTCTTTAACGACCTTCAAAAATGCTCTTACACCTGACGTGCTGGGGTGAAACAGACTCTGGATTCGAATTCAGCGACCCTCACTACCATGGAAGCTCTAGTTACTTCTTCTTTAACGACCTTCATAAATGCTCTTACACCTGACGTGCTGGGGTGAAACAGACTCTGGATTCGGGTTCAGCGACCCTCAAAACCATGGAAGCTCTAGTTACTTCTTATTTAACGACCTTCAAAAATGCTCTTACACCTGACGTGCTGGGGTGAAACAGACCTCGGATTCGAATTCAGCGACCCTCAAAACCATGGAAGCTCTAGTTACTTCTTATTTAACGACCTTCAAAAATGCTCTTACACCTGACGTGCTGGGGTGAAACAGACTCTGGATTCGGGTTCAGCGACCCTCAAAACCATGGAAGCTCTAGTTACTTCTTCTTTAACGACCTTCAAAAATGCTCTTATACCTGACGTGCTGGGGTGAAACAGACTCTGGATTCGAATTCAGCGACCCTCAAAACCATGGAAGCTCTAGTTACTTCTTCTTTAACGACCTTCAAAAATGCTCTTACACCTGACGTGCTGGGGTGAAACAGACTCTGGATTCGGGTTCAGCGACCCTCAAAACCATGGAAGCTCTAGTTACTTCTTCTTTAACGACCTTCAAAAATGCTCTTACACCTGACGTGCTGGGGTGAAACAGACTCTGGATTCGAATTCAGCGACCCTCAAAACCATGGAAGTTCTAGTTACTTCTTCTTTAACGACCTTCAAAAATGCTCTTACACCTCACGTGCTGGGGTGAAACAGACTCTGGATTCGGGTTCAGCGACCCTCAAAACCATGGAAGTTCTAGTTACTTCTTCTTTAACGACCTTCAAAAATGCTCTTACACCTGACGTGCTGGGGTGAAACAGACTCTGGATTCGGGTTCAGCGACCCTCAAAACCATTGAAGCTCTAGTTACTTCTTCTTTAACGACCTTCAAAAATGCTCTTACACCTGACGTGCTGGGGTGAAACAGACTCTGGATTCGGGTTCAGCGACCCTCAAAACCATTGAAGCTCTAGTTACTTCTTCTTTAACGACCTTCAAAAATGCTCTTACACCTGACGTGCTGGGGTGAAACAGACTCTGGATTCGAATTCAGCGACCCTCACTACCATGGAAGCTCTAGTTACTTCTTCTTTAACGACCTTCATAAATGCTCTTACACCTGACGTGCTGGGGTGAAACAGACTCTGGATTCGGGTTCAGCGACCCTCAAAACCATGGAAGCTCTAGTTACTTCTTATTTAACGACCTTCAAAAATGCTCTTACACCTGACGTGCTGGGGTGAAACAGACTCTGGATTCGGGTTCAGCGACCCTCAAAACCATGGAAGCTCTAGTTACTTCTTCTTTAACGACCTTCGAAAATGCTCTTATACCTGACGTGCTGGGGTGAAACAGACTCTGGATTCGGGTTCAGCGACCCTCAAAACCATTAAAGCTCTAGTTACTTCTTCTTTAACGACCTTCAAAAATGCTCTTACACCTGACGTGCTGGGGTGAAACAGACTCTGGATTCGAATTCAGCGACCCTCAAAACCATGGAAGTTCTAGTTACTTCTTCTTTAACGACCTTCAAAAATGCTCTTACACCTCACGTGCTGGGGTGAAACAGACTCTGGATTCGGGTTCAGCGACCCTCAAAACCATTGAAGCTCTAGTTACTTCTTCTTTAACGACCTTCAAAAATGCTCTTACACCTGACGTGCTGGGGTGAAACAGACTCGGGATTCGGGTTCAGCGACCCTCAAAACCATTGAAGCTCTAGTTACTTCTTCTTTAACGACCTTCAAAAATGCTCTTACACCTGACGTGCTGGGGTGAAACAGACTCTGGATTCGAATTCAGCGACCCTCACTACCATGGAAGCTCTAGTTACTTCTTCTTTAACGACCTTCATAAATGCTCTTACACCTGACGTGCTGGGGTGAAACAGACTCTGGATTCGGGTTCAGCGACCCTCAAAACCATGGAAGCTCTAGTTACTTCTTATTTAACGACCTTCAAAAATGCTCTTACACCTGACGTGCTGGGGTGAAACAGACTCTGGATTCGGGTTCAGCGACCCTCAAAACCATTGAAGCTCTAGTTACTTCTTCTTTAACGACCTTCAAAAATGCTCTTACACCTCACGTGCTGGGGTGAAACAGACTCTGGATTCGGGTTCAGCGACCCTCAAAACCATTGAAGCTCTAGTTACTTCTTCTTTAACGACCTTCAAAAATGCTCTTACACCTGACGTGCTGGGGTGAAACAGACTCTGGATTCGAATTCAGCGACCCTCAAAACCATGGAAGTTCTAGTTACTTCTTCTTTAACGACCTTCAAAAATGCTCTTACACCTCACGTGCTGGGGTGAAACAGACTCTGGATTCGGGTTCAGCGACCCTCAAAACCATTGAAGCTCTAGTTACTTCTTCTTTAACGACCTTCAAAAATGCTCTTACACCTGACGTGCTGGGGTGAAACAGACTCGGGATTCGGGTTCAGCGACCCTCAAAACCATTGAAGCTCTAGTTACTTCTTCTTTAACGACCTTCAAAAATGCTCTTACACCTGACGTGCTGGGGTGAAACAGACTCTGGATTCGAATTCAGCGACCCTCACTACCATGGAAGCTCTAGTTACTTCTTCTTTAACGACCTTCATAAATGCTCTTACACCTGACGTGCTGGGGTGAAACAGACTCTGGATTCGGGTTCAGCGACCCTCAAAACCATGGAAGCTCTAGTTACTTCTTATTTAACGACCTTCAAAAATGCTCTTACACCTGACGTGCTGGGGTGAAACAGACTCTGGATTCGAATTCAGCGACCCTCAAAACCATGGAAGCTCTAGTTACTTCTTCTTTAACGACCTTCGAAAATGCTCTTATACCTGACGTGCTGGGGTGAAACAGACTCTGGATTCGGGTTCAGCGACCCTCAAAACCATTGAAGCTCTAGTTACTTCTTCTTTAACGACCTTCAAAAATGCTCTTATACCTCACGTGCTGGGGTGAAACAGACTCTGGATTCGAATTCAGCGACCCTCAAAACCATGGAAGCTCTAGTTACTTCTTCTTTAACGACCTTCAAAAATGCTCTTATACCTGACGTGCTGGGGTGAAACAGACTCTGGATTCGAATTCAGCGACCCTCAAAACCATGGAAGCTCTAGTTACTTCTTCTTTAACGACCTTCAAAAATGCTCTTACACCTCACGTGCTGGGGTGAAACAGACTCTGGATTCGGGTTCAGCGACCCTCAAAACCATGGAAGTTCTAGTTACTTCTTCTTTAACGACCTTCAAAAATGCTCTTACACCTCACGTGCTGGGGTGAAACAGACTCTGGATTCGGGTTCAGCGACCCTCAAAACCATTGAAGCTCTAGTTACTTCTTCTTTAACGACCTTCAAAAATGCTCTTACACCTGACGTGCTGGGGTGAAACAGACTCTGGATTCGGGTTCAGCGACCCTCAAAACCATGGAAGTTCTAGTTACTTCTTCTTTAACGACCTTCAAAAATGCTCTTATACCTCACGTGCTGGGGTGAAACAGACTCTGGATTCGAATTCAGCGACCCTCAAAACCATGGAAGCTCTAGTTACTTCTTCTTTAACGACCTTCATAAATGCTCTTACACCTGACGTGCTGGGGTGAAACAGACTCTGGATTCGGGTTCAGCGACCCTCAAAACCATGGAAGCTCTAGTTACTTCTTCATTAACGACCTTCATAAATGCTCTTACACCTGACGTGCTGGGGTGAAACAGACTCTGGATTCGGGTTCAGCGACCCTCAAAACCATGGAAGCTCTAGTTACTTCTTCTTTAACGACCTTCAAAAATGCTCTTACACCTCACGTGCTGGGGTGAAACAGACTCTGGATTCGAATTCAGCGACCCTCAAAACCATGGAAGCTCTAGTTACTTCTTCTTTAACGACCTTCATAAATGCTCTTACACCTGACGTGGTGGGGTGAAACAGACTCTGGATTCGAATTCAGCGACCCTCAAAACCATGGAAGCTCTAGTTACTTCTTCTTTAACGACCTTCAAAAATGCTCTTACACCTCACGTGCTGGGGTGAAACAGACTCTGGATTCGAATTCAGCGACCCTCAAAACCATGGAAGCTCTAGTTACTTCTTCTTTAACGACCTTCATAAATGCTCTTACACCTCACGTGCTGGGGTGAAACAGACTCTGGATTCGGGTTCAGCGACCCTCAAAACCATGGAAGCTCTAGTTACTTCTTCTTTAACGACCTTCAAAAATGCTCTTACACCTGACGTGCTGGGGTGAAACAGACTCTGGATTCGGGTTCAGCGACCCTCAAAACCATGGAAGCTCAAGTTACTTCTTCTTTAACGACCTTCAAAAATGCTCTTACACCTGACGTGGCGGGGTGAAGCAGACTCTGGATTCGGGTTCAGCGACCCTCAAAACCATGGAAGCTCAAGTTACTTCTTCTTTAACGACCTTCAAAAATGCTCTTACACCTGACGTGGCGGGGTGAAGCAGACTCTGGATTCGGGTTCAGCGACCCTCAAAACCATGGAAGCTCAAGTTACTTCTTCTTTAACGACCTTCAAAAATGCTCTTACACCTGACGTGCTGGGGTGAAACAGACTCTGGATTCGGGTTCAGCGACCCTCAAAACCATTGAAGCTCAAGTTACTTCTTCTTTAACGACCTTCAAAAATGCTCTTACACCTGACGTGCTGGGGTGAAACAGACTCTGGATTCGGGTTCAGCGACCCTCAAAACCATTGAAGCTCAAGTTACTTCTTCTTTAACGACCTTCAAAAATGCTCTTACACCTGACGTGCTGGGGTGAAACAGACTCTGGATTCGAATTCAGCGACCCTCAAAACCATGGAAGCTCTAGTTACTTCTTCTTTAACGACCTTCAAAAATGCTCTTACACCTCACGTGCTGGGGTGAAACAGACTCTGGATTCGAATTCAGCGACCCTCAAAACCATGGAAGCTCTAGTTACTTCTTCTTTAACGACCTTCAAAAATGCTCTTACACCTCACGTGCTGGGGTGAAACAGACTCTGGATTCAAATTCAGCGACCCTCAAAACCATGGAAGCTCTAGTTACTTCTTCTTTAACGACCTTCAAAAATGCTCTTACACCTCACGTGCTGGGGTGAAACAGACTCTGGATTCGGGTTCAGCGACCCTCAAAACCATGGAAGCTCTAGTTACTTCTTCTTTAACGACCTTCAAAAATGCTCTTACACCTCACGTGCTGGGGTGAAACAGACTCTGGATTCGAATTCAGCGACCCTCAAAACCATGGAAGCTCTAGTTACTTCTTCTTTAACGACCTTCAAAAATGCTCTTACACCTCACGTGCTGGGGTGAAACAGACCTCGGATTCGAATTCAGCGACCCTGAAAACCATGGAAGCTCTAGTTACTTCTTCTTTAACGACCTTCATAAATGCTCTTACACCTGACGTGCTGGGGTGAAAAAGACTCTGGATACGGGTTCAGCGCGTCGAAATACATAAGATATATGTATGGTGTCTTTGGAAATTACTACTTTTTCCAGGAGAGAGGGAGAGAGAGGTAGAGAGGGTGGGAGAGGGAGAGAGAGGTAGTGAGGGTGGGAGAGGGGGAGAGGGATGGAAGGAGGAAAGGAGGGATGGAGACAATTTAACAAATTAAACATATGCCCAAATTTATCAGTATTGTAGTAAGTTGTGGCTATTTATCTTGCCGAAACCCCGGCGTTGGGTTCTGTTCCTGAGAGCTAATTAAACTTGTGAACGAGGTAGAGCTGGCTGGATGATAAGGGTCTACTCACATACTTACATTACTACTCTCTGCTCAAGTCTACCGTACTCAATCCAACCAACTTCCAATGAATTTAAATAGAATTCATTTCTTTCAGAGATGGTTCACCGTTGATTCCGAAGATATTCTCAAAGTTAGGTCGTGTGGTTCAGAAATTACATTGTCCCAATGAAAATAGGTATTAAGGTTGTACTCATGACGGAAATTTTCCTCAAATGTTTATCGATCCTAGACCCTAGCAAACGATTGAACGACTTCGTTAACCAGCAAAATCGGTTCATCTGAAGGGGGAGGGGGAGTACTCTAGACCCAAAGTAGTTTTTTGCCCATACTGGCCATCATTTTTGTTATATTTCAACGAAACTCGGTATTCGTATTGGTAACCTAAGTAGATAAATGTGTTGTAAAAACAAACTAAATTGGTTCTTGGGGGGGGGGGGGGGTACTGCGGACCCAGATTCCTAATTTGCTCATACCGATATTAATTTCTGTTGTATTGTAACGAAACTCGGTATACGTCGTGGGTATCTAATGTGAAAGAAGTGTTGTAAAAGTGAACTTAATCGGTCTATCGGAAGGGAGGGTTTACTTTATAATATGTTTCAATAGAACTCTCCCGCTAATCGTAGTTTGGCAATGCTCCCACTAGGAGCGCCTCTGTTTTGATGTGACATTAAATGTGTTGTGGACTTCCGACTTCCATCTCTAGGAGCGCTGTATCCGGTTCCTGCGTTATTATTGTACGCTTTTATTATTCATCAAGATCAATAGACAAAAACATAAAGTTTTTATTTTTAAATCTTTATTTAGTACCACGCATACTCAAAACTCTGAAAGAAAATTAATTACAAAATTAACAAATGTCACAGTTGCTCATTACAAATGTAAAAGAGCAGAACTATTCATGTTTTTATTTTATTTATAAATACCGCACTAGTATTTCTAAGGTGACACAACTCAAAATAAAACTCAACTGAAAATGTGTTACTCTTGCCTATATAGAGGGAATAGCCATAGATATAGGGATGGTTAGGGAAGCTGAAAAACACAGATTTTTGAGTTGTGTCCCTTTTGAAATACTAGTGCGAGATATATATATATATATATATATATATATATATATATATATATATATATATATATATATATATATATATATATAGGTTATTTTAAGCAAATTATTCAGGAACACTACCCAAATTTTGAGGAAAGTGCTTAGTAATGGAACTGTGACGGAATTTTTTTTTGTTTATGGACCTGGAAATTAAACTCTTATGAGCTTCTGGTATAAAAAAAAAAAAAATGTAATAAATAAATAATTAAAAATATAATATAAGATGTGTAGAAAGGAGAAAAATTATGTTTGTTGTGTTTGAAGTCGCTGAAGTGGCGAGAGGCTTGGGGTGTGGATAAGATGGAAGATTGGCCTACACCAGAAGTCTTCAAGGAGTTCTATCCTGTCGGGATTTGTGGATTCGACAAAGGTGGATCTCCTGTTGTAGTTATACCATTTGCTGGAGTGGATATTTGGGGAATGCTCCATTCCGTTTCAAAGGAAGACTTCATCAAAATGGCCATCAAGTGAGTATTATCTCCTTTATAATTTTGGATAAGTCACCAGTAATCAGGATTAGCATAAGGCATATATATTGCTTATTGATCGTAACATATATTTCCAATTCTATGCTCAAACAAAGCCCTCAAAATCTGTTCGTTTATTAGTTTAAGTTTATTGGATATACATATACTTTTATTTTTTTCTTATCGTTATCAAATAATTTTCAGTCCCGATGATGGTCTGGAAATTGGGTAAAACATCTGGGCCATTAGCGCGGACATCCCTGGTGCAGTAAGGAATTTTCTCAACAAGCCGTGGGATGAGAAAATCCCTGCCGCCGATGGGGATTGAACTTACCTTCTCCTGCTTATGAATCTAAAGCGCTAGCCACTAGACCATAGGAGACCCCTGTAAACCTATTGTCAGCTAATTTAAGACTAATTGCATCAATATAAAACTAATGGTGGACGTGAGTGCTAAGGTGTGTGCGCTCTGTAACTAAGGTCATGGGTTCAATTCCCCCGGGCTGAAGGCTTTTATTCAAAAACAGAAAAGGCATCTTCTCTATCCAAGGTAGAAAGGATGATTACCAACATGTGCAAGGAGAGAGCGGACAGGTTGGCGGGATTGGGCTCAGAAGTGGCACCAATAGGCCTAATGACCCTTGTCGGAGTTTTGGTGGCCTCGACTAAAGGGGCAATAGAAATAAGAGCCAACGAAAAATTATGTAAACTTTGGGAACAAAAGAAAATTGCCCATACAAAATCCTTCATAGATGTTAGACGTCAAGGCAGGATGTTAGATCTTCTCGGGTATCATCAGGAAAGATTTGGGAGAGATTGTGTTGATGGTGTCTGGGCCTTGTACAATCAATAAGCATATGCATATGATGAAGTTCAGGTCATCACCAGTCTGCAGATGGTGTGGGGACAAGGATGAGACACCTAAGCATGTTACACTTGAGTGTGTAGCATATGCATATGATGAAGTTCAGGTCATCACCAGTCTGCAGATGGTGTGGGGACAAGGATGGACACCTAAGCATGTTACACTTGAGTGTGTAGCATTGAAAAGTAGATATTTCCTACATTTTGGGCGCTTCAATGAAGACGAGATCAGGAGTTGAACTAAAGTCAGATTATACCTGAAGATCATCAGGAGTTTAAGGTAAGGTTGACCAGCCTAGGACTCGTACAATAGGACAGCAGGCCAAGGTATACACCATGATGCAGAGGGTATGGTCCAGTAACTAATCTAATCGAATGGTTACAAGTATACATCCATAAAAAAAATCGTTGTTAATTATATTGAGATATAAAAAATAAAAAAATATGAAATTAATAAATAAAATCTAAATTAAATTAATTGTATGTTAGACTATTAGACTAGTTCATTTTAATTGAGAACTAGTGACGATTAGGTTCCTTCAAATTGAAAGAAGTTCTCATAATTAGTTCTTTCTGAACCCTAGCAGCCAACGAATCAGCAACACTGTCTGCTAGCAAGTTTCCATTCGATCTTGAAGAGGTTTACATCTAATAGAAGGTGACTCTTTCAGCTAGAATGAAACTTTTCAAAGCTTGTACGCCAGAGGGTACTTAATGCTCTCTTAATGCTATTCCCCCTGCAGAGGCAAGAGTGACATATTTTCAGTTGAGTTTGTTTTTTTAGTTGTTTCACTTTAGAAATACTAGTGCGATATTTAAAACATTATGTTCATAATTTTGTTTTGTCATTTATATGTTTGTATACTCCTAATGCCAACAATTCCATTCCATATTTGGATTGAGCATATGTTTTATTGTTTTTAAAATCGAGATATTAACATGGTTGTAAATTTTACAAACCTTTGGCAATAATATGGGTCTGACCCACGTCGATAAACTAGGATTAAAAACAGTTAGCCAAATTTCAAAATACTTGAATAATAAAAATGTCTCTCAAATGTAATTATTGAATACTTCAAATCATTTTGCAATTTTGAGCCATTTTCTAACAATTGTATTTGTCTTATTTAATGTTTATTCAAAATGTATTTAGCATGTTAAAATATTTATGAGTTAAAATGTTCATTATTTATTTTAAACAATAATTACATTTATATTTAGTGTTGAATAATTAAAATGGAATGTTTGGTTCACAGAACACTTGAATCAACCCTCGAACTTGCCCGAAAACAAACTGAAGCATACGGATACGAAGCCACCAAGCTCGTAGGAATTCTTGACATGACTGGGTTCAATTTGAAGCAATTTGCTTGGCGACCAGGTAATTACTTATAGTAAATATATTGTTATTTTCCAAGTTTATCAAATATCTCAATCTACTATATATTTGTCAAATACCACTCACTCACTCACTCAGTCACTCACTCACTCAGTCACTGACCTATCATCACCCAGCCCATACCGCTCGACAGAAAAAATTGAAATTTTGCAAGGAGGCTCCCTAAAGAACGTAGTCATATTTGAATTTTTAAGTATTTTTAGAGGGGTTTAAAGCTATAGTTGGTTAGAGCATGCACGCCTAGGTTGCTAGGACGATAACAGAACAGCTGTTACCGTACATTATCTATTTCATAGTAGCATTTATAATTGAGGTTCATTTCAACTACGATGGCAGACCTTGAATTACTAGAAATAAACTGTGATTTTGTCCCTCATAGAGTTTAGGCCCTGGTGATAGTCCATCCGAGGTAATAATATCCCGAACCAGTTGACACAAAAATTTGAAATTTTGCACGGACAATCCGTTTAGAATGTAAACACTCGCTAAGAAAGGTTTTTTTTTTATATTCAAATATTTAAGTACTTTTAGGGGGGGGGGGGGGGTTGAACTATTAAAAAGTTCCTCATCGGCTCAAAAATGGTCCGTTTTTGATGACATTTGGTACAAAAATCTTTCTTCTCATTTGAAAGGTCAAGTTCATTAACCAGCTGAATCAGTTTACTGGAACATAGTTTTTGGAGCAAAATTTGCCCGAAAAAATCGGAACACTTACATTTTCGAGTCCATATGCTTTCAGGTACTCGTTATATAGGTTCCTTAACGTAGGAAAACGAATGAAACCATTTTTAAAGCGATGTCTGTAACCGTTTATGAGAAAAAGTGACAGAAATACTTTTCCAAACGAATTTTCTGTTTGGGTATTCAGAAACGATGATTAATTCACTTGAAACTTTACCAGGTATTTGACATTCATCTAATCTAAGATATTTACACTTTGATATCGTTTGGAGGTAAGAAGTATAATAAAAAAAATTGTATTAATGGTGATACAAAGTTTTCGGATCTCGTTATATTTTATAAAAATATCTCGTAATCGTAGTAAGTGGAAGGCGGCTATTCGAAAGGTTACTAAATTCTCTACAAAAAAGATTCTGTTGTAATGTTCCGTGGGGCGATGTCAATCGAAGAAATAAGTGCTTAAAACTTCAAAGTTGTTAGTTTTATTCTTTTCAATGTGTGTTTGTCTCTGTTTACCTAACTTTTCAAGTAGTTGTTGTATTTTTTTTTAATCCCCAACGGAAACAAGCACGGTTACCTACACATGGTGTTTCCTGGGTAACTCTAAAGTCTGTTCAATAATAAGCTGTATAGCAATAGCGTTAATTTTAATCATACCTTATTTAATGCAATATAAAAACTACTTATCAGCCGTGGTGAAGCACGGGTAGTCAGCTAGTACACATATGAAGGTGAATCAATACAAATTTTTCAACTAGTAAATCACTTTATTACAGACTCGACTTTAAAGTTTTACTTGGAGTGTGGTGAGGAACAAGAACCATGCGAAACTCTTGTCATAACAGAGGGAACATTGATTGGGCATTTCTCAGTCTTGGTTTTTATATGAATTTTATGTCGTTCATATCTGAGAGTGCGAGAGAGGATTGAACCTTCAAAAAACATTATAAAAAACAGTCAGTGCTACACTCAGTAGTCAGTGCTAGTCTCCTGATGTCCTTCTTTGAAGGTACTCATTAGAGGGCCTTTGGGCGTAGGGAAGGTCTGAAATCTCAACGCTGCCCTTCACCGGACCGCAATAGAATATAAAATCTTTATGCGCATGGCTGAGATCAAAGCTCAGGTCTTCCAGATTATGAATCGAGTACTACAGCGCTGAGCCAAAAACCTTGTAACTTTAATAATATAAGAGTTTTAACTATATTAAATGAATTTTCATGTATTTTCTACAAAGCAAAAGGTATTATCTTCAACGTTTTGCTGGGAAATAGCTTCTTGCTACTAATCCCATCAAAAACCTGTTTCTTTATCATTTAACCAGTGCATCTACAAAACGAAAACTCTCTGTGTGTAAACTGGGCACATTGACTTTGTATAAATATGTATTATATACTTGGCTTTGTATAAAGTTGTAGAAATCCTTCTATTGTCAGAGAAGAAATAAACTTTTCTCTAGAATAAACTTAAATAAGTTTTGTACGTTTTGTTTCAGCGGCAGAAGCAGTGATTACTTTAATCCAGATGTACGAAGCTAATTATCCCGAAATACTCAAGGCCTGCTATATAATTAACGGTAAGTACCAGCACAACAGTCGTGCGCCTCCCAATTTACTTTTACTCCTAAATCATATAAATTTAGACAAGTATCTCCATGCATCTTTTATTCAAATGTACTTCATTTCACAACCCTTCCTTCAATCATAAATTGAAACATTGTTTTGCTAAACAGCTTCTCCTCACATTCATGATTTACTTTGTAATTCTAATCTGTGACGTATAATGTAGTATATTACTGTAATAAAGAAAGTAGTAGAAATTTCAAATTAAGATTAAATAAATACCTAACATTAGAAATGCTTTCCAATTGAATAAATAGTTAAAAAGTCTGACTAGAATCGGGAAATTAATAATTATGAATTATGCTAAAATATTAAGTTATTGTTTGTTTATTGAGTAGAATATTATCTCACAAACTCAACACTCCGGAAGAAAATTTATCATAAAATAATAATTGAGTCGAGTATTGAGTAGAGATATTAAAGGTCAAAATTATTCATGTTAATTTGATAGTGAAATAAACGAATGAGGAATGGTGGGTACGATTTCTGCCTTCTCAAAGTGTGTAGTTATGAAGCTCCTGCGAGCCTTTCATTCAACACTCATCAGTAATAATAAAGTAATGATTCCATACAAAATATTGGCAATAAATATTTTTTGAGTGTTAAAAAACTGTTGTTGTTTTTTTTATTTAAACATTAATTTGAATATTTTTGAACACTTACGAGCATCCCAAGGCTTAGAATGGCTGCCCATAACTCCCAGAGCTCGATTATGGTTATTTGGTGTAAACGAAAAATACCAAGATGCTCATTAACTTTTTTACCCATTGTCCATTTCATTTCCAGTGTATTCCTAAAGCCCGGGAGAAAAAAGACATACAAAGACATTGTTTCTTAAGTATTTCCCCCCGTGGTCTACTTAAGTATTTGTTATAACTGTTTTTGATATTTTTCTACAAATGATATATACAATATAATAATGTTTTGTTTCAGTACCAAAAGTTTTTGCCTTAGCATTTTCTGTTGTCAAGAACTTCCTCAATGATTACACAATCAGTAAAATACACATCTATAAAAGTGATCCAAACAAATGGAAGCCAATTCTTTTGGATCAAATAGATGCGGACCAACTGCCCATGGTTTTTGGAGGAAATATGACCGATCCAGATGGTAATCCTAACTGTATTACGAAGGTATGGATTAAATTACGTAATTACTACCTTGTGTAAATATAACGATTCCACTCATTTATAGATAGTTACAGTTATATTTCAAATAAAGATAGGAAAGACAGAATGGAAATTTAACTTCAGAATTTATCTCACTCGTTTTATTATTCTATATATTTGTTATATTTATTATGATGCATCAACTGCTTGAATCAGTTTTTAATGTTTTACATACCTTGTTTTTCATTCTAATGGCAATTTGCAAGTTGATTTCCCTCTGAGAAGTTGGTGCATGCGCAATCCAACTCCACATTCTATCATAACAGGCTATAGCTTATTATTATTATGTTCAATTATGGAATTTTTTGTCGTTAATTCTTTGCTTGAAAGCGTTTATTTCAACATGTTTATTTAAATGTGTTGCCATTGAAGAAATTAATTTTAGTATGATCTGCCAATTTTTTAATATAATTTTTATTGTTGATGCTTTTTGGACGTTGTCAAATTCTGTATATTAAAGTTGCAATGATTCTTTGAGTAAGTTGCAGAACACTTTTAACATGAAACTTCAGAAATGTTGTGTTTTTGTGATAGTTTTATCCTATATTAAATTTTATTAAAATAATTTTTGATTCTGGGACCATATAAAATGATTTTATATAATTTAAAAAGGATGCAAGCATATTCATTTTCTTTTCATTGTTTCTATTGCCCTCTCCTCAAGACTGTAACAAACTGTAAAGTATATTTGGAGCTTGAAATTTTTTAAGGCTCCTGATGAGTTAAATTTAAAATAATTCCACATTTTCTTTTGTTTTTCTACCCAAAAATCATATGAAGCAGGAACGATATCTAAAGTATTTACATTGCAGGTAAATCCAGGCGGTACGATTCCCAAGTCCTACTACATTAAGAACCAAAACGACAAGGATAAAGGGGAGGAGTACAGCTCCGTAACGATCAAGAAAGGCGACAAACTTCGCTTGACTATAGATGTTCCTGAAGGAGGTTCCTTTCTAAAGTGAGTCTTCCAACAATGTCTCTCATTTATTATAGAGAATTCTCTCAATCAGGAGATACATAACAGCAGAATTCTCTTGTAAGATGTCTACACAATTACAGAACAGTGTAGGGCTTAAACATAATCATAAGCCATTAAATCACAGGCTTTCAAGGTCTGATTATGACTACGATTACAATTGCAATTATAGCCCACGGCCATAGCCACTTTGAATGCACCGGTTCCCGTAGATCACCGAAGTTAAGCAACGTCGGGCGTGGTAAGTACCTGAATGGATGACCGACCACATGCTGTTGGTATTATAAAAGGGTAGCAACCTGTAGATAGCCCAGCGTTAATAGCCTAATTGTTGATACGCCGTTAAACACCAAAAAAATGTATATATATATATATATATATTGTTATAATTAAAATAAAAATAATTTTTATTTTTAATAAGTTATTTACGTTACGCCTCTACGTTGGGAACCAAAATGTTATAATTTAAATAAAAATTTGAAAATATTTAATTTTTAAAAACACTTTATCTCAGGGGTCGGGTTCGAGTCCAGTAAAGTAGAACAGAGATAATTTTAAATAATAAAAAAAATAAATAAAAAACTCATGGATAAGCTACATCCAGGCATACGGATAAACAAGCATTACCTGATATAAAGCCAGCTTAGTATTAACTGCATAGGACAGGATCTTCTTTACAACTGTATCTCCATTAACGGACTGAGCCTAGGCTTAATGAAAACTGATGACCATATGAGACTAGCTGTGCACTGAACTAGAGCTGCATTAAGACTGCATCTAACTGGATCACGATTTAGACTGTAGCTTCTTTTGAACTGCACTACTGTATGAGACTGGAGCTTCGTTTCAACTAAACTCAACTGTATGTGACTGTATCTTCTTTTCCACTGAACTGCACGTATGAGACTGGAGCTTCGTTTTAACTCACTAGTTTTTGGCGGGAGCGTCCTACCGGTATCCAATGCTACCTGTATCCACTGCTAGACAAATATAACGAATAATATTTGTTTATCCCAATGAATTTAACATACAATGAGCTTCTTGATTATCTTCAGAATTTTCTGTGTTAATTTTAAAACTTTTAAATATGTAATGTAAAATATCATTACAATATATATATATATATATATTCATTCACTTATGTGATGCTCCTGATTCGTGATGATGATATTTACTGAACAAATCGTCATACAATATGATTTACAATGTATATTTAATGTTGATATCTTACTCCCTGTGATGAGTAATAACTATATTTTATTATTCTGTAAAGAATAGTAAGAATTATACTCCTCACAAATTGAAGGGGACCACTCATCAAGAAATATTTCAGGTATCACTCTTTTTAAACAATACCTACTTCTGATTATTTGTTGTTGCTTTGAGTGTATATACCCCTTACTTATCCATTCGTAATGGTTAACAAAAAAAATACGCCAAACAAAATGTAAGAAAAATATATACATATTTTTAAATCAAACAACTTTACGAAATAAAAATTTTAATTTTTACAAATTTTAGATTTTGTTTTTCATTTTACTTAAACCTTGAGTGGGTTTAGGACCCCCCCCCCCCTCTTTGAATTAATGCTTCACATCAGCAGTTCATACTTCTTATAAAGCTCGATGTGTAACGTTGACATGTAACCAATTAAGGCGTCAATAAGTTCATCCTAGTTATTTGGACATGGTGAATGTATATGTAATTTGCGTTGGAGTTTGTCCCTAACATCTTCTACTGGATTCATGAACAAGCAGGCCAGCTCATACACAATATTTCTTGTTCCACTAAATAACTTTGAGCCATCCTTGCCCTATGAAGTCGAGCATCACCATCAACAAGAATGGTTCTCATCCATTTCTTGGGGTAAAGGGACATTGCTCAGTACGTTTGTGTGGTTATATGTTCATTTTAAATCAATGCAAGCCGAATTTCTTGATTACTCATTATCTTGTCCACACCATTATTGAGCCTCCCTCTTACCATTCTGGTTCAGTCACTGGTCACTGGTTTTGCTCTCTCTCTGCAATCTAAAATTTGGTTCTTGATTATGGAGACCAAATTTCGGTCCCATCAATATCAATCAAGTAAATAAAATGATAAAACATCTGAATTGCCTTAAGTGGTCCACTACAATGACCACTCAGTGAGCAGTTTATTAGAACAATATAATAACAATACTTTAAATACAATAAGAAACATAAATACCTGTAAAGAATAATTGAATTACAAATTTATTAGAAAACAATTTTCCTTACTATTATAACTCCCCTACTGTGAGATCCAGTGCCTACATGATTAGATTCAATGGCTGCATGATTACATGTCTATATGTTATACCCATGCACTGAAGGAACTATACATATATATTTGTATTAATATTTAATCAAATGTATTATAATTCCGTATTTACTTTCCAGGTGGGGTTTCTATTCGGATGGACATGACATTAAATTTGGTATTATTCTCAACGATGCTAAAGGTAAAGACGCTGATGTAGTTCCTGTCCATCGAGTAACTTGCCATCAAGTCGAGGAGATTGGAGTTATTCCTTGTCCGGAACCTGCAAAGTGTAAGTATAAGTATGCTAAGTCATTCATTTCATCTGTACAAGAACTTCAATGACTAAAGGACATTTTCAAAATACATTTCATAATGTGATATTTAAATTATATCAAATAAAACTATATATTTTTTAAGAAAAAGACGTTTTTATCTCACAGGAGTTTTATATATTGTGGTGTTTTGGTTTGGGCAAAAAATAGAAAATTGAATATACTTAAAAGTTGTTATAGAAAAAGTTGGTCTGAAATGTTTTTCTTATATTTTCATTATATCTCAGGGTTCATTTAAAATTACCAAACTCACCACATACGGATATATGAATAAAACTATTTGAATAATTAAATTAATTTAATAAATTTCCTGAAAGAAAAGCATGAGAAATATATTATTAGAACCACTTCTTACCATCTGTCCTTTTATGTGTTGAGACCATATTAAATACCAGGAGAAAGGTTCATAGTAAATAAAATAGAGTTGGAAACAAATGACTTATATTGAAATAAAAAATATAACTTATGATTTGGCATGGCTGTGACATAAAAAAGAAAAGGCGCTTGCCTCACATAATTGTATCAATGTTTGGGTTATTAAAGAAAAGTTAGAACATAATTAAAATATTAACTTATATATTAAAATATACGGAAGATGTTCTGGAAGTGAAGAGGCAGACTGGTTGTAGTTATGTCGGCGTGTTGAGTAGAATGATGGTCGGCTGCTAGATCTTAGAGTGGTGTTTGGCCATCAAGTGAATATGAAGTGAGAGCTTGGTGTCGGCCGATTACTGGTTCTGCAGGGAGACCGTGTGCCCTTCGTCTCTGGTGCTCGAGTGGTGGGGGGAGGCCCTTTTTATAGGTGTTACTCCCACCATACCAAGGGAGTTTGTCTTCAGCGATCGCCACCTGGATGTTCAAAGGGCATCTTTTGGAAGCACCTCTATTCTTATCTTCCTGGGAAACTTGTATCTCTCTATTCCTTATCGCTCCCAGCCGAGACATTTGGACTCTTCTTTTATTTCACACTGCCTTTAAAGAAATAAATACTGCCAAGCTAAGCAATGCCAATTGCTATCCCTTTCATTACTCTTTTATTTATTTAATTCGTTGAAAAAAGATAATATTTGTGATGGACTTATGGACTATAACTTAGCCTTTATTTTGAATAGGAATGCTACTCTTTGCTATGCCAGAAACTGACTCTTTCTAGAGCACCCCCTTTTAGATCATTACAATATATATATATATATATATATATATATATATATATATATATATATATATATATATATATATATATATATAGCCAATGGCCTTAGCCACGTTGAATGCACCGGTTCCCATAGATCACCGAAGTAAAGCAACGTCGGGCGTGGCCAGTACCTGAACGGGTGATCGGCCACGTGCTGTTGGCATTGTAAAAGGGTGGCAACCTGTAGAGAGCCCGGCATTAATAGCCCGATTGTTGATACCCAGTTAAACACCAAATATATATATTCATTCACTTAACCATTTTTTTTATTGAAATATTCACATACAGAAGAAGGAGAAGAAGAAACCTTTATTAACAAATAATAAAGTGGGCCAACTATATTGGGTTGCTGGGAACACAGCATACTAATCCACCTGTTCTGGTATTGCTTTCTAAATTAGGGTGTTTCATGTTCCTCATTGAGTGGTGTTAACATCCTTCACAAATATCCTCATTAGGGAAACACTTTTTTTGTCTTGTGCTTTTTATTCCTTTTCTCAAGGAGCGTAAGAAAAAAAAAAAAGTCTGTAGATTATTTTCACCACAACAAAATGAAATAAGAAAATAAAATAATAATTAAGGAAAGGAATAGTGTCCATCACTGACTGTATATGTGTTGGCTTATAATGCCAAGCGAGTCAATAAGTATTGACTCAGCTATAACAGGGTAGGTTTCTGGAAGGATTCCAAGTTCTTCAAGATATTTGGAAGTCATTTTTGGAATTGTTCCCCTCGCTTCCAGGAATTTATCTTCTAGGTACTGAACGCATTTGGAGTAAATTCCTTTCAGTTCGCAATCTATTGATTCTCCTTGCCATTTACAATCAGCCCATACCTCGAAAGACTTCTCACGCAGAGATCTCCTAATGTTTCAATATTGTGGTCTTCAGGTAGGTCTCTGGAGTCTATATTTAGTCTTCCTATGCATTCTGTCGATTCTTTATCAGAATCGAGTATCGAATGAAATATTCCATCCGATATTCAATCCAACTTCTGATCCATCGACCAGTGCTGCAGTGGAGCTTCCCATTCACACTTCAGAAGACCTGGGCCTCTGAATCTTCGAGGAGCATTCAGCATTGCACTGCAGGTGTTTGCAGGGAGACCGAGCATGGCTTTGACGCTTCTTCTTATTAAAATATTGACACCTTCTAGAAAAGTAGGACGAAGTTTCATCAAGGGAGCTGTCTGTAGAGGGAATGTTAAAGATGGGAAAACATATTGATTTATTATAATCAGCTTCTCTTAATAGGTTTGACGAGGTAAGCTTGTTTAAATTTTCATTTATTTTGAGTATCCCATTCTCGTTGACATCCAGCTCCTTGGTGAAATTGCAACCTAGATATTTCCACCATCTTCAATTGAATCGATTTCGTCCTCGTTTTCTAGGATTAATTTTCTTTTTTCAATTATGCTTTTTTGCATCACAATGGCGGAACTTTTACGTGCTTTTATAAACAAGCCAATCTCTCTTAAGATTCGCTTAACAATAATAATTGCACCAAGGTCAAAATCTAGGCTTACATGCATGTATTACTGACAGAAGGCAAAATATTACAACTATCCTTACTCGTCTTAAAGCTAACTTTTATCTTAAAACTATAACAGATAGTTCTATTTTCTGGATTATGTAACTGATTGTATTTTGTTTAACATAATTTAAATTGTAAACTCTTTTATTTAAATTTAACATTATTTACTTTAAAACATGATTTTTTTTTCAATGATAATAAAATAAAATAAAAAAAAAAGTTTGTTTGAAAATGACATTAATGTTTAACGTAAAAAAAAAAAAAAAAAAAAAAAAAAAAAAAAAAAAAAAAAAAAAAAAAAAACAACCATTCAACATGTATAATAGTCATAGTTTTGGCTTTTTCAATTTTTCCATTGTTCCAATATTGGTCTTTTTTTATGCTCCAGATTTTTAAAGTTCAAATTTCAGAATGTCCTTGTTTCCTATATCAGCATTTCTTAACCTGGGGTTCGCAAGCGAAACAATGTTTTGTTAGATTTTTAATTCTTCTAATAAAAAAGGTGCTCTATAAATGTACAAGACTATTTATAAAATATCCAGTGATAAATTTTTACAAATATTTATTAAATCATAAATCTTATGTGATTGTGAACCAGAAATTAATTCTCGAAATGACAGAGGTTCAGAGAGGATTTAAAGAAAAGATTGTTTTCAGTCGGGAGTCCCGGATTACATTAGCATTAGTCTGGCTTTGTATCAGTTTGACATTAATAAACACAAGTTTAACTATTTATTTTTTCGTTCTTTATTTTCAGATACGGTTATTTTCGACAATAGTTACAGTTACCTGCGAAACAAGAAGTTGCACTACGCTATCAGCGTCGTCCCTCCGCTCAATGCTTCAACCGATGTTGCTGTGATCGGGAAAGAAGACTCACTTTCAGCAGAATAAATCAGCTCATTATTTGAATCAGCTCATTTTCCTAAATCATTCAAGAATATTTGAAGGAGATAGCGTTGTGGACATGTTCTAATGAGAGATAAACAAGTCATGAGGCAATGTATCAGGGAGCAGGAAATGCTGATAGTTAATAGTTATGTAAGGCTGTGATCTTCTTATAATAATAATGAATAAAATAGATTATACAAATCCTCAATGTACATTACAATTAAAATAAACTATACAATAAAAAAAATAAGGAAATTAAAAAAGTTAATAAAAGGTATGAAGATGGAAGGGTTGTATTCAGATAAGACGGACAGAATCTTCCAAAATGTGTTTATATTTAATTTTTACTGCAACGTTCCGGACCTTATTGACCTCCTTCAGATGTATAATCCATAATTTTACAGATTTTATGAAATATTGGTTATGAATTATCATAAAAAGTATTAAGTTATGTTGAAAGTATACTAACATTATGAAAATAATAGTTAGAACGTAATTAACAATTGAATTGTCAGCTGGAACAACGTTGGATGTTTCAAAATGCAAATTATACAGGAGTGTTTTTATCCAAGAGCGCAATTAAATTTGAAAATCTGCCAAGGAAATGTCACATCCAATGTTGCTCCACCATAATAGATGTTTTTCTCCAAAGGATAATGATAAACCCACAGTTGTTTCTCAAAATTGTTTTTATTACCTCCACATATATAGCATTGAGCACGTTTCAATTATAACAATTATTTACAAAGAAACAAACTGAAAAGTTATGAAGTTGTCAGTAGGTTCTGTAATCAAAACAAACTAGCAGACTCTGTGGTATACATCCACAATGCGACATGCAGACTTCAACTAAACTAAACACCACTAAAGAATGTATTCAGCACGAAACAGTCTTACATTCTCATTCCGCAATATAAAACCTACTTTCTCCCGCCTGTAAACCAATTTTGAAAGCAAATCACATCTATCATTGTTCCAGCCACATTGTTCTTTTCTTGATTAACGGCGTATCAACAATTGGGCTATTAATGCCGACTGAACAATAAATAATATTAATATTTCCATAGCTTCAGCCAATTAAACATATATCTAGGAGTCTAATGGTATAAATTAAAATATTTGAAAATGTTTTATTCTTTGCAGCATGGCAGATGATTTAATTATGTACACTAATTAATATTTTAATAATGTTTGTATACTTTCATCATAATATAATACTTTATATAATTCATTACCAATAGCGATGGTGACAGGTAACAAAAGTATGGTAAGGGCAAAAATGTGCAAAACGAGTTAGGCAAGTGAATTAGGCACTATGAATATGTCTCGAGACTAACGAATTCACTAAGTCACAGCCTTCATCGTTTGATCTGTGTCGTTGGAATGTCATAAAGTAACGTCTTTTCTCTGTAAATTCTCTTTTAAAGAGCTCCTCTGAAAAGCTGAGATTTTGAACTTACCAAGATATTCCCTGTGACCATCGATATTATATATGGTAAAATAATTATTTATTTAAATTTTAACATCCATTGTTATTAACTAAGAATTTATCTGTAGGTCACCACCCTTTTCTTTTTTCGAAAGAAAATCCACCACCCCATAGTGGGAATCAAACGATCCTTGGCACAGTGTTAAGTGCTCACTCATTAATACTCATGGCCTTCGGGCCTCCTGTAAAATAAGTAAAACTACAGATTATATGCCTCAAGGACAATAAGATCTAAAACATTGCAGTAAAAATTAAATATATAACAATTTTGGAAGGTTCTTATACATCTTTTGAATTCTACCCATCCTATTAAAAATGTTTTTCATTAACCTAAATGAAATGTTATAATATATAGTTAATCATAAGGAATGAGGAACAAAAAATAAACATTCAACAAAAGAAAAAATATGTATATTTTGCTTAAATTAAATGTTATTAAAACAGAATAAGAAAAGAATAGAGATCAAATGAATGAGAGATAAAGTATTCTCGAGATACGTTTGTATGTTGCGTCTAAATTAAATTTTTTTTTCAATAACTGAATAATGTTTAGTTCTAAAGCATGAAAACAATATAGAAACACTTATTACTCCAATGTATGTAAGTATAAGTTGTACAAAATATATGTATATGTTTGTAAAGGTAAAATATTAAAGTTATTATCTAGATGATTGTATTTAATCTTAATAAAATTATTCTAGTAAATGTAGAATATTTTTTCCTTGCCAAATTCTCTGTAATTAAAAAAAGTCTGACTCATAGTAACTGCTTTTACTCTGTGCATTTTACATTCTTATTCCCGCCCTAATGTCATTTTGAAAGCTTAAAGTAAAAACAGTTAATATTTTGTGAAAAATGTTAATACTGATTCCAAAGGCATCTTGAAGAAAAGCAAGATTCTAGACACCCCAATGCACAGGAAACTGAAATTGCTCGACTCTTTGCGGAAAATGCTAAATCTGCCTTCTTGTTCAAAGTATCTAAAACCAAAGATTTCATAAAATCCTTGTTGTTTCTACTTCTCTCCGAAAGTTATAAATATGGCTTTCAAAATGTTTTCATTTGATTATAAAGAGTGGACCTGGAAGCCTAATAAATATACAGCTGTGTGTTTCAATGGTGATATTCTGCTACTCTTCCAGCACTCTTAGCCTTCAATCAAAGGCTTTACAATTTGGAGACATAGCTCTCTCAAAACACTAAATATAGAAATATTCCACCCTGCTCGCACAGAGACTTATGGCTCAGACTATACTTAGTTTGGAATCTTACAGTACACTGCTAACCAGATCACGTGCGGTCGCGCTCTAGTTCCCTCATAGAAGTACGCTCCATGGAGATACGATTCACAGAGTACTAAAAATACCGCCTGTCTTGGAATCACCCAGATACCAAAACAAAAAATTATAAATCATACAACATTTAAACTCTAAGTAGACCAAAAAAACCTGATCCGCAAGCATAAATAAAAAACATAATACATAAAATTCACAAAACACTTAAGAGTGTAGGAAGGGTAAGGTAAGGGAGTTTTGCACAAACTTAACCTTGTAGGGTGCTGTATATATATATATATATATATATATATATATATATATATATATATATATATATAGTGCTTTTTCACTTTGGTATATCCTTTTCCTTGAGCCTCAACCTCGTTTAAAAGTCCTTGCTGATAGCACCCTACAAGGTTAAGTTTGTGCAAAACTCCCTTACCTTACCCTTCCTACACTCTTAGGTGTTTTGTGAATTTTATGTATTATGTTTTTTATTTATGCTTGCGGATCAGGTTTTTTTGGTCTACTTAGAGTTTAAATGTTGTATGATTTATAATTTTTTGTTTTGGTATCTGGGTGATTCCAAGACAGGCGGTATCTTTAGTTATATTAAATTAGCTTTAAGGCAAATGTTCATTATCTCATTCAACCCATAATATCAATTCAAAAAGTAGAAATTAATAAAAGCTTTTGGTTAGCGACAATTTTTGCAAATCACTACTCTTCCAAAAAAGTCCTGCAGACTGCCGAATCCCACAAAAGTTGTAACGCGGTATTATTTAAAGAACCTTTAAAACAGCGTACGCCAGGAACAGAGTGAGATAGAAATGTGTGGTTGGTGATGTTGAACTACATTTTTTTTTCTAGTTTTACCCACTGAAGTATTGTTATAAATTTGTGATACACCCTGTATACAAGGAATAAATTAAATCTGTATAAATATATACATATGGAAAATAGTATTGTAAGCACAAGAGAATACTTACATATAAGTGGGAAGCAATACCAACTTGTGTGGCGGCAGAACACTCGCTCGCCAACACGTACATCAACCACACAAACAATAGAATCAGGACCTGGGTGAACAATGGAATCAGAAACAACACGTGCCATAGGCCATGAAGAAGGGAGTGAGTTCTCACCCCTGAGAAATACTGTAAATTTGTACCAAAATCAGAATACACATCACTTGGGAGTCCGTGCCAGGCAACGAATCTCTGTTACCATCTCTAAGTGCACTGCTTTCATGGCCAGACAAACCAAGACTACCAAGTAGCACTTCAACACTTTAGCCCCTCTTCGTTTATGTTCCTTAAGAGTGAAAGGGCCAGCAAAATCAATCCCCAGATGGGAATACACACAGGAAGACACTACCCTAGCCTTGGGGAAATCACCCAGAATCAGCTCAACTCTAGATCCTCTATACTTTATACAAGAAACACATCTATCGAGTCTCTGTCTTACAATTGATCTAGCTGAAAAGATACGAAGTTGCTTTCTGAAGATAGACACTAAAGCAGAAGGACCAATATGTAAATAGCTTAAGTGAAGAAGCATTAAGTTATAAGTGAAGAATCATTTTTTAGGAAGCAAAATAGGAATTTTACTATTCAACGGTAAAGCAGACTGCCTTAATCGTCCACCTGCCCTCAGTAGACCATCATCATGAATAAATGGGCGCAAGCGAGAAATATCTTTACTAATTTCAAGCTCCCTCTGAACTTGCTTCAATTCACTGCTAAAATATTCAGATTGAACAGCTTTGACGCACAAAATCAAAGCATCCTTTAGATCCTCCACAGCAAGAGATACACTTTTTCTATTTTCTTTATCTTTCTGCCTAAGATTAAATTTATCTCAAAATATAAGCCACAATTCTTTTTAGCTTCATAAAGGATGGAATTCACCACAGGCCAATATTCTTCTGGAAAATCAATTACACATCCTAACACAATTGGGGTTTCATAATTTAATTCAGGTAGATGTGTGTCGTCAATAACACTAAAGGTTTCACCAGACCACTTGGACTGAGGCTCTGAACTCCTAGGAGGGGACTCAACCTCATTCATCCTCCTACGTCTAATATAGATCACAGCAGCAAAACCCTTTTCACTTGCATCATAAAGTCCCAAAAGTTGGATATCACTCAAGGTAGTAGGTACAAATCTAGGTATATTAATATTGGATAACAGATGCACGGACTCCACAAACTTATTCCAATGTTGAGTATATATTGAATCCACCTAATCATCCCAATCACACTTTAATTTCCACAATGTTTGGAAGAAATATTTCATGAAGAACAAAACTGGAGCAGCAATGCCTAAAGGATCAAACAACTTTGCAATTGTTGTACAAAACAATTCTCTTAGTCCCAAGAGTAGCTTTTATCATTAAATCTGAACAGATATGAAAAGACAGATTATAACTTTTGGAATTTCAATGAGTTCCTAATAATTTTACTCCAGACTCACTTTCATCAAAATTGAAACAAGACTCACGATAATCATTTGGTAAATCACACAATGCTTCCATCTCATTGGAAAGCCATTTTCTCATTAGAAAATTACCACAAGAAAAACGTTTCACAATCTGTCGAGCCAGCTCACTAGTTGAATCAACACTCTCAGGTCCACTACACAGGTTGTCACTCACCACATCACGTGGTACAATGCTTTTAGCCAGAGGAAATTTATCACTTTTATTAATTTCCAATTGCTCAACACAATCATGAGCTATATATGAGGCCGAAGTTAGCCCTTGAGTATTGGCCACTAACTCTCACTCCTCTTTGGAGTCACTCTCACTAAATCTGTGGTATTTGGAAGGTGACCATTGGGAAGCTTACTAAATTCTCAACAAAAAAGGTGCTGAAGTAATTTTCGATGGGGTGATGCCAATCGGAGAAATAAGTGCTTAAAATTTTGAAAGTCTAGTTTTGTTCTTTTAAACAAGTTTTTGTCTCTGTTTAACTCACTTTTTAATTGGTTGTTTTTTTTCTGTTTAAAATTGCATTGAATAGCAAAATGAGTATTTCAGTAAAACAAGGTAAGAAAATGAGAAACATATTGGAAATAGTGCTTTCCTGAGGTGGGGGGAGTCATTTCCGCTTAGGATCCTATCAGTTTCTTGTTGTGGCTCCTTAAACTTCTTTCTCTTTGAGATTTTATTTTATATTTTTCACAAAATATCAAAACCTACCAATAACTGCTTCTATACCTTTACTAATGGCACTGGGGATATGAACGGAACGTTCTTAGATGACTCAGTTCCAGCAAGTCAGACTTTTATATGTTAATGTTGTTTTGTTTTTCTGAAAATATTTTGCCAATATGATGGCTGTATTGGTACGAAGTTCTGTCATATCATAAGTATGGCTGATTCTCAACCTAACTTATAACCTGAAAGACTATTTCTTCTCAGGACTCCTGCATGATGATTCCCAATCGGTAAAAGAGATACATTGAAAGAATTTGTTAACACTTTATTTGAACAAATACAAATAACACTGGTATTTTTAAAACGGGAATGCTGAGTTTGATTAACAGCCTCAAGTACTAGAGTCCACAATGATGTCTTCTTCGAAGAATATTATTGTCACATAGAACGCTGTGTCTTGAGGTAATCTATGCTTCGAGGACATCTTCAAAAAATAAATCTAGAAGTGATTTCTCCTTGCAATCGCCTTCGACGAGAGTCTTCATGTTTTTAAAGTTGAGAAGTGTTGGGACTTTCTCCAATTTAATTTTAGGATCAATTCGGAAGTCACAGTCCTTGCTCTTAAAACTGAAAGGAAATATAGAATAAAATATTTTAGTACATTCATAAAACCTGAGTTTATTTAATCTAATCTAAATAACTATTTTATTTAATCTGAATAGCTAGTTTTTTTTAGCAAACACATCAGAGAATAAATCGTGTGGTCTCAAACCAATCTCTTGTGTAGAAGTCTCGCATACTAATCATCCTGCCACCAAAACACCCCACACTTACTATTAATAGAATTTAAAAAAAAATAAGTATTAACACATAAACTTCACTATTAATATTTCCTTACTTATCTTTTCTGGATTCAAATGAAGGATGAGCTTCATTGTAGGATGGGCAAAATAGCTCACCTCAAAGAGCGGCCCTAATCGCTCTGCTCACTCAAAAGAACCAGTTTTATTCGGCTCATTTGCTCTTTGTGCTAGAATGTTATAAAAGAGAGAACCATGCTATTAGTTTTAGATGTTTGAACATCACACATCTGATTGTTAATAAATCCTCAAAAACCATGGAGGCCCTATGTCAAACTAGTGGCTCCACATGAGATAACTCGTGCTCAACTCTAGGTATCCCTGACGCTCCTCACGAGTTAACTCGTGTTCCACTCCTGGTACCCCTGATGCTCCTAACGAATTAGCTCTTGTTCCACTCCCGGTATCTCTGACGCTCCTCACAAGGTAACTCATGGCCTCATTAGACCGTATGACGCTCCTTCAGCATATTGCTATTAACGCATATAAAATCAGTGGAACTTAGCGAGAATAAGGAGCATTCTCAGCTTCATTAAATCCACGCCAGAGATCAGAGTCTTATCCCTGAGGCATCTAAAGAAGTCAAAATGATTTCTGTAAAGGTTAAAGTAACTGAAGCTTTATATCTCAATTGTCTTGTAATTACTAGTCGCATTGATTTTTTTATTTACGAATAGAGTTTCACCCCGTTATTCAAATATATACTTTTCGATTTCATCAAATCATCTTATATTAATTGACATTATGCATTGTGGAAGTATATTATCTATATATATATAAAAATCATGTGTCTGTCTGTTTTTCTGTTTATTTATTTGTTTGTTCCTTATACAAATCTACACCGTTTGACAGATTTTGACCAAACTTGGCACACAGGTAGGTCTTGATACGAGAAGTCTCCTAGGCTAGGTCAAAATAGTTAAATTTAAAAATTTGGTCAAAAGGTAAAAAGTTTTTTTCAAGAAAAATGGGCTACACTGAACCATTCAGACAGCCATTTTGAATCAACAACTACTGGCCTCTGTCGGCTGTTAGATGAAGTGCTGTTGTGCTGGCCTCTGCCGGGTATCATTATGAACTAAAACAAATTCACATCGTTTGACCGATTTTCGTAACTGGGTATCAAGTAGATCTTGATAAGGGGAGAGTCATAGACAGAAATTAGGTGTAGCATGGCACACTGGGTAACAGCTAGTTATCTATAAAAAAAAGAGAAGGGAAGTCCTACAATCGACATTGTTCTGGATATTTGTTGGAGGTTGAAGTTGATGCGTCTTGCTGCCTATTGTTGCTGTTTATATTTTTCAGTCACGATTTGGATATTGTTTAGTGCAGTCGGTGTAAATAGCCTCCTTATATTATTATACTATAAATGATATCAATCAAGTAATTATAGCGTCATTTCTTAGCTGAGTGATTTTCTTTCCCATGATAAAAAATCTCTTTCATTTTAGTTTAAAACTCTCAATGTAAAGCACATTTGACATTATATATTTATAATTCCGAATATATAACAAGAGGATGCTGAGAGAGGCGAAAGATTCAAACGAGTAGTGACATTGAGATGAGGAGAGCGTACGGGGGAAGCTAGACAGATGTTTATCGAGCGTACTGGGTGCTGCGAGTCCCTTCATTCATCAGCAATGAAAGGGCTAAAGTTGGGTTCCTGCTATGAGCTTTTGCGAAACCACCAAAAAGTAGGCCGCACATAGGATGTGTTGCGTTGGGCTAAAGATAGGATGTGCTAATGGGCTCGATGCAGATCCACTATATAAAATAAACTCCAAATACATAGATTATGATTAGAGCTATTGCACATGCTAAGGCAGTCGAACTCACATTGAGCCATGACCTAATAGCTATGGTAGAAAGTATAAGCTAAAAGTATTCTAAAAAAATTATTGCTCGAATATTTCCAGTAATACTTACTAGTCCTTTTCTATTTCTGTATATATTACATGAACTTCCATGTTGTTTTTGGTTTTCATAGACTTTAAGTAATTCCTGATGATTGGTTCCGCTAAAAGTAAAAAAAAGTTATTTTAGTTACAATCATATGAGGAAGAAAGCATCAATTATTTATATCCTTCCCAAGTTAATCATTTATAGCACAGTTCCTCCTGCTGGAGGAAACTTGCTTGCCTTTTGTCTTAGTTAAAAGCTCAAGTTTGTTAACCAGCAGAATCCACCAATCTGAACATGGTTATTATAGAAAAATTCACGCAAAAAATATCAGAACGCATACTTTTTCAAGTTCATATGCTTTCAGGTACTCTTTTTATAATTTCCTTAACCTAGGAAAACAAATGAAACCATTTTTAAAGCGATATCTGTAACCGTTTTCGGGAAACTTTAAAACACCTACTTTTCTAAACTAATTTTTAGTTGGGGGTTTCAGAGATTTTACATGAGGTACTGCAATACTTTATAAATACACAAAAACTTCACATTTTTGTTTATTGGTTTTATTGAATAATAAAAGGGTCTTTGTGTAAAAAGAGGACACTCCACAATCATATGAATAAAGGAACCAGACGTTGAGCACCTCGAGTGATAGAAGTAATAACCGATCTCAAAGTTTGGTGGCTTTATAAGATTTCTGATGAACCGATTAAATAGTTACTCCTCAGAACTTTATCTCTCAAAGGATTAACAGGCAGCAGTCTGGGTATAACAGGACCACAGATAAGAACTGGCGTTATATGCCGGGAAGTAGATGGAGACTAAATCACAAACTGACAAAGATTAAAAGGGAATTTCGAATAGTTGAAATTTCTTGTATAATAATACCAATACTATTGAAAAATATTTAATATTTTTAAAGTTTCTGTTTTTTAAAATTTAAGATTATTTTCCATATTTTGTTATGACTTTCCCTGACAGTTACTAATATTGATGAGAAACCGATTAGATTAAACTTTAATAAGGAAAGGGGAACTATGGAGGAAGTGAGATGTCAGCTAAGAACTAAATAAACAATTTATCAGTAATCAAACATTGATATAAATTAAGTAAACATCAATAATATAAATGGGGTCAACAATGATATTGCAGTGAAATGCTGACTTGCATTCTTACAAATAATATCAAGGTTGGGGGGGGGGGGGGTGTCCCCGTGGTCCAGTGGTTAGGACACTGGATTCTCACGTAGGAGAAACACGTTTGAGACCCGCTTCTGGCAAGTTGATATTTGTCATTGATGGCCACGTTGACAAAAATTCCAGGGCTAATCGCCTAGAAGCAGATCCATCATGAAAAAAACAATGAAAAGGTCGGAGGGTACTAAATATTTAAAAAAAAAAAAACTAAACTTGTAGGAAAAGAAATCAAAAAATGAAACTTGTAAGCTAGAAAGTGAGAAGTGAAAATGCAAAACGGATTAGTAGCAAATGTTTGACAGCCAGGATTGATGAAAGGTTGGTTCCAAAGTATTGATTGGAAATACAAATATATTGGGAAGGATATTTAGCATCTTCAAAACAGTTAATAATATATTTTTAGTAATTAGTTCCTGATAAGGTGTGAAACATGTAGATAGATCAGGAAAAATATTTTGCACATATTTAAATTTATTTTCTTCTTGACCTTCCACTTTTTTATGAAATTTAAGTTACAGTATATGTAATAAACATAAAAGTGTATGAGTCATTTAGAAAACAATATTATTATGAGACAGAGGAAAAATTAAATCAATAGAAAAAATAAATGAGTAAAACAGATTGGAATGAAATAGTATTTTCTTCAATGAAAATTTGATATTCCAGTAGCCTTTTATACACAAACTGTTTAATTATCGAATTTGTTGTCATCATTTTTTAATAACATGTAATTATTAGATTATAAAATGCAGAATAAAATATAAAACATACAATCCCTGCAGTCACTGCACCAGCTCTGCCCCTCAGGATTTCTTGCTCCAACATACCAGCAAATGACAACCTTATCATGCAAACTGTTGATAAGATTTTGATGTTCATCATATCCCTTTACTTCGTGTATTTTCACCGACATGACTGAGAGAGGATGCCTGAAATAAGAAGAGAAGAGCTGTAGAATCCTGCGTGGATATTGAACAAGCTTGAACCGTCAACTAGCTGATAGCTTATCACTACATGTCAACAATCACAGTTACAATCACTGCCGATAGATAGCAGGCACTCGATCCTTTCTCTCAGGGAAAATTCAAATTGACCAAAGCAATTTTACATAAATAATAAATCTTTCATTCAGGATTGTTGAATGAAGATCTCAGAATTTGATTTCTTCTGAGATTTTTTTCATTAAAATTATATTATTAAGTTGACACACCAAAAACCCAACCATAAAAAGAATTTATATTTATTTATAGGTTTGTGAATCTGCACCAAAGGGAATTCCTCACAGAAAATAACTAGATTTAAGCAGAACATTAATTATTCTTTTAGTACTTTCCAAAGGAATGTAAAGAGGTTGCACTCATGAAAGAAGTTTCGAAAAAATGCTTTAAATCTTCACCTTTCTACCTACTCTAGCTCGTTCAATTAGACGGAATAGTTCAAATCCCGCATACGTGAAATTCTGTTAGAATTATTGTTCCCGACGGGTCCACCATTTCACATTATTATTATTAAATTTTAATGTACATTTATTGTTAACTACGAATTTCAGAACGGGTTGTCTATAGGTTACCAACCTTTTCTAACCAGGAAAGGGCTGACGCCTTTCCTTTTTTCTAAATAAAAGCCACCACCCCATAGCGGGAATCGAATTCACGACCCTTGGCACGGAGTGTTAAATGCTCACGCCTTAACATTCGCGGCCATCGGCCCTCCTGTGGCCATTTCTATTACTATTTCAATAAACAACACGCTACGTGAAACTCAATAAAAACTGATTATGTCTCGTTTAGTATCAAGGAAGACTTTGAGAGGCCAGGCAAGTGAGATCAGTGTTGGGCAAAAATTATTCAGAATGATGAATAACGATTAATGAATAAATGTATTATTTTATTCACGAATGAAGCATAATTACTTTTATTCATTATTCTGTGAATGAATTTTATGTTTTATTCACAAATTATTCGAATGATCAATCAGAATAAACATGTTTTAGTGAATAATGATAGATTTATTATGATGTTGGCAGCCAGAAATATGTATATATATGAGTGCTTAAGTAGGATTAATCAGTAGACCATCTAGAAATAAATAATAACGAATGATGAATAATGAATGGTGAGTAACGAATAATGAATAACGAATAATTCTGTGAATAATTCATGATGTACCGTGCGAATAAGATAATTCAGTGAATTATTCATCATTCACTAAAAATTTATTCGAATAATCATTCGAATGATAATTTATTCGAATAATGCCCAACACTGAGTGAGATAGTGTTTATCAATACTTATCCAAAGCTAAGGCTGAAAACAATTAAGACTATATGCCTGTTCACAAATTTATGTTTAGATGGAAGGAAAAGGGCGTGGCCTATATTCTCGGTGCAGGAAATTGGCGGTAGCAATTCTCTCTATTATAACATTATCAATAGGAAGATTAAAACGTTTTCAGCCTTAGCTTTGGACAAGTATTGATAAATATTAAACACTATCTCCCTTGTCTGACCTCTCAAAGCCTTCCCTAGTCCTAAACGAGACATAATCAGTTTTCAGCCTTAGCTTTGGCTGAGTATTGATAAATATTAAACACTATCTCCCTTGTCTGAACTCTCATAGCCTTCCCTAGTCCTAAACGAGACATAATCAGTTTTCAGCCTTAGCTTTGGCTAAGTATTGATAAACATTAAACACTATCTCCCTTGTCTGAACTCTCATAGCCTTCCCTAGTCCTAAACGAGACATAATCAGTTTTCAGCCTTAGCTTTGGCTAAGTATTGATAAATATTAAACACTATCTCCCTTGTCTGACCTCTCAAAGCCTTCCCTAGTCCTAAACGAGACATAATCAGTTTTCAGCCTTAGCTTTGGCTAAGTATTGATAAATATTAAACACTATCTCCCTTGTCTGACCTCTCATAGCCTTCTCTAGTCCTAAACGAGGCATAATCAGTTTTCAGCCTTAGCTTTGGCTAAGTATTGATAAACATTAAACACTATCTCCCTTGTCTGAACTCTCATAGCCTTCCCTAGTCCTAAACGAGACATAATCAGTTTTCAGCCTTAGCTTTGGCTAAGTATTGATAAATATTAAACACTATCTCCCTTGTCTGACCTCTCAAAGCCTTCCCTAGTCCTAAACGAGACATAATCAGTTTTCAGCCTTAGCTTTGGCTAAGTATTGATAAATATTAAACACTATCTCCCTTGTCTGACCTCTCATAGCCTTCTCTAGTCCTAAACGAGGCATAATCAGTTTTCAGCCTTAGCTTTGGCTAAGTATTGATAAATATTAAACACTATCTCCCTTGCCTGACCTCTCATAGCCTTCCCTAGTCCTAAACGAGACATAATCAGTTCTCAGCCTTAGCTTTGGCTAAGTATTGATAAATATTAAACACTATCTCCCTTGTCTGACCTCTCAAAGCCTTCCCTAGTCCTAAACGAGACATAATCAGTTTTTATAGCGATTCACGTTAAGTGTTTGGTCATTAAAAGGCTTTGCAAATGGCGGAATAGAAGGAAGAGTGAAGGGCATAGTCCCGCGCAGACGTTCGCGCATGCGAAATTGAACTCCTGGGTTTATCTGAACAAGCTACAGATACCAAAAATATATTACAAATTTGCCCATACCGGTGGCTATTTTTGTTATACTTCAACGAAACCCGGTATACTTTGTGAGTATTTAAAGACAAGGGTGTGTTCAAAAAAATAAAATTAATCAGTAGAGGAGATTTACTCCGAATCCAAAATACAAAATTCTCCATAACTGCCGTAATGTGTTTTATATTGCAACCGAACTCGGTATACGGCGTGACTGACAAAAGAGAAAATATGTTGTAAAAAAAAGTCCATCACGCAGGAGCTGCATAACTAAGCACTTTCCTCAGAATTGGGTAGTGTGAGTGCATTCGTGAATAATTTGCTTAAAATAACCTATATAGATAAATAAAATAAAAACATAAATTGTTCTACTCTTTTGCATTTTCTATGAGCAGCTGTTTCAATTATTAATTTTGTAATTAATTTCCTTCCAGAGTTTTGTGTATGCGTGGTACTATATACACAAAGCTTAACATATTCATCTATTGATCTTGATGAGTTTCGCGAACCTACGTTTGGCGGAAGAATTCAATTCAAACATAGTACAAAGTAACACCCCCCCCCTTCAGATAGACCGATTTAGTTCATTTTCATATCACTTCTTTCTTATTAGATAGCTGGAGACCCGGTAGCCGTGAGGGTTAATGCGTGAGTTCTTAGCACTCCGTGCCAAAGGTCGTGGGTTCGATTCCCCTAGGTGCGGTGGCTTTTCTTTCGAAAAAAGAAAAGGCATCACCCCTATCCTGGCTAGAAAAGGGTGGTAACCTATAGATAACCCGTCCTAAAATTCGTAGTTAATAATAAATGGACGTTAAAATTTAAATAAATAAATTATTAGATAGCCAGGGCGTATAAAGAGTTTCGTTGCAATACAACAGAAATTACGACCGGTATAAGGAAATTAGTAATTTCTGTCCGAAGTAAACCCCCCGCCCCTTCTAGTCAACCGATTTAGTTCATTTTTATAATAAATTTTTCTCTTCAGTTGACCACAACGAATACCGAGTTTCGTTGAAATATAACAAAAATTATGCCTGGTATTGGCAAATAACTACTTTGGCTCCGGAGTAACCCCCCTCCCCTCTACATGAACCGATTTTGTTGGTTAACGAACTCGTTCAATCGTTTGATGGAAGAATACTACATATATATATATATATATATATATACATATATATATATATATATATATATATATATATATATATATATATATATATATATATTTATATACAAATTTGAACGGGAATCATTTTCGGAGCCTACTAGGTAGGATCGATAAAGTTTCGAAGAAAATTTTCAAAAATTCCGTCATGAGTGCAACCTCAATAGCTACTTTCCTTCGGAGGAAGTACTAATAAACTAAATCGATGTTTTTGAAATTGTGGTTTACTCCGAATTATGTTTAAATTCTATCATATGCTCTATTTTATCTTAAATTTTGAGATAGCTTTTGATGGGATAAATTGGGACAAAAATCTGGAGGTGTTTGGGCTTTTACATCCGTCGTTCCTCTCGGAGGCTCTGTGTTTTAATGCGTGATCTGCTCTGCAAAACAACAACCTAAAAACCATCCTACTAACATGAAGAATGATTAATGTTATTGTTTCAACTAAAGGAAAAAACTTACTATACATTAAGGGATTATTCACGCTAGACCGTGCCGCGTCCGGGACGGGCCCCGGACGGGGCACGGACGGGGCACGGACGGGACGCGGTTGCCAAGGCAGCATGCATGCTATAACCTATTCACGCTAGACCGTGCCCCGTCCGGGACGGGCCCCGGACGGGGCACGGACGGGACACGGTGAAACAATCACACCACTGTTTTTAATGGACTAGTTCACGCTAGACCGTGCCGGGTCCGGGCCGGGGCCGTGCCGAGCCCGTGTCCCGTCCGGGCCCCGTTGAGAAAGGGAAGTAGATATTCTTTCCCGTCCGTGCCCGGCCCGGGCCGGCTCCCTCTCTTGTTGGTTTATTTATTTATTTAACTAGCTGAATCCGCGAACTTCGTACCGCCTAAATAGCTACGCATCTTTGGAAATAACTAATAAATAAATTACATAAAATAAAAAAAAATCGTTTAGAGCTTCTGCTCAAATTCAGGAAAATAAATATGCTGTAGCTTCAGTTGATACTACAGTATAAATTACAGTCTTATTTTTCTTATATGGCTACTGCGCATGCGCGAACACCAGCGGACACGTTTGTGTAATTTTTTTTTAGTTTAGTGATCGGTTAAAGCATATTTATGCTAATATAAACTATATGATATGAGAATGTCTCTTCCAGAATGACCTGGACGGTGGGGGTCCTCCCTCCCTCCATAGGGAAAAAATCCGCTTATAAGGTTGACATCACGACGCAATCCGGAAGTGCCGAATACAAAATTTTGCATTTCATAACCCCTAGAGACCGAAAATAACGGTGGTTCAAATTTGTGTGTGCATATATATATATATATATATATATATATATATATGTATATATATATATATATATACATATATAAAATCTGCCCCGTAACAGGCCACGAGGGCCCTGAGGGGCAGACACTATAGAGGTATCTGATTCATGACCATACGGCATACTAGGGAGATAGTGTGGTTAGTACTATGCTCCGGCTACCTAATTTTCTTCTTAGCTGCTTCGACTGCTAGAGTCATTAGCACCAACCAAGGTACCCATTTTTAAATTAATTAAATGCTGTGTTGGACTAGGGACGGTCAGGGAGGCCGAATTCAACCCATGAACGAACACATTAGAAGAAAAAATCTTTAGTGCTTGCTCGAGATTTGAACTCAGGCCTCCAGCTTATTAGTCCAGTACTCAACCACTGAGCTAACCTCGCCCCCATATATCTCTGTCTGTCTGTCATTTTGTTTGTTTGTTTGTTACTTATACAAATCCATGATGGAAATCATTTGAGAAAGTAGCTATTACAATAAGAAACATGGTGTAGCTTCTGAAATTGATTTATCTTAACCCTAACATTTTTAGCATGCTTTATAATTTGCGCTACCAGTGTGTTGTAGCTCTGACCACGACTAGGTGTTGTATCTTTCACCAGGTCAAAGGTACAACACACCTGAGTGATTTTTACATAATTCATTTTTTTTGTTCTTCTGCTACAATATCTTTTAAATTAATATTAATAATCGCGCTTCTTGAGTCTGTCTTAACCGAATTCTTTCACGTTTATTGCGATCTTCACGTTCCTGGGCAGTAAAATAACATTGATATTTAATTTGATTCTTTGCATTTCGGGTTCATCTGCCTAAATCTGCCCGCCGCCTTATAGGAGGCATATTTAGTAAGTCATAAACACACAACACTTTAGTAATTTTATAGAAACTTGTGGCTTTTAGATTTACTAATATTATAGATGCACAGCAAAGAGATGTTTACATTTCAAGTGACATTTTACCACAGACAATTTACATTTAATTACAGACAATTTCTTTCTGACTGATGTTACCATCGTATAAATGAAGGGCTGAGTGCCAAAAACTAGTATTAACTAAAAAAATCTGAAAAACATTACTGTTGATGAATTAATTGACTTAAATTGCTCCAATTGAAATCATTTTTGTCACCAACACAATGTATTTTAGATTTAATAGCCGTTGTTGTTATAGATTAAGAACTTAACATTCCGAGGCAAAGGGTCGTAGGTTCAATTCCCACTATGGGATGGTGGTGCAATTTCAAGGTCAATTCAGCGGGATTTAATGTGGGTGTTATTTCTTCTGATCTCGCATTCGAGAATCATCTGGTCAACGGATGATCATTATTTTTGGGACACCCAGTACTTCATATAAAACCAGGGCCTTTGGATTCTGCATAAAGTTCTCCTTACTGCTTGATATTAGATACCAATAAGTACCATACCTTTCTACATGTAATCACTAGCCTAGAAAAATTAGAAGCTCTTCCAGATGACAGTACTCTAGAGGACAAATTGATTGCTCTCTTAACTAAACTATTACACTGTAAAACACAGGAACCTTATCCCGAGGATAAAAATCACAATAGGGAAAGTGTATAAGGCCCAGAAGAAAAAGATACGAACAAAGACGATACGTTTTGGGTTTATGATCCTAAACTTTGTAATTTAGATGACTCGACTTTAAAAAACTTAGTTTCTGCTTTCAAGTATATTATGCAGTTAACCCCAACGACTTTATTTACAACATTCACAACTGATGTTGTTAGGATAAGTCGAAATGTATGTTACACCTTAAAATATAGGTTTTCCTTGCCACGACGATTTATTTGACACCCCATATGATGATTATCAGAAGAAATGATGGCTTCCTGATGGAGCAAAAAGTACAAAACGTCTTATGTATTATTCCATTCTCCTATCAAGACCTAACTGTGAGCCAACTTTGGTAAAAATTGGCCAAACGGTGTGTATTTTTATAAGAAACAAACAGACAACCAGATAGCTGAAAGACCTTTTTGACCTAGCCAGTGCATTCCCCGGACCATGACCTACCTGTGTGCCAAGTTTGATCAAAAACGGTAATTTTTTGTATATAACTAAATGCAGACAGACAGCTGATAGGCGATGTTTACTTAGTCTATGCCATTTCCCAGACCAAGACCTACCTGTCTATCAATTTTGGGCATAATTGTTGAAGTGGTATGGATTTGTGTACGTAATAAAAATACAGAGAGACAGCTGATAGACGATGTTGACCTAGTCCATGCCATTTCCTGGAAGAATATATCTACCTGTCTATCAATTTTGGTCATAATTGTTGAAGTGGTATGGATTTTTGTAGGGAATAAAAATACAGAGAGACAGCTGATAGACGATGTTGACCTAGTCCATGCCATTTCCTGGAAGAATATATCTACCTGTCTATCAATTTTGGTCATAATTGTTGAAGTGGTATGAATTTGTGTAAGGAATAAAAATGCAGAGAGACAGCTGATAGACGATGTTGACCTAGTCCATGCCATTTCCTGGAAGAATATATCTACCTGTCTATCAATTTTGGTCATAATTGTTGAAGTGGTATGAATTTGTGTAAGGAATAAAAATGCAGAGAGACAGCTGATAGACGATGTTGACCTAGTCCATGCCATTTCCTGGAAGAATATATCTACCTGTCTATCAATGTTGGTCATAATTGTTGAAGTGGTATGAATTTGTGTAAGGAATAAAAATACAGATAGACAGCTGATAGACGATGTTGACCTAGTCTAGGCCACTTCCCCGACTATGACCTACCTGTGTGCCAAGTTTGATCAAAAACGGTCAAATATTGTCAATTTTTGAACAAAATGCAGAAAGGCAGCTGATGGACTATTTGGACCTAGCCTGTGATACTTCCCGGAAATATACTTACCTGTGTGCCAATGTTGTTCGAAATCGATCAAATGGTGTGAATTTTTTGTAAGACACAAAAATGCAGAGAGACAGCTGATAGACGATGTTGACATAGTCTATGCCATTTCCCGGGCCAAGACCTACCTGTCCCGTGTGCCAAGTTTGATCATAAACTGTCAAATCATGTGGATTTGTTTAAGGAATAAACAGTTAGGCAAACAGCCGATAGACGACATTCTTCAAGTATAAAGACCCATCTGTGTCTCTATTTTAGTCACAATTGGACAAACGGTGTACACTCCTATAATGAACAAACAGACATACAGGCAGCTGATTGAAGATTTTGACCTAGGTTAAGCCACTTCCCTGTTAAAAACCTACCTTTGTGCAAAGTGTAGTCAAAATTGGGCAAACTGTGTGTATTTGTATAAGGAAAAAACAGACAGACAGACATCTGATAGACGATTTTAAAGCATCCTGTGACACTCCCCGAATAAATACGTAGTTATTTCCGAAGATTCGTAGCTATTTAGGCGGTACGAAGTTCGCGGATTCAGCTAGTTAAATAAATAAATAAACAAACAAAAGAGGGAGCCGGGCCCGGACGGGAAAGAATGTCCACGTGCCTTTCTCAACGGGGCCCGGACGGGACACGTGCTCGGCACGGCCCCGGCCCGGACCCGGCAGGGTCTAGCGTGAACTAGTCCATTAAAAACAGTGGTGTGATTGTTTCACCGTGTCCCGTCCGTGCCCCGTCCGGGGCCCGTCCCGGACGGGGCACGGTCTAGCGTGAATAGGCCTTAATGGCTCAATCATTAGATAAATGTTTGCTTGGTTTTTCCTCCTTTAATTTACCTTGATTGTATGTTCTGATACCTAAATCTCGGCGATTATTCCATTATATTCGCACAATTATTAAATTACCTTGTCTAATCTACGAAATTCCCAACTGATTTCCATAAAATTCTCGTTTGCATCAATATCCGGTCATTGTTTTATTTTTTGCACACATCAAGGTGTAATTACTTCTGTTTCCATGAACACTATCGGTGGTAAAGTTTTAAAATCCGAGTTCACGCGAGGAATTTTCACTATGGAGCTGGCCACCGACGCGACGTACGACTTTCATTAACAAAGAGGTAAGCTATTTCCAGTTGCCGTTTATTAATATCAGTGCGGTTCCTCCCTCACATATAGGGGGGAACCAGCTTATGAGGTTGACCTTATGACGCACTCCGGAAATGCCGACTAGAAAATTTCATGTTTCATATCCCATAGATCACGAATATAACGGTATTTCGAATTTGGAATGAGGAGATCGCTGCACTTCGGAAAACATGCATTCGTACGAGGAGAATAGCACAGTCGAAGTGCTCAAAAAAAAAACACTCATATATATTTATATATATTATTTTTGAGATTTCTTCGCTGGGGAGAATTTTCGATGTAAGTACGGCATTCTCCAGCGGTCAGTTTCTCTAGGTGATATTTCGCAGGAATCCCATCCTGCTTCATCAGACCGTTATTTTTTTTTCTTTTTTCGACTTTTCGTTTGTTAATTTGTTATAACCTTTTAATACGAAAATTATTTTGACATATGGCGCTTTACAGATGCAGATTTCTTGAATCGGCGCCTCTTAACACTGCGTGGAGCCGGTGTAACTCTTTGAGGCTTTTCTTCTTCTTCCTGCGGTGTGCTTGGTTGTCTTTCTTCGACCAATCTTGCTTAAACCGTTCTCAGTACGGGTTTCCAAGTAGGGTGTAGTATCACACCTTCATCCCGGTTCAGAGTCTTGGGTTGCTGAAGTCTCCACAGCCTCTCTGACTAACCTTCTTTTTAGATTTTCTTCCTCAGCCAAGACCCTGGCTTGATCAAAAAGCATCTGCTTGGGGCATTCTTCTCCGTGTCTAACTACAGCCGATGTTCTTGTACGCCTGAGACGGTAGTCAGCAGAGTGTTGTCCTATCCTTCTCCGTGTCTAGCTACAGCCGATGTTCTTGTACGCCTGAGACGGTAGTCAGCAGAGTGTTGTCCTATTCTTCTCCGTGTCTAGCTACAGCCGATGTTCTTGTACGCCTGAGACGGTAGTCAGCGGAGTGTTGTCCTATTCTTCTCCGTGTCTAACTACAGCCGATGTTCTTGTACGCCTGAGACGGTAGTCAGCGGAGTGTTGTCCTATTCTTCTCCGTGTCTAACTACAGCCGATGTTCTTGTACACCTGAGACGGTAGTCAGCGGAGTGTTGTCCTATTCTTCTCCGTGTCTAGCTACAGCCGATGTTCTTGTACGCCTGAGACGGTAGTCAGCGGAGTGTTGTCCTATTCTTCTCCTTGTCTAGCTACAGCCGATGTTCTTGTACGCCTGAGACGGTAGTCAGCGGAGTGTTGTCCTATTCTTCTCCGTGTCTAGCTACAGCCGATGTTCTTGTACGCCTGAGACGGTAGTCAGCGGAGTGTTGTCCTATTCTTCTCCGTGTCTAGCTACAGCCGATGTTCTTGTACGCCTGAGACGGTAGTCAGCAGAGTGTTGTCCTATTCTTCTCCGTGTCTAGCTACAGCCGATGTTCTTGTACGCCTGAGACGGTAGTCAGCGGAGTTTTGCCCTATCCTTCTCCGTGTCTAGCTACAGCCGATGTTCTTGTACGCCTGAGACGGTAGTCAGCGGAGTGTTGTCCTATTCTTCTCCGTGTCTAGCTACAGCCGATGTTCTTGTACGCCTGAGACGGTAGTCAGCGGAGTGTTGTCCTATTCTTCTCCGTGTCTAGCTACAGCCGATGTTCTTGTACGCCTGAGACGGTAGTCAGCGGAGTGTTGCCCTATCCTTCTCCGTGTCTAGCTACAGCCGATGTTCTTGTACGCCTGAGACGGTAGTCAGCGGAGTGTTGTCCTATTCTTCTCCGTGTCTAGCTACAGCCGATGTTCTTGTACGCCTGAGACGGTAGTCAGCGGAGTGTTGTCCTATTCTTCTCCGTGTCTAGCTACAGCCGATGTTCTTGTACGCCTGAGACGGTAGTCAGCGGAGTGTTGTCCTATTCTTCTCCGTGTCTCACTACAGCCGATGTTCTTGTACGCCTGAGACGGTAGTCAGCGGAGTGTTGTCCTATTCTTCTCCGTGTCTAACTACAGCCGATGTTCTTGTACGCCTGAGACGGTAGTCAGCGGAGTGTTGTCCTATTCTTCTCCGTGTCTAGCTACAGCCGATGTTCTTGTACGCCTGAGACGGTAGTCAGCAGAGTGTTGTCCTATTCTTCTCCGTGTCTAGCTACAGCCGATGTTCTTGTACGCCTGAGACGGTAGTCAGCAGAGTGTTGCCCTATTCTTCTCCTTGTCTAGCTACAGCCGATGTTCTTGTACGCCTGAGACGGTAGTCAGCGGAGTGTTGTCCTATCCTTCTCCGTGTCTAGCTACAGCCGATGTTCTTGTACGCCTGAGACGGTAGTCAGCGGAGTGTTGTCCAATCCTTCTCCGTGTCTAGCTACAGCCGATGTTCTTGTACGCCTGAGACGGTAGTCAGCGGAGTGTTGTCCTATTCTTCTCCGTATCTAGCTACAGCCGATGTTCTTGTACGCCTGAGACGGTAGTCAGCGGAGTGTTGTCCTATTCTTCTCCGTGTCTAGCTACAGCCGATGTTCTTGTACGCCTGAGACGGTAGTCAGCAGAGTGTTGTCCTATTCTTCTCCGTGTCTAGCTACAGCCGATGTTCTTGTACGCCTGAGACGGTAGTCAGCGGAGTGTTGTCCTATTCTTCTCCGTGTCTAGCTACAGCCGATGTTCTTGTACGCCTGAGACGGTAGTCAGCGGAGTGTTGTCCTATTCTTCTCCGTGTCTAGCTACAGCCGATGTTCTTGTACGCCTGAGACGGTAGTCAGCGGAGTGTTGTCCTATTCTTCTCCGTGTCTAGCTACAGCCGATGTTCTTGTACGCCTGAGACGGTAGTCAGCAGAGTGTTGTCCTATTCTTCTCCGTGTCTAACTACAGCCGATGTTCTTGTACGCCTGAGACGGTAGTCAGCAGAGTGTTGTCCTATTCTTCTCCGTGTCTAACTACAGCCGATGTTCTTGTACGCCTGAGACGGTAGTCAGCGGAGTGTTGTCCTATTCTTCTCCGTGTCTAACTACAGCCGATGTTCTTGTACGCCTGAGACGGTAGTCAGCGGAGTGTTGTCCTATTCTTCTCCGTGTCTAGCTACAGCCGATGTTCTTGTACGCCTGAGACGGTAGTCAGCGGAGTGTTGTCCTATTCTTCTCCGTGTCTAGCTACAGCCGATGTTCTTGTACGCCTGAGACGGTAGTCAGCAGAGTGTTGTCCTATTCTTCTCCGTGTCTAGCTACAGCCGATGTTCTTGTACGCCTGAGACGGTAGTCAGCAGAGTGTTGTCCTATTCTTCTCCGTGTCTAGCTACAGCCGATGTTCTTGTACGCCTGAGACGGTAGTAAGCGGAGTGTTGTCCAATTCTTCTCCGTGTCTAGCTACAGCCGATGTTCTTGTACGCCTGAGACGGTAGTCAGCAGAGTGTTGTCCTATTCTTCTCCGTGTCTAGCTACAGCCGATGTTCTTGTACGCCTGAGACGGTAGTCAGCAGAGTGTTGCCCTATTCTTCTCCTTGTCTAGCTACAGCCGATGTTCTTGTACGCCTGAGACGGTAGTCAGCAGAGTGTTGTCCTATCCTTCTCCGTGTCTAGCTACAGCCGATGTTCTTGTACGCCTGAGACGGTAGTCAGCGGAGTGTTGTCCTATCCTTCTCCGTGTCTAGCTACAGCCGATGTTCTTGTACACCTGAGACGGTAGTCAGCGGAGTGTTGTCCTATCCTTCTCCGTGTCTAGCTACAGCCGATGTTCTTGTACGCCTGAGACGGTAGTCAGCAGAGTGTTGTCCTATTCTCCTCCGTGTCTAGCTACAGCCGATGTTCTTGTACGCCTGAGACGGTAGTCAGCGGAGTGTTGTCCTATTCTTCTCCGTGTCTATCTACAGCCGATGTTCTTGTACGCCTGAGACGGTAGTCAGCAGAGTGTTGTCCTATTCTTCTCCGTGTCTAGCTACAGCCGATGTTCTTGTACGCCTGAGACGGTAGTCAGCAGAGTGTTGCCCTATTCTTCTCCTTGTCTAGCTACAGCCGATGTTCTTGTACGCCTGAGACGGTAGTCAGCAGAGTGTTGTCCTATTCTTCTCCTTGTCTAGCTACAGCCGATGTGCTTGTACGCCTGAGACGGTAGTCAGCGGAGTGTTGTCCTATCCTTCTCCGTGTCTAGCTACAGCCGATGTTCTTGTACGCCTGAGACGGTAGTCAGCGGAGTGTTGTCCTATCCTTCTCCGTGTCTAGCTACAGCCGATGTTCTTGTACGCCTGAGACGGTAGTCAGCGGAGTGTTGTCCTATCCTTCTCCGTGTCTAGCTACAGCCGATGTTCTTGTACGCCTGAGACGGTAGTCAGCGGAGTGTTGTCCTATTCTTCTCCGTGTCTAGCTACAGCCGATGTTCTTGTACGCCTGAGACGGTAGTCAGCGGAGTGTTGTCCTGTTCTTCTCCGTGTCTAGCTACAGCCGATGTTCTTGTACGCCTGAGACGGTAGTCAGCGGAGTGTTGTCCTATTCTTCTCCGTGTCTAGCTACAGCCGATGTTCTTGTACGCCTGAGACGGTAGTCAGCAGAGTGTTGTCCTATTCTTCTCCGTGTCTAGCTACAGCCGATGTTCTTGTACGCCTGAGACGGTAGTCAGCAGAGTGTTGTCCTATTCTTCTCCGTGTCTAGCTACAGCCGATGTTCTTGTACGCCTGAGACGGTAGTCAGCAGAGTGTTGTCCTATTCTTCTCCGTGTCTAGCTACAGCCGATGTTCTTGTACGCCTGAGACGGTAGTCAGCGGAGTGTTGTCCTATCCTTCTCCGTGTCTAGCGACAGCCGATGTTCTTGTACGCCTGAGACGGTAGTCAGCAGAGTGTTGTCCTATTCTTCTCCGTGTCTAGCTACAGCCGATGTTCTTGTACGCCTGAGACGGTAGTCAGCAGAGTGTTGTCCTATTCTTCTCCGTGTCTAGCTACAGCCGATGTTCTTGTACGCCTGAGACGGTAGTCAGCAGAGTGTTGTCCTATTCTTCTCCGTGTCTAGCTACAGCCGATGTTCTTGTACGCCTGAGACGGTAGTCAGCAGAGTGTTGTCCTATTCTTCTCCGTGTCTAGCTACAGCCGATGTTCTTGTACGCCTGAGACGGTAGTCAGCGGAGTGTTGTCCTATTCTTCTCCGTGTCTAGCTACAGCCGATGTTCTTGTACGCCTGAGACGGTAGTCAGCGGAGTGTTGTCCTATTCTTCTCCGTGTCTAGCTACAGCCGATGTTCTTGTACGCCTGAGACGGTAGTCAGCGGAGTGTTGTCCTATTCTTCTCCGTGTCTAGCTACAGCCGATGTTCTTGTACGCCTGAGACGGTAGTCAGCGGAGTGTTGCCCTATCCTTCTCCGTGTCTAGCTACAGCCGATGTTCTTGTACGCCTGAGACGGTAGTCAGCGGAGTGTTGTCCTATTCTTCTCCGTGTCTAGCTACAGCCGATGTTCTTGTACGCCTGAGACGGTAGTCAGCGGAGTGTTGTCCTATTCTTCTCCGTGTCTAGCTACAGCCGATGTTCTTGTACGCCTGAGACGGTAGTCAGCGGAGTGTTGTCCTATTCTTCTCCGTGTCTAGCTACAGCCGATGTTCTTGTACGCCTGAGACGGTAGTCAGCAGAGTGTTGTCCTATTCTTCTCCGTGTCTAGCTACAGCCGATGTTCTTGTACGCCTGAGACGGTAGTCAGCGGAGTTTTGCCCTATCCTTCTCCGTGTCTAGCTACAGCCGATGTTCTTGTACGCCTGAGACGGTAGTCAGCGGAGTGTTGTCCTATTCTTCTCCGTGTCTAGCTACAGCCGATGTTCTTGTACGCCTGAGACGGTAGTCAGCGGAGTGTTGTCCTATTCTTCTCCGTGTCTAGCTACAGCCGATGTTCTTGTACGCCTGAGACGGTAGTCAGCGGAGTGTTGCCCTATCCTTCTCCGTGTCTAGCTACAGCCGATGTTCTTGTACGCCTGAGACGGTAGTCAGCGGAGTGTTGTCCTATTCTTCTCCGTGTCTAGCTACAGCCGATGTTCTTGTACGCCTGAGACGGTAGTCAGCGGAGTGTTGTCCTATTCTTCTCCGTGTCTAGCTACAGCCGATGTTCTTGTACGCCTGAGACGGTAGTCAGCGGAGTGTTGTCCTATTCTTCTCCGTGTCTAGCTACAGCCGATGTTCTTGTACGCCTGAGACGGTAGTCAGCAGAGTGTTGTCCTATTCTTCTCCGTGTCTAGCTACAGCCGATGTTCTTGTACGCCTGAGACGGTAGTCAGCAGAGTGTTGTCCTATTCTTCTCCGTGTCTAGCTACAGCCGATGTTCTTGTACGCCTGAGACGGTAGTCAGCAGAGTGTTGTCCTATTCTTCTCCGTGTCTAGCTACAGCCGATGTTCTTGTACGCCTCAGACGGTAGTCAGCGGAGTGTTGTCCTATCCTTCTCCGTGTCTAGCGACAGCCGATGTTCTTGTACGCCTGAGACGGTAGTCAGCAGAGTGTTGTCCTATTCTTCTCCGTGTCTAGCTACAGCCGATGTTCTTGTACGCCTGAGACGGTAGTCAGCAGAGTGTTGTCCTATTCTTCTCCGTGTCTAGCTACAGCCGATGTTCTTGTACGCCTGAGACGGTAGTCAGCAGAGTGTTGTCCTATTCTTCTCCGTGTCTAGCTACAGCCGATGTTCTTGTACGCCTGAGACGGTAGTCAGCAGAGTGTTGTCCTATTCTTCTCCGTGTCTAGCTACAGCCGATGTTCTTGTACGCCTGAGACGGTAGTCAGCGGAGTGTTGTCCTATTCTTCTCCGTGTCTAGCTACAGCCGATGTTCTTGTACGCCTGAGACGGTAGTCAGCGGAGTGTTGTCCTATTCTTCTCCGTGTCTAGCTACAGCCGATGTTCTTGTACGCCTGAGACGGTAGTCAGCGGAGTGTTGTCCTATTCTTCTCCGTGTCTAGCTACAGCCGATGTTCTTGTACGCCTGAGACGGTAGTCAGCGGAGTGTTGCCCTATCCTTCTCCGTGTCTAGCTACAGCCGATGTTCTTGTACGCCTGAGACGGTAGTCAGCGGAGTGTTGTCCTATTCTTCTCCGTGTCTAGCTACAGCCGATGTTCTTGTACGCCTGAGACGGTAGTCAGCGGAGTGTTGTCCTATTCTTCTCCGTGTCTAGCTACAGCCGATGTTCTTGTACGCCTGAGACGGTAGTCAGCGGAGTGTTGTCCTATTCTTCTCCGTGTCTAGCTACAGCCGATGTTCTTGTACGCCTGAGACGGTAGTCAGCAGAGTGTTGTCCTATTCTTCTCCGTGTCTAGCTACAGCCGATGTTCTTGTACGCCTGAGACGGTAGTCAGCGGAGTTTTGCCCTATCCTTCTCCGTGTCTAGCTACAGCCGATGTTCTTGTACGCCTGAGACGGTAGTCAGCGGAGTGTTGTCCTATTCTTCTCCGTGTCTAGCTACAGCCGATGTTCTTGTACGCCTGAGACGGTAGTCAGCGGAGTGTTGTCCTATTCTTCTCCGTGTCTAGCTACAGCCGATGTTCTTGTACGCCTGAGACGGTAGTCAGCGGAGTGTTGCCCTATCCTTCTCCGTGTCTAGCTACAGCCGATGTTCTTGTACGCCTGAGACGGTAGTCAGCGGAGTGTTGTCCTATTCTTCTCCGTGTCTAGCTACAGCCGATGTTCTTGTACGCCTGAGACGGTAGTCAGCGGAGTGTTGTCCTATTCTTCTCCGTGTCTAGCTACAGCCGATGTTCTTGTACGCCTGAGACGGTAGTCAGCAGAGTGTTGTCCTATTCTTGTGGCTATTGTTTTACCTGTTTGTCCTACGTAGACTGTTCCACAGTCACATGGAAGGACGTAGACACCTTTGTCTTACAATCACTGTTTATCCTTCGCCGATCCGAGCCAATCGTCTACTTTGCCTAGAGGTCACCTAGAGAAACTGACCGCTGGAGAATGCCGTACTTACATCGAATATATATATATATATATATATATATATATATATATATATATATATATATATATATATATTGATGCTAAAGTTTTAAAATCCCAGTTTACGCGAGGAATTAACAAGCAGACCGCCGAGAGGTACAACTTTCATTCTGCAGGCAGTGGACTGTAATTGTGTGAGGGGTGTTTTTCCAAATCGCCGGATGGAATTTTCGGTATTCTGGCACTAATTTAAATCGTACAACTTTAATGGTTTACACACCGATTTAGAGTCACCAAATCCATTGAGTCGCCAAGTCCTTTCGTTACTCGACGGCATGGGGGTATATAAGGGGGGGGCTGAGGGGCTGCAGCCCCTCCCCCCGAAATTTTGATTTGATCAGTAAAAATGTCGTAAAACCCTTAAAAATAAATTAAATAAGATCATTTAGTTCATAAAACATATTCTATTTTGGTTGTAATATCGTTTAAGTTGGCTAAAACTCTTCCAAGATCTAAATTGTTAGTATTCCATACACCGGAAATAGTCTCAGGCCCCCCCAAATTTTCCCAGCCCCCTCCGAAATTATTTTCTATATACACCCATCACGAGGGCGACTATCAGTTCTCTGCACAGGACTTCATGTCTCTTCAGATTACTATAAGCTACGAAATAGTTTGTATAGCAGTAGTTCTGCAATAGTAGCGATTTAGCTGTCTGATTTACAACTAAAGTTGTCATGTCTTCCCTCCTTAGAATGATGTCTGGGAGTAACTCGTTCCACTTCAGATCATGGCCCCAAAGATCAATAATATTTCGTAAAAAAAAAATGTGTAGTACATTTTTCACCCGCTAAATAATTCAATATAATTAAAAAAATATATAGTTTTAGGTCACCAGAAAAAAATGGATCGACCAGAATCATACCTACACTCGAACCAGCAGACATTAAGAGATGGCCAGAAGTACCTGGAAGATTTGAAATCCACAGTGACCTGGAAGAAAGGAGAGAGAATTCTAGACATTGGCTGTGGTCCAGGGAATTTCTCGGTCAATACTCTCCTGTCGTATGCACCTGATGATGCAGAAATAGTAAGAGAAACAATCAGTATGTAGAATTACAGAGGTCCAAGGGTTGAGGGCAATTTTTATTAGATATAGTTGGGGGGGAGTTTAGCTCAGTTGTAGAGTAGTCGACTCTTGATTTAAAGAAACTCAGTCCAAAACATGAAAGATTTTATTTTCTAGTGTTGTTGCTTGGGGGTCAGGATTGTGGTCCAGACTGTCCTTGGAATATTCCTCGGTGATTAACTAGCTGTAAAATTATTATAAATATCATTAATAAAATTATTTGAAATATGACTTATAGATTTTCCTAACACAAAACTTCGAAGCTGCTTTCGTCTATTCGTATATTTCATGTAATGCTGACTTTTTTGTTAATTATTTTATTAAAAAACTATTTTATTAAAACTTATTATTAAAGATGAAAAACAACAATCCATTACCCTAAACAACACCTTTCAGTACCTCGAGTTTTATCTTGGCTCAAAATTTACTTGGAACAAACACACAAAACTTAAACGACAAGAACTCAATCGACGATTTGGACATTTATACAGAACACTAAACCGATAATCACACTTAACCACACATAACAAACTAACTTTCTACAACTCACTAATGAAACCTATATGGACATACGTATAGAACACTAAACCGATAATCACACTTAACCACAAATAACAAACTAACTTTCTACAACTCACTAATGAAACCTATATGGACATACGTATAGAACACTAAACCGATAATCACACTTAACCACACATAACAAACTAACTTTCTACAACTCACTAATGAAACCTATATGGACATACGTATAGAACACTAAACCGATAATCACACTTAACCACACATAACAAACTAACTTTCTACAACTCACTAATGAAACCTATATGGACATACGTATAGAACACTAAACCGATAATCACACTTAACCACACATAACAAACTAACTTTCTACAACTCACTAATGAAACCTATATGGACGTACGTATAGAACACTAAACCGATAATCACACTTAACCACACATAACAAACTAACTTTCTACAACTCACTAATAAAACCTATATGGACGTACGTATAGAACACTAAACCGATAATCACACTTAACCACACATAACAAACTAACTTTCTACAACTCACTAATGAAACCTATATGGACGTACGTATAGAACACTAAACCGATAATCACACTTAACCACACATAACAAACTAACTTTCTACAACTCACTAATAAAACCTATATGGACGTACGTATAGAACACTAAACCGATAATCACACTTAACCACACATAACAAACTAACTTTCTACAACTCACTAATAAAACCTATATGGACGTACGTATAGAACACTAAACCGATAATCACACTTAACCACACATAACAAACTAACTTTCTACAACTCACTAATGAAACCTATATGGACATACGTATAGAACACTAAACCGATAATCACACTTAACCACACATAACAAACTAACTTTCTACAACTCACTAATGAAACCTATATAGACATACGTATAGAACACTAAACCGATAATCACACTTAACCACACATAACAAACTAACTTTCTACAACTCACTAATGAAACCTATATGGACATACGTATAGAACACTAAACCGATAATCACACTTAACCACACATAACAAACTAACTTTCTACAACTCACTAATGAAACCTATATGGACATACGTATAGAACACTAAACCGATAATCACACTTAACCACACATAACAAACTAACTTTCTACAACTCACTAATGAAACCTATATGGACATACGTATAGAACACTAAACCGATAATCACACTTAACCACACATAACAAACTAACTTTCTACAACTCACTAATGAAACCTATATGGACATACGTATAGAACACTAAACCGATAATCACACATAACAAACTAACTTTCTACAACTCACTAATGAAACCTATATGGACATACGTACAGAACTCTAAACCGATAATCACACTTAACCACACATAACAAACTAACTATCTACAACTCACTAATGAAACCTATATGGACATACGTATAGAACACTAAACCGATAATCACACTTAACCACACATAACAAACTAACTTTCTACAACTCACTAATGAAACCTATATGGACATACGTACAGAACTCTAAACCGATAATCACACTTAACCACACATAACAAACTAACTATCTACAACTCACTAATGAAACCTATATGGACATACGTATAGAACACTAAACCGATAATCACACTTAACCACACATAACAAACTAACTTTCTACAACTCACTAATGAAACCTATATAGACATACGTATAGAATACTAAACCGATAATCACACTTAACCACACATAACAAACTAACTTTCTACAACTCACTAATGAAACCTATATGGACATACGTATAGAACACTAAACCGATAATCACACTTAACCACACATAACAAACTAACTTTCTACAACTCACTAATGAAACCTATATGGACATACGTATAGAACACTAAACCGATAATCACACTTAACCACACATAACAAACTAACTTTCTACAACTCACTAATGAAACCTATATGGACATACGTATAGAACACTAAACCGATAATCACACTTAACCACACATAACAAACTAACTTTCTACAACTCACTAATGAAACCTATATGGACATACGTATAGAACACTAAACCGATAATCACACTTAACCACACATAACAAACTAACTTTCTTCAACTCACTAATGAAACCTATATGGACATACGTATAGAACACTAAACCGATAATCACACTTAACCACACATAACAAACTAACTTTCTACAACTCACTAATGAAACCTATATGGACATACGTATAGAACACTAAACCGATAATCACACTTAACCACACATAACAAACTAACTTTCTACAACTCACTAATGAAACCTATATGGACATACGTATAGAACACTAAACCGATAATCACACTTAACCACACATAACAAACTAACTTTCTACAACTCACTAATGAAACCTATATGGACGTACGTATAGAACACTAAACCGATAATCACACTTAACCACACATAACAAACTAACTTTCTACAACTCACTAATGAAACCTATATGGACGTACGTATAGAACACTAAACCGATAATCACACTTAACCACACATAACAAACTAACTTTCTACAACTCACTAATGAAACCTATATGGACATACGTATAGAACACTAAACCGATAATCACACTTAACCACACATAACAAACTAACTTTCTACAACTCACTAATGAAACCTATATAGACATACGTATAGAACACTAAACCGATAATCACACTTAACCACACATAACAAACTAACTTTCTACAACTCACTAATGAAACCTATATGGACATACGTATAGAACACTAAACCGATAATCACACTTAACCACACATAACAAACTAACTTTCTACAACTCACTAATGAAACCTATATAGACATACGTATAGAACACTAAACCGATAATCACACTTAACCACACATAACAAACTAACTTTCTACAACTCACTAATGAAACCTATATAGACATACGTATAGAACACTAAACCGATAATCACACTTAACCACACATAACAAACTAACTTTCTACAACTCACTAATGAAACCTATATGGACATACGTATAGAACACTAAACCGATAATCACACTTAACCACACATAACAAACTAACTTTCTACAACTCACTAATGAAACCTATATGGACATACGTATAGAACACTAAACCGATAATCACACTTAACCACACATAACAAACTAACTTTCTACAACTCACTAATGAAACCTATATGGACATACGTATAGAACACTAAACCGATAATCACACTTAACCACACATAACAAACTAACTTTCTACAACTCACTAATGAAACCTATATGGACATACGTATAGAACACTAAACCGATAATCACACTTAACCACACATAACAAACTAACTTTCTACAACTCACTAATGAAACCTATATGGACATACGTATAGAACACTAAACCGATAATCACACTTAACCACACATAACAAACTAACTTTCTACAACTCACTAATGAAACCTATATGGACATACGTATAGAACACTAAACCGATAATCACACTTAACCACACATAACAAACTAACTTTCTACAACTCACTAATGAAACCTATATGGACATAAGTATAGAACTCTAAACCGATAATCACACTTAACCACACATAACAAACTAACTTTCTACAACTCACTAATGAAACCTATATGGACATACGTATAGAACACTAAACCGATAATCACACTTAACCACACATAACAAACTAACTTTCTACAACTCACTAATGAAACCTATATGGACATACGTATAGAACACTAAACCGATAATCACACTTAACCACACATAACAAACTAACTTTCTACAACTCACTAATGAAACCTATATGGACATACGTATAGAATACTAAACCGATAATCACACTTAACCACACATAACAAACTAACTTTCTACAACTCACTAATGAAACCAATATGGACATACGTATAGAACACTAAACCGATAATCACACTTAACCACACATAACAAACTAACTTTCTACAACTCACTAATGAAACCTATATGGACATACGTATAGAACACTAAACCGATAATCACACTTAACCACACATAACAAACTAACTTTCTACAACTCACTAATGAAACCTATATGGACATACGTATAGAACACTAAACCGATAATCACACTTAACCACACATAACAAACTAACTTTCTACAACTAACTAATGAAACCTATATGGACATACGTACAGAACACTAAACCGATAATCACACTTAACCACACATAACAAACTAACTTTCTACAACTAACTAATGAAACCTATATGGACATACGTACAGAACACTAAACCGATAATCACACTTAACCACACATAACAAACTAACTTTCTACAACTAACTAATGAAACCTATATGGACATTCGTACAGAACACTGGGGGACAGCCAAGCATTCCAACATCCACCGATTCCAAACATTCAACTTTATTACTGGTCCTATGTACCATAGTCAATGCTCCTTATTATGTCTCGAATCGCATAATGACCTAAATATCCCTTTTGTCCAAGAAATAATCCCTAGCCGCTTCTCATCCTTTCATAGTAAATTAATCAATCATCCTAATCCTACAGCCCAATACTTATCCAGCACCAATCATCCTTTTTCTCCACCAAGAAGTCTTAAAAGGAAGTGGTCCCAAGATCTATTAAACCAGTGAAGTGTTGTGGCGTGATCAAAATTATAATAATTAAGAGTGATATATATGTATATTTTCTCTCCTCATGATATCACGGCACAACGTCCCATTCGCCTCCAATCCTCCCTGCTAGTCGCAGGCTGTGGTTGGATGGCGTAAGGTTAACTCCAGGTCATCCTTGAATCCTTCCTAACAAGGAAGGTATTCGGCTGACACCTGAGGCGTGGGTAATACCAATCCTCCCTGCTATTCGCAGGCTGTGGTTTGATGGCGTAAGGTTAACTCCAGGTCATCCTAGAATCCTTCCTAACAAGGAAGGTATCCAGCTGACGCCTGAGGCGTGGGTAATACCAATCCTCCCTGCTATTCGCAGGCTGTGGTTGGATGGCGTAAGGTTAACTCCAGGTCATCCCAGAATCCTTCCTAACAAGGAAGGTATCCAGCTGACACCTGAGGCGTGGGTAATACCAATCCTCCCTGCTAGTCGCAGGCTGTGGTTGGATGGCGTAAGGTTAACTCCAGGTCATCCTAGAATCCTTCCTAACAAGGAAGGTATTCGGCTGACACCTGAGGCGTGGGTAATACCAATCCTCCCTGCTATTCGCAGGCTGTGGTTGGATGGCGTAAGGTTAACTCCAGGTCATCCTAGAATCCTTCCTTGCAAGGAAGGTATCCAGCTGACGCCTGAGGCGTGGGTAATACCAATCCTCCCTGCTAGTCGCAGGCTGTGGTTGGATGGCGTAAGGTTAACTCCAGGTCATCCTAGAATCCTTCCTAACAAGGAAGGTATTCGGCTGACACCTGAGGCGTGGGTAATACCAATCCTCCCTGCTATTCGCAGGCTGTGGTTGGATGGCATAAGGTTAACTCCAGGTCATCCTAGAATCCTTCCTAACAAGGAAGGTATCCAGCTGACACCTGAGGCGTGGGTAATACCAATCCTCCCTGCTAGTCGCAGGCTGTGGTTGGATGGCGTAAGGTTAACTCCAGGTCATCCTAGAATCCTTCCTAACAAGGAAGGTATTCGGCTGACACCTGAGGCGTGGGTAATACCAATCCTCCCTGCTAGTCGCAGGCTGTGGTTGGATGGCGTATGGTTAACTCCAGGTCATCCTAGAATCCTTCCTAACAAGGAAGGTATTCGGCTGACACCTGAGGCGTGGGTAATACCAATCAGCCAGAATGTTTACCATATAATAGTTGCGAGTCCAATCTACAATCCCTAAAGATCATCCTAACTTACAGATATTACAAAAATCCCTCCTAATAATCTCTTTAGATTTTTGAAGAATCTGAATAAATGTGAAGGTCGAAACCTACATTATTTCACATTAGCATCCCTAAACCTTAGCCTGTTGCTATGAAACCCTGAATGGCCTAACCTTAGCATCCCTAAACCTTAGCCTGTTGCTATGAAACCCTGAATAGCCTATCCTTAGCATCCCTAAACCTTAGCCTGTTGCTATGAAACCCTGAATAGCCTAACCTTAGCATCCCTAAACCTTAGCCTGTTGCTACAAAACCCTGAATAGCCTAACCTTAGCATCCCTAAACCTTAGCCTGTTGCTATGAAACCCTGAATAGCCTAACCTTAGCATCCCTAAACCTTAGCCTGTTACTATGAAACCCTGAATAGCCTAACCTTAGCATCCCTAAACCTCAGCCTGTTGCTATGAAACCCTGAATAGCCTAACCTTAGCATCCCTAAACCTCAGCCTGTTGCTATGAAACCCTGAATAGCCTAACCTTAGCGTCCCTAAACCTCAGCCTGTTGCTATGAAACCCTGAATAGCCTAACCTTAGCATCCCTAAACCTCAGCCTGTTGCTATGAAACCCTGAATAGCCTAACCTTAGCATCCCTAAACCTCAGCCTGTTGCTATGAAACCCTGAATAGCCTAACCTTAGCATCCCTAAACCTCAGCCTGTTGCTATGGAACCCTGAATAGCCTAACCTTAGCATCCCTAAACCTCAGCCTGTGGCTATGAAACCCTGAATAGCCTAACCTTAGCATCCCTAAACCTCAGCCTGTTGCTATGAAACCCTGAATAGCCTAACCTTAGCATCCCTAAACCTCAGCCTGTTGCTATGAAACCCTGAATAGCCTAACCTTAGCATCCCTAAACCTCAGCCTGTTGCTATGAAACCCTGAATAGCCTAACCTTAGCATCCCTAAACCTCAGCCTGTTGCTATGAAACCCTGAATAGCCTAACCTTAGCATCCCTAAACCTCAGCCTGTTGCTATGAAACCCTGAATAGCCTAACCTTAGCATCCCTAAACCTTAGCCTGTTGCTATGAAACCCTGAATAGCCTAACCTTAGCATCCCTAAACCTCAGCCTGTTGCTATGAAACCCTGAATAGCCTAACCTTAGCATCCCTAAACCTCAGCCTGCTGCTATGAAACCCTGAATAGCCTAACCTTAGCATCCCTAAACGTTAGCCTGTTGCGATGAAACCCTGAATAGCCTAACCTTAGCATTCCTAAACCTTAGCCTGTTGCTCTGAAACCCTGAATAGCCTAACCTTAGCATCCTTAAACCTCAGCCTGTTGCTATGAAACCCTGAATAGCCTAACCTTAGCACCCCTAAACCTTAGCCTGTTGCTATGAAACCCTGAATAGCCTAATTTTAGCATCCCTAAACCTCAGCCTGTTGCTATGAAACCCTGAATAGCCTAACCTTAGCATCCCTAAACTTGAGCCTGTTGCTATGAAACCCTGAATAGCCTAACCTTAGCATCCCTAAACCTCAGCCTGTTGCTATGAAACCCTGAATAGTCTAACCTTAGCATCCCTAAACCTTAGCCTGTTGCTCTGAAACTCTGAATAGCCTAACCTTAGCATCCCTAAACCTTAGCCTGTTGCTATGTAACCCTGAATAGCCTAACCTTAGCATCCCTAAACCTCAGCCTGTTGCTATGAAACCCTGAATAGCCTAACCTTAGCATCCCTAAACCTCAGCCTGTTGCTATGAAACCCTGAATAGCCTAACCTTAGCATCCCTAAACCTCAGCCTGTTGCTATGAAACCCTGAATAGCCTAACCTTAGCATCCCTTAACCTTAGCCTGTTGCTATGAAACCCTGAATAGCCTAACCTTAGCATCCCTAAACCTCAGCCTGTTGCTATGAAACCCTGAATAGCCTAACCTTAGCATCCCTAAACCTTAGCCTGTTGCTATGAAACCCTGAATAGCCTAACCTTAGCATCCCTAAACCTCAGCCTGTTGCTATGAAACCCTGAATAGCCTAACCTTAGCATCCCTAAACCTCAGCCTGCTGCTATGAAACCCTGAATAGCCTAACCTTAGCATCCCTAAACGTTAGCCTGTTGCGATGAAACCCTGAATAGCCTAACCTTAGCATTCCTAAACCTTAGCCTGTTGCTCTGAAACCCTGAATAGCCTAACCTTAGCATCCCTAAACCTGAGCCTGTTGCTATGAAACCCTGAATAGCCTAACCTTAGCATCCCTAAACCTCAGCCTGTTGCTATGAAACCCTGAATAGCCTAACCTTAGCATCCCTAAACCTTAGCCTGTTGCTCTGAAACCCTGAATAGCCTAACCTTAGCATCCCTAAACCTCAGCCTGTTGCTATGAAACCCTGAATAGCCTAACCTTAGTATCCCTAAACCTTAGCCTGTTGCTCTGAAACCCTGAATAGCCTAACCTTAGCATCCCTAAACCTTAGCCTGTTGGTATGAAACCCTGAATAGCCTAACCTTAGCATCCCTAAACCTCAGCCTGTTGCTATGAAACCCTGAATAGCCTAACCTTAGCATCCCTAAACCTCAGCCTGTTGCTATGAAACCCTGAATACCCTAACCTTAGCATCCCTAAACCTTAGTCTGTTGCTATGAAACCCTGAATAGCCTAACCTTAGCATCCCTAAACCTTAGCCTGTTGCTATGAAACCCTGAATAGCCTAACCTTAGCATCCCTAAACCTTAGCCTGTTGCTATGTAACCCCGAATAGCCTAACCTTAGCATCCCTAAACCTCAGCCTGTTGCTATGAAACCCTGAATAGCCTAACCTTAGCATCCCTAAACCTCAGCCTGTTGCTATGAAACCCTGAATAGCCTAACCTTAGCATCCCTAAACCTCAGCCTGTTGCTATGAAACCCTGAATAGCCTAACCTTAGCATCCCTAAACCTTAGCCTGTTGCTATGAAACCCTGAATAGCCTAACCTTAGCATCCCTAAACCTCAGCCTGTTGCTATGAAATCCTGAATAGCCTAACCTTAGCATCCCTAAACCTCAGCCTGTTGCTACGAAACCCTGAATAGCCTAACCTTAGCATCCCTAAACCTCAGCCTGTTGCTATGAAACCCTGAATAGCCTAACCTTAGCATCCCTAAACCTCAGCCTGTTGCTATGAAACCCTGAATAGCCTAACCTTAGCATCCCTAAACCTGAGCCTGTTGCTATGAAACCCTGAATAGCCTAACCTTAGCATCCCTAAACCTCAGCCTGTTGCTATGAAACCCTGAATAGCCTAACCTTAGCATCCCTAAACCTCAGCCTGTTGCTGTGAAACCCTGAATAGCCTAACCTTAGCATCCCTAAACCTCAGCCTGTTGCTATGAAACCCTGAATAGCCTAACCTTAGCATCCCTAAACCTCAGCCTGTTGCTATGAAACCCTGAATAGCCTAACCTTAGCATCCCTAAACCTCAGCCTGTTGCTATGAAACCCTGAATGAGTTAGATTAATGTAATACCAGGGACGAATTGTTGACTACAATATTATTTATTTAAGTTTTAACCTCCATTTATTCATAACAGAGATTTTTAGGACGGGGGGGGGGTTATCCACAGTTCCTAGCCAGGATAGGGGTAATGCATTACATTTTTTTTTTCTCAAATAAAAGCCTAGTGGTAATTGAACCCATCCCCTTAGGAATGTTCAGGCCTTATATACAGTAGAACCTCTCATATCCGACCATGACGGGACCGGGCCATGGTCGGAACGGCCAAAAGGTCGGATATCGAGAGGAGCAAAAAAAAAACGCCTTCGAAATTTATAATACCAGCTGTAATATACCGTACATACTGTAATACAACTTTATTGTATTGTAATTGTAAAACTGTTGCTATATATATTTCGAACATTTGCTCTTTTGAAAGTATGAACAAAATTTAGGCATACTTTATTTAAAGAATTCAGTTATGGATTTTTATTTTTATTTTTTTCATCTTGAATTTGCGGAAGAGTCCCTCCACTTTTTTTTTGCCAAGTATACATCCATCGGGGTTGCATTCGGATGTTGCTCCATGTATTTCATCGCTACGTCGAAGGCGTCCTTATCAGCAGAATGACTCACTACGTTGTCACTGGGGGTTTCGTCTTCATCCGAGTGGATTTCTTCGTCCGCGGCTTTGTTCTGCACAACAGCAATGATTGAGTCATCGTTGAGATCTTCATTGGTAACTTCTGAAACATCAGCTTCAACAAGTCACTCTTCTACATCTGTCATCTGGAGATCATGATGATACACTTCTGAAACATCAGCTTCAACAAGTCACTCTTCTACATCTGTCATCTGGAGATCATGATGATACACTTGTAGATTTTTTAATTCTTCTGTTGTGTCTGTTTCAACTTCTGCTTCTGTCTATGTCGGTTCATGTTCAGTCTCAGCTTCGTCTTGTTTCAATAATGGTCAAATCTTTTTCCAAGCCTTCTGGAGGGTGGTTTGACTGATTTCGTCCCAACCTGCAGCAACGAGCACTAGGTCCGATATCGGGAGGAGTCGGATATGGGAAGGTCGGATATCGGGAGGAGTCGGATATGGGAAGGTCGGATATCGGGAGGAGTCGGATATGGGAAGCTCGGATATCGGGGGGAGTCGGATATGGGAAGGTCGGATATCGGGAGGAGTCGGATATGGGAAGGTCGGATATCGGGAGGAGTCGGATATGGGAAGGTCGGATATCGGGAGGAGTCGGATATGGGAAGGTCGGATATCGGGAGGAGTCGGATATGGGAAGGTCGGATATCGGGAGGAGTCGGATATTTGAAGGTCGGATATCGGGAGGAGTCGGATATGGGAAGGGCGGATATGAGAGGTTCTACTGTATATCATTTTATTTTATTTTTATTAAATAGTCAGTCGTATAATCATAAGTAGTTGGTAAGCAAACACTCCTTTGTATGGAGCATTGTCCTACAAACTTGTAACACAAACTGTATTAAATGTATTCAGGTTGGCTGTGATATTTCAAAGGAAATGATAAAGCATGCGAAGGCGACTTCCGTACATCCGAGGGCATCTTTTGAAGAAATGGACATAGAAAGCACTGAAATATGGAACGTTTGGGAGAGAGAAGCTTTCACAAAAATATATTCCTTTTATTGCTTACATTGGATTGATAAATACAGGTGAGGTTGGTTCGTTATATGAATTTTTAAAATGGAAAAACATTTAAAACACAAAAAAAAAATAATTAATGATTCTCAAAAATTACCCCAAAGTTTCCCAATGATTTTTATGAAATAGCCAGAAGTCTTATCCATAAAATATAATAAATACCTCTTTACATCCTAGTAATTTTGTTAAAATTTCCCTATCTGTTTCAAATCCATTTTTATGCCTCTTCAGGGGCACTAAGACTGAACCTTCTACTTTAAGGTGTTTATTTTATCTATTGATTTGATCTTCTATTTTAAATAAAAATCATTGTAAAATTGAATAATACAATGTTTTCTGTTAGCTCTTGATCAAGGTGAGAAATCGGTGATTTATTAAAATCCAATCGTCAAGAGTTGCCTGAAGTAAGTAAACTCCTAGGAAGACTGGAGTTAGAACAATTCCGAAGAGTCTATTCAATATTTATGACTAGGGAATGGATGTTATTATATTTACATATTTTTTTCTGATTCTTAAATCGTAATTTTGATGGAATCCTGCACGTTTTAAGTGATTTTAAAGCATTTAAACAGGTTTTTATTTGACATATTTTGTCAAAAATCCATATTTCTACATATTCTGCCATAAATACATATTTTTGCTCCATATTTTGATATTCTTTTTATTTTGCAGCTGAAAAAATAAAGGGGAAACCAAGAAAGAAAATAATGCTTTACCCATTAAGTCTAGATCACTTTGTCTTTCTAATTGCAAGAAGCAATAGTGGCTGGCAGCCATGCTTCCCCTGCACTAATGGTCTAGGAGCGTTTAAAAAAAAAAAAAAAAAAAAAAAAAAAAAATATTGTTTAACAATTGTATAATTTCTTTAATCATTTCTCTAAAACAAGTGAGCAAGCGAAAGAATCATGCCGATATCATTTTCCAAACTCGAGATATAAAATAATGAATTTTCAACCTATTTTATTTTATTTCTTCCTGATTTGCAAATCGCCATCGTTGCGGTTCAGCAATAGTAATAATAATATTTTATTTCTTAGCTCCTCAGGCACATTGGACGAAATAGGCCTGATCGGTGACCCTACCGCTGTATACTCCCCTTATAAGATCAGACTGGCGTCAATTCATGTTAGAAAATTTAAAAATGCATTTCATTGCAAACAATTTTCCAAAATAATGTTCATCTGTAGAAATTTTCAACTTCTTTTTTCCCCTTTTAAAATGAGTTCCTAATTTTGATTTAAGCTTTTTTTTTAAATTTGTTATAGAGCTTGAGTCGTTTTGTTCAATATATTTTTAATTTTTGTTCTTTCCATTATTAATAACAGAGTTTTACTAGTTATCTATGCTTTTCTTTTGAATATTTTATATTGTTTTTGGTATATTTTTACTACATATTTTCAATTTGTTATTACATATTTCATCCTAAATAGTTAAATATAAATGTACATATTTTCAACTTTATTTTACATGAACATCTGTTCCCTATTTATGACTAAAGGAATGGAACAAACATTAGATTTGTATGCCATAATGGGCTACTGAAAAGGACATCACAATTATTAGCAATGAATATACTGACTACATACAAAACTCTAATAAAACCTTCATCTCGACTTATTGAAGTGAATTTCGAGGTGCTGACAAACTTGTCTATTCAAGATGGTTATAAGGCCTTTGAACTCAAAGAATTGGCTTTTCTGAATTTTCCATAGTTAGCCAGCATCCCAAAATTCCCTTATCAGTCTGCAAAAGCTCCATATTGTCTCCAACTTGGCACATCATAAAGACCACTAAATCCCTTTCTTTAAAATATATTAGAAGATTTATTTGAGTGATTAAATCGGATTTAATCCGATTTAATAAATCCACTGATATTTGCTAAATTCCAATTTCTAACGACACCCTCGGCCATCAGGGAGGCTGCTATGAACATGTTCTCCCTTCTCAAGCCTGGCGGAGAGGTATTCCTCCTTTATGTGGGCGACTATGTGGTTCTTCAGCACTTCGTTGAGCTGAGAAATTCACCACCGTGGAGGAACATTATCAAAGTATGTTTACTAATATTATTTTATCCACAATAATTTACAGAATTTTTTTTTTCTTTGCTTAAAGAAAATGAAGAATTGTGAAGTTATACAGAGGCATCACTGATAGTAAAATAGAAATATAACAAGGGTGATGGAGGTTTGAGGTTGTGGGTTCCATTCTCACTTCTTTTTCTGAATAATGATACCACTTAGAGCCTGTCAGCTAAAATAGAAAAACTTGAAGCCTTCTTGTACTGTTAATCTTAAAATCTCTTGTTAAGCTGAAAGTCCTTAATACTACACTATATACTTTCACACTATTTATTTTACTTCCTACATGTGTTTAGAACAAATTCCTTGAAGAGGAGCCAAAACGGTTCGAAACATGGAGAGAAGTCAACCAAATAGTGTGATAGTGTAATATTATTGACCATATTTTTGTAATATTCTTGACCCTTTTTTCATAATTCACTTTTCTAATATATTTTGTTTGTAATATATTTGTTTTCTGTCAGAAAACACTCGATTTTCTACGTATAGATTTAATATTTATTTTTGCTTAGATGTGTTAAACATTTTTAAGTATTTTTTGTAAACTTTAGGGGAGAGTGTATTTCGAAAGAATCACTACAGGATCTGTTGAGGACAGAATGAAGTATTTTTGTGAGGAGCTGCAAAACGCTGGATTTCAGGACATAGAGGCAAATATGAGAAGCCACCATTGTGGCTATTCTTCAATAGAGAAATTCCTGGGTAATCTCTTATTTATTATATAATAAATCTTGATTTTCATATAAAAACTATAGTCTGATGTTGATATGATCCTGGGAATACTTCATAGGATTCAGCAGGGGTGCTCAAACATAAACTGCAGGATATATATATATATTTAATTGCGCGTGCGCGAACATCAAAGTGACCTTCTCCCTGTACTCTCCCATATGTCTGGACATGATTTTTGGAGCTAAATTTGCTCAAACTAAATCGTAGCGTCTAAGGTTTCGTGTTAATATCTTTGCAGCACTCTTTTTATAGATTTTCTTACGTAGGTAAACGAATGAAGCCATTTCCAAGGTGATAACTGTAACGGTTTTTGAGAAAAGTATTTTTCCCCTAATTTTCGGTTTGGGTACTTAGAATCGTGGGATTCAATTGAAATATCTTCTGCATGTTTGAAATTGATCTAAACTAAGACTTTCAAATTTTTGGTTACATTCGGAGTTAAGGAAATATTCGAAAAAAATATTTTATTAGTAGACATGAAAAGTTTTGGAATTTTCACATATTTCTGTTAATATCTTTAAAACAGTTGGAAAATCATCGTAAGTGGAAGGTAGTCATTCGAAAGATTACTAAATTCTTTTCAAAAACGTTCTGAAGCAATTCTCGATGGAGCCACGTCAAGCGGAGAAACAAGTGCTTAAATCTTCGAAAAGTGTTAGTTTTGTTCTTTTAGCCCACCTAGTTGTCTTTGGTTTTCAATGGTTGTTTCTTGTTTTAAATTGCAATCTACTATATATTTGTCAAATACCACTCACTCACTGACCTATCATCGCCCAGCCCAAACCACTTGACAGAAAAACTTGAAATTTTGCATGGACACTCCCTATATAACGTAGGCACTCGCTAAGAAAGGAATTTTTTATATTCGAATTTTTAAGTATTTTTAAAGAGGTTTAAAGGTTTAGTTGGTTAGAGCAGGCAAGCCTAGGCAGCAAGCGTTGCTAGGAAGATAACAGAACAGCTGTTACCGTACTGTATCTATTTCATAGTATTATTAGCACTTTCCTCCGAAGGAAAGTAGCTATTGAGGTTGGACGGAATTTTTGAAAAATTTCTTCAAATCTTTATCGATCCTACCTAGTAGACACCGAAAATGACCCCCGTTAAAATTTATATATATATATATATATATATATATATATATATATATATATATATATATATATATGTGTGTGTGTGTCTGTTAACACGATAGCGGCCAGAGTTAGATTGCGATAGCATTCAATTAGCAAACGATTGAACGAGTTCGTTAACCACTAAAGTCGGTCCACCGGAAGGGGGGGGTTTACCCCGAACCCAAAACACTTATTTGACTATGTCAGCCGTAATATTTGTTATATTTCAACGAAACTTGGTATTCGTAGTGGTAATATAGAGAGAAAAGTGAGATATAAAAATGAACTAAATTGGTTCATTAGAAGGGGGGGGGGTTTACTCCGGACCCACAATACCAATTCGCCACTACCAGCCGTGATTTTTGGTATATTTCGACGAAACTCGGTATTCGTAGTGCTAATCCACAGGTAAATATGTGTTGTAAAAATAAACTAAATCGGTTCATTAGAAGGGGGGGTTTACTCCGGACCCAAATTCCTAATATACTCATACCGGTCGTAATTTCTGCTGTATTGTAACGAAACGCGGTGAACGTCGAGGGTAACTCATGAGAAAGAAGTGTTGTAAAAATGAGCTGAATCGGTCAATCGGAAAGCGGGGGTTCAATTTGTAATATATTTGAATAGAAAAGCCGGCAGACGTAGGTTCACAAAGCCGCCGCAAGGAGCGCTTTCTACCACTAGAGTGACTGTATCCTGTTCCTGCGTTAGATCAAAATACGATAATATGAGGATTTTTGTATTTATTACGTAGTTGATCAGTTACTCATTACAAAATGAGAACTATTCACGTTTTTATTTTATTTATGTATGATATTTTAAGCAAATTGTTCTGGAAAGCAGTCTACACTACCCAAATTCTGAGGAAAGTGCTTAGTTATGCAGCTCCTGCGTGACGGACTTTTTCTAATTGAGGTTAATTTACACTATGATGGCAGACCTTGAATTACTAGAAATAAACTGTGATTTTGTCCCTCATAGAGTTTACGCCCTGGTCCATCCGAGGTAATAATATCCCGAACCACTTGACACAAAAATTTGAAATTTTGCACGAACAATCCGTTTAGAATGTAAACACTCGCTAAGAGAGTTTTTTTTATATTTGAATGTTTAAGTAATTTTGGGGGGGGGGGGGGGTTGAATTATTAAGAAATTCCTCATGGGCTCAAAAATGGTCCGATTTTGATAACATTTGGTACAAAAATCTTTTGTCTCATTTCAAAGGTCAAGTTAATTAACCAGCTGAATCCGTTTACTGGAACATGGGTTTTGGAGCAAAATTTGAGCGAAAAAATCGGAACGCTTACATTTTCGAGTCCATAATCTTGCAGGTACTCGTTATATAGGTTCCTTAACGTAGGAAAACGAATGAAACCGTTTTTAAAGCGATTTCTGTAACCTTTTACGAGAAAAATTGCTAGAAATACTTTTCCAAACTAATTTTCTGTTTGGGTATTCAGAAACGATGATTAGTTCACTTGAAACTTGTAGCAGGTATTTGACATTCATCTAATCTAAGGTATTTACACTTTGGTAATTTGGAGGTAATGGTGATACAAAGTTTTTGGATCTCAGTATATTTTCTAAAATATCTCGAAAACGGTTGGGAAATCGTAGTAAGTGGAAGGCGGCTATTCGAAAGGTTACTAAATTCTCTACAAATAAGATTGTGTTGTATTGTTCGGGGGGGGGGGGCGATGTGAATGGAAGAGATTAGTGCTTAAAACTTCAAATTTGTTAGTTTTATGCTTTTCAACGTGTATTTGTCTCTGTTTACCTTACTTTTTAAGCGGTTGTTCTGCAACAAGCTCGGTTACCTTCACATGGTGTATCCTGGGTAACTCAAAAGTCCGTGCAATAATAAGCTGTATACAATTATTTAGTAGCGTTAATTTTGATCATACCTTATTTAACGCAATATAAAAACTATTTATCGGCCGTGGTGAAGCACGGGTAGTCAGCTAGTTGCCAATAAAATTAGTATTTTAGTAAAAGAAGGGAAGAAAATGAGAACCGTATTGGTAATAGTGTTTTCCTTGAGCGAATGTTGAGATGGCGGGGGAGTAATTTCCTCCCAGAATACAGAATCAGTTTCCTGGTGTGCCGCCTTAAATCTTTCTTCTCTTTGGTCATTTTATATTTTTCTGGAAAGATCAAAACTCACCAATAACTGCTTCTATTCCTTTACTAATGTCACTAGAGATATGAACGGATCTTAGTAAGATGAAGCAGTTCCTACGAGACAGACTTTATATCCCTAGTGTCATTTGGAAGGATTGGAAAAGGAGGAGTTAATATTTTATTGTTGATATTTTGTGAAAAACTCTAACTATGATTACTACTCTTACTATGAAGCATGATTTTATGCACCACAATGCACAGGAAACCCACAGAAAAAGTCATTCACTCCTCCTCCTACATGAATGCACAGGAAACCCACAGAAAAAGTCATTCACTCCTCCTCCTCCTAAGTGAATGCACAGGAAACCCACAGAAAAATTCATTCACTCCTCCTCCTCCTACATGAATGCACAGGAAACCCACAGATAAAGTCATTCACTCCTCCTCCTCCTACATGAATGCACAGGAAACCCACAGATAAAGTCATTCACTCCTCCTCCTCCTACATGAATGCACAGGAAACCCACAGAAAAAGTCATTCACTCCTCCTCCTCCTACATGAATGCACAGGAAACCCACAGAAAAAGTCATTCACTCCTCCTCCTCCTACATGAATGCACAGGAAACCCACAGATAAAGTCATTCACTCCTCCTCCTCCTACATGAATGCACAGGAAACCCACAGAAAAAGTCATTCACTCCTCCTCCTCCTACATGAATGCACAGGAAACCCACAGAAAAAGTCATTCACTCCTCCTCCTCCTAAGTGAATGCACAGGAAACCCACAGAAAAAGTCATTCACTCCTCCTCCTCCTACATGAATGCACAGGAAACCCACAGAAAAAGTCATTCACTCCTCCTCCTCCTACATGAATGCACAGGAAACCCACAGAAAAAGTCATTCACTCCTCCTCCTCCTACATGAATGCACAGGAAACCCACAGAAAAAGTCATTCACTCCTCCTCCTCCTACATGAATGCACAGGAAACCCACAGAAAAAGTCATTCACTCCTCCTCCTACATGAATACACAGGAAACCCACAGAAAAAGTCATTCACTCCTCCTCCTCCTACATGAATGCACAGGAAACCCACAGAAAAAGTCATTCACTCCTCCTCCTCCTACATGAATGCACAGGAAACCCACAGAAAAAGTCATTCACTCCTCCTCCTCCTACATGAATGCACAGGAAACCCACAGAAAAAGTCATTCACTCCTCCTCCTCCTACATGTCGCTCAGTTTTTAATTTAAATTAAATTAAAAATAAAACATTATTTCGTTTAGAGCCTTTTGCTCAAATTCAGAAACATAAATATGCTTTAGGTCCATCCGACAAACCTATGTAAAGTGTTATATGACATATAGTCTTCTTTTACATACATGGACACCGCGCATGCGCGATCGCCTGCGGACACCTTCTTGTGATACTTTTTTGTAACGCTAGCTGATAAACGTAAGTAATGTACTCTAAAACATAGACTCATATTTTTCGTACATGGCCGCTGCGCATGCACGAACACCATTGCTCATGCGCGAAAGCCACTGCGTATGCGCGAAAGCGACTGTGCTTGCGCGAACGTCTCTGCGTATGCGTGAACTGCGTGTGTGAGAACGCCACTGCGCATGCACCAACGCCAGCGGACACTTATTTGTAACGTTTTTTTCCAGTTTAGTCCCCGCTAAAGCATATTTATGCTAATAAATAAACTAATTAAAATCTTCTAGAAACGTAGACAACTGGTCATTCGAACACATTTATTCAAATCAGATGGAAGACCAAGTTTGTCTCGAACTCTGTTCGCCTTACCTCACAAACGGATACAAATCGGCGAATTTGAAATTCAAGAAAAAGCATCAAGGATCGAGATTCGCCCATATATTGTAGAGTTAAACAGGATATGACCAATACGGAGTCGAGTCAGTACTTTTCCTGCTGACCAATCGTCCCTCTTTAATCTATCATACACGCTCCGGTAAACCGGACAGGTGAAGGATTTCTACGATCTAGAAATGACAAGCCGACAAGATGACGTCATTGCTTTAGAGGGTTTGTTAGTGGCTATAAACACTAAACAAATACGATAACATACGGTTTTGGTATTCCTTGATCTTAATTCACCACAAACAGGATTCTGATCTGTAAATTCAATGAAATTCTCGAGAAATCGGTTCCATTTTCGGACGGACATGATTAATTTAACAAATCTAAACAATTTAGAACGGACTAAAAGGCCCATTTCACGCGAGTGCAGAAAGTATACAGTGAAGTAAAGTATCTAGTCGGAATATTCGCCAAAACTAACCTCAGACCTGTGCAGCTTTACCGGATGACTCACAGACACCTTCAGGTCTGCTCGCCTGCGCAGGTAGAAAGAATTAAATTTCTATTCTTCTTCGGTACCTGTACAGGTCGCTACGCCTGCACAGGTATGACGAAAACGGCTGGCACACACGCTCCGGTTTACCTGCACAGGTATGACGAAAACGGCTGGCACACACGCTCCGGTTTACCTGCACAGGTATGGCGTCAGCGGCTGGCACACACGCTCCGGTTTACCTGCACAGCTATGACGGAAACTGCTGACAACCGCGCTCCGGTTTACCTGCACAGGTATGACGAAAACGGCTGACACCCACGCTCCGGTTTACCTGCACAGGTATGGCAGCAGTGGCTGGCACACACGCTCCGGTTTACCTGCACAGCTATGACGGAAACGGCTGACACCCACGCTCCGGTTTACCTGCACAGGTATGACGAAAACGGCTTACACCCACGCTCCGGTTTACCTGCACAGGTATGGCAGCAGTGGCTGGCACACACGCTCCGGTTTACCTGCACAGCTATGATGGAAACGGCTGACACCCACGCTCCGGTTTACCTGCACAGGCATGACGAAAACGGCTGACACCCACGCTCCGGTTTACATGCACAGGTATGGCAGCAGTGGCTGGCACACACGCTCCGGTTTACCTGCACAGCTATGACGGAAACGGCTGACACCCACGCTCCGGTTTACCTGCACAGGTATGACGAAAACGGCTACCACACACGCTCCGGTTTACCTGCACAGGTATGACGAAAACGGCTGGCACACACGCTCCGGTTTACCTGCACAGGTATGACGAAAACGGCTGGCACACACGCTCCGGTTTACCTGCACAGGTATGACGAAAACGGCTGACACCCACGCTCCGGTTTACCTGCACAGGTAACCTGTAGAAGTAAACCTTCCGGTATACCGTAACTTTTGTGGCCGGCCTGTCTACCATAGTTGGTTCTCACCTGTCTCACTCCTCACCTGTGTTATTGTGTCAGTATTTTGTTGTAATATTGTTTCATCATGTCTTGGCAAGTCGCGTATCCTACAGTTGTATCTTGAAGTGGAGTCGCTGCTCCTGCAAGGTTTTGCTCTCCAGTACTTTGATCAATGAGTTCATGTCATATTAATGTTGTGTATTTATTTAAAATTACCACAACAAGAATTAGAATATTAAAATGAATTAATATAATAGAGTAAACTTCCTTTAATCCGGCACGTTAGGGACTTGAAGCATACCGGATTATCGGATGCATGTCAAAATAATGGATACTTACATCCAAAAAAAAAGTTTTTTTTTATACAAAATTGATTATTTTAAATGTCCTGTTGAAGAAGACGGTCTCGCCGAGAGAAACCTATGAACCGAACTGGCAATAAGTAGGTATTTGATCACAGATAGGGTTTCTGGGAATATTTCTACTACCCCGTCCGACACCACGGGGTTGTTGGGGTGGGGATTACAAGGAATAGATGAATAAGAACTGAAGAGAAGCACTTTTCATTTTTACTCTTGACACCCCCTGCCGCGGAGGATTATCAAGCTTACCGGACAATAGGATGCCGGATTAGAGGAAGTTTACCGTAGTAATCATTATAAAGTAACTAGCAGGAGTTGCTCCCCAGAATTGTTTAACACACTAAATATAACCAAATGTTTGAATCAATTTTGATGACCAACCCCTGCTATTTACTTTAAGAATCCAACGACCGTTCCCTACCTTGAACTTATATAACAACTAGCTGAATGCCCGTGCTTCACCACGGCCGAGAAATAGTTTTTACATTGCGTTAAATAAGATATGATCAAAATTAACACTACTACATAATTTCGTACAGCTTATTATTGCACGGGCTTTAAAGTTTCCCAGGAAACACCATGTGAAGGTAACCGTGCTTGTTTCCGTTGCAGAACAACCGCTTAAAAAGTTGGATAAACAGAGACAAATACACGTTGAAAAGCATAAAACTAACAAATTTGAAGTTTTAAGTACTAATCTCTTCCATTCACATCGCCCCCCCCCCCCGAACAATACAACACAATCTTATTTGTAGAGAATTTAGTAACCTTTCGAATAGCCGCCTTCCACTTACTACGAGTTCCCAACCGTTTTCGAGATATTTTAGAAAATATACTGAGATCCAAAAACTTTGTATCACCATTAATACAATTTTTTTGCATATACTTCATACCTCCAAACGGTACCAAAGTTTAAATATCTTAGATTAGATGAATGTCAAATGCCTGGTACAAGTTTCAAGTGAACCAATCATCGTTTCTGAATACCCAAACAGAAAATTAGGCAGGAAAAGTATTTCTATCAATTTTTCTCGTAAACGGTTACAGACATCGCTTTAAAAATGGTTTCATTCGTTTTCCTACGTTAAGGAACCTATATAACGAGTACCTGCAAGCATATGGACTCGAAAATGTAAGCGTTCCGATTTTTTCGCTCAAATTTTGCTCCAAAAACCATGTTCCAGTAAACGGATCCAGCTGGTTAATTAACTTGACCTTTGAAATGAGACAAAAGATTTTTGTACCAAATGTTATCAAAATCGGACCATTTTTGAGCCCATGAGGAATTTCTTAATAATTCAACCCCCCCCCCCCCCCCAAAGTACTTAAACATTCGAATATAAAAAAAACTCTCTTAGCGAGTGTTTACATTCTAAACGGATTGTTCGTGAAAAATTTCAAATTTTTGTGTCAAGTGGTTCGGGATATTATTACCTCGGATGGACCAGGGCGTAAACTCTATGAGGGACAAAATCACATTTTATTTCTAGTAATTCAAGGACTGCCATCATAGTTGAAATTAACCTCAATTATAAACAAACAAACAAATATCATTTTTATTTTGGACCAAAACAATTAGTTTTTTGCACAATCAATTATAAATAATACTATTAAATAGATACAGCACGGTAACAGCTGTTCTATTATCGTCCATGCAACGCATGCTGCCTAGACTTGCCTGCTCTAACCAACTAAAACTTTAAACCCCTCTAAAAATACTTAAAAATTCGAATAACAAAAAATCCTTTCTTAGCGAGCGCCTACGCTATATAGGGAGTGTCCATGCAAAATTTCAAGTTTTTCTGTCAAGTGGTTTGGGCTGGGCGATGATAGGTCAGTGAGTGAGTGAGTGAGTGGTATTTGACAAATATATAGTGGATAATAGTAAGTTATTTTGTTTTCAGATCTGATGAAGTCACTCGATCCTTACCGAAAGTACATTCCAGATAATTTATTGGAGGAATACGAAGCATCGTTTGTTGAGAAGTTTAGAAAAGTTGGTTCGGTGGATCCGAAGAGCGGTCTGTACACCGTCCGCTATACTCTATTCAATTTCAGAGCAAGAAAACCTTGAATTTTCAAGAAATTACTCTTCTACATTCTCAGAGATTCCAATATTGGACAGCTGTTCAACTTCTCTCAAGTCCAGCAGAATCACACCTGCATTTGCTAGGATTTTAGAAAAGTCATATATGAATTATGACTCTTTATGAAACATATGTATTAGTATAAATAAAATTAACTTATTAAACATTTTTTTAAATCTTAAGTTACATTTAATTTAATTACCGGAGGCTAAGTGACCTTAAGCAGTAAGGCGTAAGGACATTTTGCATAGTGTTGTGGGTTTGATTCCCACCTGGCTAAAAAAGGGTGGTGACCTATAGATAACCCCCCAAATTTATTTTTGTATAAATTTACATTAAAATTAAAACACCTATATCTCAAATACTTTATTTTCCTTTATTTTCTTATTGTTTTTACTTTTAAATTTCATCGACAGGAGCAGAAATGACTGGACTATTAAAAAAGTTCTAGAACTAGTTATCTCATTCTATAAAAACCTTCGCTATTGGCGTCGCCCTATGAGGAAACACACAATTGCTGACGGTGTAATCCGAATGCAATACACAAGTGTTGAAAGCGTCGCCCTATGAGGAAACACACAATTGCTGACGGTGTAATCCGAATGCAATACACAAGTGTTGAAAGCGTCGCCCTTTGAGGACACCCAAAATGTTGACGGTGTAATCCGAATGCAATACACAAGTGTTGAAAGCGTCGCCCTATGAGGAAACACACAATTGCTGACGGTGTAATCCGAATGCAATACACAAGCGTTGAAAGCGTCGCCCTATGAGGACACCCAAAATGTTGACGGTGTAATCCGAATGCAATACACAAGTGTTGAAAGCGTCGCCCTATGAGGAAACACACAATTGCTGACGGTGTAATCCGAATGCAATACACAAGTGTTGAAAGCGTCGCCCTATGAGGAAACACACAATTGCTGACGGTGTAATCCGAATGCAATACACAAGTGTTGAAAGCGTCGCCCTTTGAGGACACCCAAAATGTTGACGGTGTAATCCGAATGCAATACACAAGTGTTGAAAGCGTCGCCCTATGAGGACACCAAAAATGTTGACGGTGTAATCCGAATGCAATACACAAGTGTTGAAAGCGTCGCCCTATGAGGACACCCAAGATGCTGACGGTGTAATCCGAATGCAATACACAAGTGTTGAAAGCGTCGCCCTATGAGGACACCCAAAATGCTGACGGTGTAATCCGAATGCAATACACAAGTGTTGAAAGCGTCGCCCTATGAGGACACCCAAAATGTTGACGGTGTAATCCGAATGCAATACACAAGTGTTGAAAGCGTCGCCCTATGAGGACACCAAAAATGTTGACGGTGTAATCCGAATGCAATACACAAGTGTTGAAAGCGTCACCCTTTGAGGACACCCAAGATGCTGACGGTGTAATCCGAATGCAATACACAAGTGTTGAAAGCGTCGCCCTATGAGGACACCCAAGATGCTGACGGTGTAATCCGAATGCAATACACAAGTGTTGAAAGCGTCGCCCTATGAGGACACCCAATATGTTGATGGTGTAATCCGAATGCAATACACAAGTGTTGAAAGCGTCGCCCTTCAAAACACCCAAAATGCTCACAGTGTTATCCGAAAGCAATCCACAAGGGTTGAAAGTGTCGCCCTATGAGGCTACCCAAAATGCTGACGGTGTCATCGGAAAGCAATCTACAAGTGTTGGAGGCGTCGCTCTACGAGACAGTCCAAAATGCTGACGGTGTCGTCCGAAAGCAATCCACAAGGGTTGAAAGCGTCGCCCTATGAGGCTACCCAAAATGCTGACAGTGTCATCCGAAAGCAATACACAAGGGTTGAAAGCGTCCCCCTATGAGGACACCCAAAATGTTGACGGTGTAATCCGAATGCAATACACAAGTGTTGAAAGCGTCGCCCTATGAGGACACCAAAAATGTTGACGGTGTAATCCGAATGCAATACACAAGTGTTGAAAGCGTCGCCCTATGAGGACACCCAAGATGCTGACGGTGTAATCCGAATGCAATACACAAGTGTTGAAAGCGTCGCCCTATGAGGACACCCAAAATGCTGACGGTGTAATCCGAATGCAATACACAAGTGTTGAAAGCGTCGCCCTATGAGGACACCCAAAATGTTGACGGTGTAATCCGAATGCATTACACAAGTGTTGAAAGCGTCGCCCTATGAGGACACCAAAAATGTTGACGGTGTAATCCGAATGCAATACACAAGTGTTGAAAGCGTCACCCTTTGAGGACACCCAAGATGCTGACGGTGTAATCCGAATGCAATACACAAGTGTTGAAAGCGTCGCCCTATGAGGACACCCAAGATGCTGACGGTGTAATCCGAATGCAATACACAAGTGTTGAAAGCGTCGCCCTATGAGGACACCCAATATGTTGATGGTGTAATCCGAATGCAATACACAAGTGTTGAAAGCGTCGCCCTATGAGGACACCCAAAATGCTGACGGTGTAATCCGAATGCAATACACAAGTGTTGAAAGCGTCGCCCTATGAGGACACACAAAATGTTGACGGTGTAATCCGAATGCAATACACAAGTGTTGAAAGCGTCGCCCTATGAGGCTACCCAAAATGCTGACGGTGTCATCGGAAAGCAATCTACAAGTGTTGGAGGCGTCGCTCTACGAGACAGTCCAAAATGCTGACGGTGTCGTCCGAAAGCAATCCACAAGGGTTGAAAGCGTCGCCCTATGAGGCTACCCAAAATGCTGACAGTGTCATCCGAAAGCAATACACAAGGGTTGAAAGCGTCCCCCTATGAGGACACCCAAAATGTTGACGGTGTAATCCGAATGCAATACACAAGTGTTGAAAGCGTCGCCCTATGAGGACACCAAAAATGTTGACGGTGTAATCCGAATGCAATACACAAGTGTTGAAAGCGTCGCCCTATGAGGACACCCAAGATGCTGACGGTGTAATCCGAATGCAATACACAAGTGTTGAAAGCGTCGCCCTATGAGGACACCCAAAATGCTGACGGTGTAATCCGAATGCAATACACAAGTGTTGAAAGCGTCGCCCTATGAGGACACCCAAAATGTTGACGGTGTAATCCGAATGCAATACACAAGTGTTGAAAGCGTCGCCCTATGAGGACACCAAAAATGTTGACGGTGTAATCCGAATGCAATACACAAGTGTTGAAAGCGTCACCCTTTGAGGACACCCAAGATGCTGACGGTGTAATCCGAATGCAATACACAAGTGTTGAAAGCGTCGCCCTATGAGGACACCCAAGATGCTGACGGTGTAATCCGAATGCAATACACAAGTGTTGAAAGCGTCGCCCTATGAGGACACCCAATATGTTGATGGTGTAATCCGAATGCAATACACAAGTGTTGAAAGCGTCGCCCTATGAGGACACCCAAAATGCTGACGGTGTAATCCGAATGCAATACACAAGTGTTGAAAGCGTCGCCCTATGAGGACACACAAAATGTTGACGGTGTAATCCGAATGCAATACACAAGTGTTGAAAGCGTCGCCCTATGAGGACACCCAAAATGCTGACGGTGTGATCCGAATGCAATACACAAGTGTTAAAAGCGTCACCCTTCGAGGACACCCAAAATGCTCACAGTGTTATCCGAAAGCAATCCACAAGGGTTGAAAGTGTCGCCCTATGAGGCTACCCAAAATGCTGACGGTGTCATCGGAAAGCAATCTACAAGTGTTGGAGGCGTCGCTCTACGAGACAGTCCAAAATGCTGACGGTGTCGTCCGAAAGCAATCCACAAGGGTTGAAAGCGTCGCCCTATGAGGCTACCCAAAATGCTGACAGTGTCATCCGAAAGCAATACACAAGGGTTGAAAGCGTCCCCCTATGAGGACACCCAAAATGCTGACGGTGTCGTCCGAAAGCAATCCACAAGGGTTGAAAGCGTCGCCCTATGAGGAAACCCAAGATGCTGACGGTGTCATCCGAAAGCAATACACAAGGGTTGAAAGCGTCCCCCTATGAGGACACCCAAGATGCTGACGGTGTCATCCGAATGCAATACACAAGTGTTGAAAGCGTCGCCCTATGAGGAAACCCAAGATGCTGACGGTGTCATCCGAAAGCAATACACAAGGGTTGAAAGCGTCCCCCTATGAGGACACCCAAGATGCTGACGGTGTCATCCGAATGCAATACACAAGTGTTGAAAGCGTCACCCTTTGAGGACACCCAAAATGTTGACGGTGTAATCCGAATGCAATACACAAGTGTTGAAAGCGTCCCCCTATGAGGACACCCAAAATGCTGACGGTGTAATCCGAATGCAATACACAAGGGTTGAAAGCGTCCCCCTATGAGGACACCCAAGATGCTGACGGTGTCATCCGAATGCAATACACAAGTGTTGAAAGCGTCACCCTATGAGGACACCCAAAATGCTGACGGTGTAATCCGAATGCAATACACAAGGGTTGAAAGCGTCCCCTATGAGGACACCCAAAATGTTGACGGTTTCATCCGAAAGCAATACACAAGGGTTGAAAGCGTCGCCCTATGAGGCTACTCAAAATGCTGACGGTGTCATCCGAATGCAATACACAAGGGTTGAAAGCGTCCCCCTATGAGGAAACCCAAAATGCTGACGGTGTAATCCGAATGCAATACACAAGTGTTGAAAGCGTCGCCCTATGAGGAAACACACAATTGCTGACGGTGTAATCCGAATGCAATACACAAGTGTTGAAAGCGTCGCCCTTTGAGGACACCCAAAATGTTGACGGTGTAATCCGAATGCAATACACAAGTGTTGAAAGCGTCGCCCTATGAGGACACCCAAAATGCTGACGGTGTAATCCGAATGCAATACACAAGTGTGGAAAGCGTCGCCCTATGAGGACACCCAAGATGCTGACGGTGTAATCCGAATGCAATACACAAGTGTTGAAAGCGTCGCCCTATGAGGACACCCAAAATGCTGACGGTGTAATCCGAATGCAATACACAAGTGTTGAAAGCGTCGCCCTATGAGGACACCCAAAATGTTGACGGTGTAATCCGAATGCAATACACAAGTGTTGAAAGCGTCGCCCTATGAGGACACCAAAAATGTTGACGGTGTAATCCGAATGCAATACACAAGTGTTGAAAGCGTCACCCTTTGAGGACACCCAAGATGCTGACGGTGTAATCCGAATGCAATACACAAGTGTTGAAAGCGTCGCCCTATGAGGACACCCAAGATGCTGACGGTGTAATCCGAATGCAATACACAAGTGTTGAAAGCGTCGCCCTATGAGGACACCCAATATGTTGATGGTGTAATCCGAATGCAATACACAAGTGTTGAAAGCGTCGCCCTATGAGGACACCCAAAATGCTGACGGTGTAATCCGAATGCAATACACAAGTGTTGAAAGCGTCGCCCTATGAGGACACCAAAAATGTTGACGGTGTAATCCGAAAGCAATACACAAGGGTTGAAAGCGTCCCCCTATGAGGACACCCAAGATGCTGACGGTGTCATCCGAATGCAATACACAAGTGTTGAAAGCGTCGCCCTATGAGGAAACCCAGGATGCTGACGGTGTCATCCGAAAGCAATACACAAGTGTTGAAAGCGTCCCCCTATGAGGACACCCAAGATGCTGACGGTGTCATCCGAATGCAATACACAAGTGTTGAAAGCGTCACCCTTTGAGGACACCCAAAATGTTGACGGTGTAATCCGAATGCAATACACAAGTGTTGAAAGCGTCCCCCTATGAGGACACCCAAAATGCTGACGGTGTAATCCGAATGCAATACACAAGGGTTGAAAGCGTCCCCCTATGAGGACACCCAAGATGCTGACGGTGTCATCCGAATGCAATACACAAGTGTTGAAAGCGTCACCCTATGAGGACACCCAAAATGCTGACGGTGTAATCCGAATGCAATACACAAGGGTTGAAAGCGTCACCCTATGAGGACACCCAAAATGTTGACGGTGTCATCCGAAAGCAATACACAAGGGTTGAAAGCGTCGCCCTATGAGGCTACTCAAAATGCTGACGGTGTCATCCGAATGCAATACACAAGGGTTGAAAGCGTCCCCCTATGAGGAAACCCAAAATGCTGACGGTGTAATCCGAATGCAATACACAAGGGTTGAAAGCGTCCCCCTATGAGGAAACCCAAAATGCTGACGGTGTAATCCGAATGCAATACACAAGGTTTGAAAGCGTCCCCCTATGAGGAAACCCAAAATGCTGACGGTGGTATCGGAAAGCAATCTACAAGGGTTGAAAGCGTCGCCTTATGAGGCTATCCAAAATGCTGACGGTGTCGTCCGAAAGCAGTCCACAAGTGTTGGAGGCGTCGCTCTACGAGACTGTCCAAAATGCTGACGGTGTCATCGGAAAGCAATCCACAAGGGTTGAAAGTGTCGCCCAGGAGGCTAACCAAAATGCTGACGGTGTCATCGGAAAGCAATCCACTAGAGTTGGAGGCGACATCCTACGAGGCTACTCAAAATGCTGTCGGTATCATCCGAAAGCAATCCACAAGTGTTGTGCAATTCACAATGGTCCTCCTGGGGTGCTGGCTGGGAGTGCTTGTTGAACTTGAGATCCGGCATTTGCAGGGGCTCTCGGTCAACCAGCATGGCTAACGGTGAGAGGCTATGTCATGGGAACGGGACCTGTAGGACCTGTGTTCAGGCACGTCTACGCCCGTTCTTCTCTGGAGGGAAACCGTAGAGGGCTTTTAAACTCCGAGGCGGTGTAGGACGACCTGGGGGCTTAGCACTATAGGTGTAGGACGACCTGGGGGCTTAGCACTATAGGTGTAGGACGACCTGGGGGCTTAGCACTATAGGTGTAGGACGACCTGGGGGCTTAGCACTATAGGTGTAGGACTACCTGGGGGCTTAGCACTATAGGTGCTCCAAAATAATTTCTTTTTTTTTTTTTTTTTTATTTATTTCATTATATATGACTATGAGCCCTAATACAGATTATAAAATATGTACAATTCTTTTACACTTTGTTGACGTTGATACAATTTACATTTATGCTTAAATAAGATATATACATATATATACAAACATTATACACACTCATATATATATATATATATATATATATATATATATATATATACATATCCACACATAAATGCATATACCACAAGATTCATATGAATAAAATTAATAAATACAAATATAAACCACAATTCATTTAGTTAGAATTCAAATATAAAACACAAAATAACTAAAATAAGGTGCATTAGCTTAATTAGATCAGATCTATAGGTTATTAGAGGAAAACAACAAGGAGAAGAAGGAAGATTGGCTAGATTTTTATGTATAAATTAGTGTTCTTTAGATACTGTAGTATACTTTTGATTTAGCACTACATATGTTTATGTAGGGATCAGCCTTCCACATGGCTCTCCCATATAATGTATGTGCAACATTAAATGCAAGACTTGCTGCTCATCCAATTCCAATAATGGATGAAATGCTAAGTTCTGCAACATTGGCGTAGGGATCTTGGCGTGCCCATCGCCCGGTCTTGGACCCCAGTAGCCATCCATCCTCCTGGTTGGAGGAACAAAAATACTGACACCCACACAGTACACATATACAGCACACTGCATGCACCCCACACTTACAGACAAAGGTCACTTACAGTACACACCCTAGGGTCACCTCCCCTAGGATGACATACACCCAAGTCAAGGTTGAGGGAGCTCGTGCCGAGGACTGAATGGTACAGGGTGGTTAAATATATGTGCATCGAACGACCCACTTGGGGCACCGGGCGACACCCCATTGTATTTAGCCTTTCCGTGGCATGCGGGGCTCTGTCACGGATGACTTTTATTTCCCTAGCTTATCGTGGGAACAAAATTAGTTCAAAAAAATGTTTCAATCCTGAGGATGACTCAGTTTACCTCGAACCCGAAAGGGATATCGAGTCCGATAGCGGATCCTTGTCGGATCTGCTTGAGGAATTTCATGGTTTGTTCACTGAACAAACCGTGGTAGAAGAAACGCTGGGTACGATCGCGGAACCGGCTCAGGGGGCGCAGGGTACGTCTACGGAACGGTAATGTGAGTAAGTCGTGTGGCATGAGTAAATTGTCTCGTCTTCTGCAGTCTGTGAGTATGTGTTTTATCGTCAGGGTAACATTACACAGGGAGCACACGGGTCTGTCTTGTCTTCTGCAGTCTGTGAGTATGTGTTTTATCGTCAGGGGAACATTACACAGGAAGCACACGGGTCTGTCTTGTCTTCTGCAGTCTGTGAGTATGTGTTTTATCGTCAGGGCAACAATACACAGGGAGCACACGGGTCTGTCTTGTCTTCTGCAGTCTGTGAGTATGTGTTTTATCGTCAGGGTAACATTACACAGGGAGCACACGGGTCTGTCTTGTCTTCTGCAGTCTGTGAGTATGTGTTTTATCGTCAGGGGAACATTACACAAGGAGCACACGGGTCTGTCTTGTCTTCTGCAGTCTGTGAGTATGTGTTTTATCGTCAGGGGAACATTACACAGGGAGCACACGGGTCTGTCTTGTCTTCTGCAGTCTGTGAGTATGTGTTTTATCGTCAGGGGAACATTACACAAGGAGCACACGGGTCTGTCTTGTCTTTCCATGAAGTATGAATGTGTTATAAGTGAGTGTCCAATTCTTAGCCTGGTCAGGACAACTTGGTCTCTTCTATTTAAAGACAAATCATGATTTGTCTTTAAATAGAAGAGACTCTGGCATGATAGAAGAGACTCTTTAAATAGAAGAGAGTATGGCATGATAATGATCATTATCATGCCAGACTTTGATTGAGTTTTTAATTTCTCTCAATTTGTTGTCTGTCGGTAACCAGTGATTTAGCCAATCTTGTAATATGTCTGTATGTGCTATGTTACATAAGTCCTGTGCAGTTAGTTGTCTGATGTCAATGTTTTCTTTAAAGGTAGCCTCTTTAGCGTGGTTGTCCACGTCTGTGTTAAGGCCTATGTCTTTATGTCCCGGTATCCAAAGCATTGTAATGTTGTGTTGTTTTAATCTGTGTATTTGGGTGTATATTTGTGTGATTATGGGATGGCTGTTGTAAATGCTTCCCATAGAGTGTAAAGAACTCAATGAATCTGTACAAATTATAATATCACTTTGCTCTATGTTATTTGTTTTGGACAGTGATAAGTGTACACCTTGTAATTCTGCAGTGTAAACTGAAGTGTAGTCGTGTAATTTAATGGTATTGATTTGATTTTCTGTGATCGCTGCAGCGCCGGTCCCGTTGTTAGTTTTAGATCCGTCTGTAAATGTGAAGAGTGCCGAGGGATTGTCTTTGGTGATTGAATTGCACATAGACTTGTAAAATTGTGAGGGAAGTGGATCATTTTTATTGAAATGTGTCATTGATAGGTTAATTTTTAAGTTCTTTACACTCCAGGGAGTGTAAAGGTTTATTTGTGTACAGAGGAGTATTCATAAACAAGGTGTCATCTGTGTTCTGTAAGTGACGGATAAGTAGAGGTTTGTGTTTCCTATGTGTCTGTATGTATTTATTGGATAGTTCTTCGCTTAAGTATGTGTGTACAGAAGGTGTATCAAGAGCTTTCGATTTTAAAAGAAACCTTAATCCTAAATAACTTCGTCTATACTCCAATGGAGGTTCTCCAGCTTCTACACAGAGACTATCCGAAGGGCTTGTCCTAAATGCACCCGTAGCTATTCTCAAAGCAGTGTGGTGAATGGAATTAAGAAGTTTGAGTGTACTGGGACTGGCGGACAAATAAGCAATACTACCATAATCCAGTAAAGACCTGGTGTAGGAACGATAAAAAGTAAGCATTAAGCGTCTGTCAGCTCCCCACAAGGTTACTTAGAATTCTCAAAAAATTCAAACTTTTTTTGCATTTTTTAAGGAGTTCCTTTAGGTGGGGTACCCATGTTAACTTCTTGTCAAATTTCAGGCCTAGAAAAGTGAGTAAATCTGAGGGTTGGATGGCTGTGTTATTTAAAGTAATGTTTGCAGTTTGATTTCCCCTCTTTTTTGAAAAAATCCCATAGTTTGATTTTTCAGGAGAAAATTTAAAACCTGTAACCAAACACCATTTTTGTAGCTCATTTAAAGTACTTTGAATATATTCTTGTGCAGTGTTTATGTTTTTGTGTAATATATAAATGAGAAGGTCATCAGCATACATACAAAAAGTCCGTCACGCAGGAGCTGCAAAACTAAGCACTTTCCTCAGAATTTGGGTGGTGTAGACTGCTTTCCAGAACAATTTGCTTAAAATATCCTACATAAATAAAATAAAAACATGAATAGTTCTCTTTTAATTTTGTAATGAGTAACTGATCAATTATTAATTTGCTTCCAGAGTTATGTTTACACATGGTACCTACTACACTACGTAATAAATACAAAGAACCTCATATTATCGTATTTTGATCTAACGCAGGAACAGGATACAGTCCCTCTAGTGGTAGAGAGCGCTCCTTGCGGCGGCTTTGTGAACCTACGTCTGGCGGGCTTTTCTATTGAAATATATTACAAAGTAAACCCCCCCCCCTTTCCGATTGACCGATTCAGCTCATTTTTACAACACTTCTTTCTCATGAGTTACGACCGGTATGAGTAAATTAGTAATTTGGGTCCGGAGTAAACCCCCCTCCTAATGAACCGATTTAGTTTATTTTTACAACACATATTTACCTGTAGATTACCACTACGAATACCTAGTTTCGTCAAAATATACCAAAAATCACGGCTGGTAGTGGCGAATTGGCATTGTGGGTCCGGAGTAAACCCCCCCTTCTAATGAACCGATTTAGTTTATTTTTACAACACATATTTACCTGTAGATTACCACTACGAATACCGAGTTTCGTCGAAATATACCAAAAATTACGGCTGGTAGTGGCGAATTGGTATTGTGGGTCCGGAGTAAACCCCCCCTCCTAATGAACCGATTTAGTTCATTTTTATATCTCACTTTTCTTTCTATATTACCACTACGAATACCAAGTTTCGTTGAAATATAACAAATATTACGGCTGACATGGTCAAATTAGTGTTTTGGGTTCAGGGTAAACCCCCCCTTCCGGTGGACCGACTTTGGTAGTTAACGAACTCGTTCAATCGTTTGCTAATTGAATGCTATATACCAAGTTTCGTGACAAAAAAACAAAAACTCTGGCCGCTATCGTGTTAACAGACACACACACACACACTCACATATATATATATATATATATATATATATATATATATATATAAATTTTAACGGGGGTCATTTTCGGTGTCTACTAGGTAGGATCGGTAAAGATTTGGAGAAATTTTTCAAAAATTCCGTCATGAGTCCAACCACAATAGCTACTTTCCTTCGGAGGAAAGTGCTAAAAGATACTTCCCCGGGGATAAATTTTATGATGGAATTTACAGCAATATTGAACAATGTTGTGCTATGTACACATCCTTGTGGCACTCCATTTTCCTGAGGGAACACGTCAGATAGAACGGAGCCTAACCCTGAACTTCCGCTGTGAAAGGTAGTTCTTCAAGAAAACTATTACATTCCCGTGAGCACCCCATTCATAGAGTTGGGAAAATATGAGTCGTTTCCAGACTGTATAATATGCCTTCTCTAGATGTAAGGAGACGGGAAGCACAGACTGTTTTTGTAAGAATGCATTGAGAATTTCTGTCTCCATTTTAGCCAACAGGTGCATCGTCGAGTGTCCAGGCCGAAACCCACATTGATACGGCGATAAGAGGTTTTTATTTTCTAAAAACCACAATAATCTCTTATTTATTATTCTTTCCGCAACCTTGCAGAGAGTATTTGTTAATGAAATTGGCCTATATGACGAGGGCAGCTTCTTATCTTTACCTGGCTTGAGGACAGGAACTACAACAGCCTCGTTCCAAGAGTGAGGATAGGAACCAGTCAAGTAAATCTCGTTAAGTGCATCAAGAAGAGCTAGCATACCGCGTTCCGGCAGATTTTGTATCATATCATATGTGATCATGTCTGGACCGGGTGATGTCTTTCGACCACACGATAAAGACATTTTGAGTTCTTGTACGGTAAATGATTCATTCAAAGGGTGTATGAAGTTAGTAAGCAATGGGATTTCAGAATTTTCAGATGTGGTTTTGTGGGTTAAAAATGCTTGTGTGTAATGATCATTACTTGAAATAGTGCTAAAATGATTGCCAAGAATGTTGGATATAGTGTGTTGGTCTGTTATTATACTGTTATTTAGTTCTATCCCTGTTACGGGTGGACGATATTTTTTGTGTTTAATTTTATTTATATGAGGAGATCAGCTGTTCTGCTGAGTGTGTTCACTAGGTTCTTTTTTCACTCTGTTTAAAGATTAGTATTGTGCAACTATTACAAAGTGTATTCGCAAGAATTTGATCCGCTTTGGCGCGGATTAATACCTTCTTTAAGAAGAAGTATGAAACTGGGCGCCGGAAGGAAGGAGGAAAGAGGAAAAGCCTGGAATGTATGAAGCAAGATCCTAACCTAGGCAGTACAGAAGAAGTAAGTGAAGACGTTTCCATGGCAACGGGAGATCTACCATTCACGTCAGAACCTCAGGTAACCTCTAATTATTATATTGAATTCCCTGCGATTGGCAACACTGCTAGTTCTCAACAGCTGCTTTCACTGGAGACCAAATCAAACCCATTCATTGAACCTCAAAGAAAAAGAAATAGATATTGTTCAAAATCAGCTGTTTTAAATACTGTTTCAACACCTGTTCAACTTCATAATTCTTTCTCTCCAATTCAAAACTTAAATGATAATGACAATAATAACAATACAGAAACAAATAAAAATAGTGTTAAAATCCCACCAATATTCGTTTGTGACGCTGACGACTACCAAAAAGTTTTAAGTGACATAAAAACTATTGTAAAGTCAAAATTTTGTTTGCAACAGTGTTTTAAAAAAATAAAAGTTACATTAACTTCGATTGACGATTTCCCTTCTTTGACCAAATTTTACGACAAAGAGGACGTAAAGTACTATACTTTCCGAAATCCCGCGGACAGAAAATTGTCGGTTATTATTAGAGGCGTGCCATACAGTATTACCGATCAAGAACTGTTTGATGAATTGTCAGAAAAATACCCTGTCTCCAAGGTTACTAGATTACTGAACAGAGAACGGTTCCCAACACCTCTTATTGCAGTAGAGCTGGAAAATAGTCCCATCGGTAAATCAATATTTAACCTAGAGACCCTTTTTTATTCAATAGTCTCGGTTGAAGAAAGGAAGCAGCACAGGGGTGTTCTTCAGTGTAAAAACTGTTGCCGCATGGGACACACAAAAAATTACTGTCGTTTAGACACAAAATGTGCTAAGTGTTCGGGAGATCACAACTATTTAGCTTGCCCTAATCGAAATAGCACTGAATCCCACTGTGTAAACTGTGGAGGCAACCACTCTGCAAACTATAGAGGATGCCTGGAATACAAAAAATTAAAAAACATACTGCAAAAAAAAATAATAGCTTCTGAAAATAAATCCTTCCCCACTAGGAGTTCTAAACCCTTTCCCTCTAAACCCGCTCTAGCAAAACCTCCACCACCACCTCCAACTGAAAACCTACCAACTAACACTTAACAAAGACAAACCTCTTTACCGCGACAGAACGCATGGACTCAGCATCGTAGAACAGACGAAGAACAGACTAAAACATCCAACCTTACTGACACTAACCAAAATTCAATCAACAATATGACAGACCTACTTCTCAACCTTATAAAACCACTTATTCCAACAATAAAAGCTTTCATAACTAACTTTTTAACATCTATTTTCTCTTCTTTAAACAATGACAGTTCCTAATTTGGGCAATCTCTCTTTACTTAACTGGAATGCAAACGGACTAAAAAAAAGACAGACCTTACTGACAAACTTTCTTAGCAGAAACGACATTGACGTTGCTTGCATCACTGAAACACATCTCATTAGCACTGACAAATACAGGACACCAGGATACCGAATGTACAGAACGGACCAACGATCTAGACGCGGTGGAGTCGCAATTCTAATTAAGAAACATTTAGCCCACAATAGTTTGGTTCTGCCCTCCCTTGATCGCCTAGAAGCAGTAGGAATTAGTTTGGCACTTCAAAACAGGAATAGTGTTAATATAATATCTGCGTATAGCAGACCTGGGATTCGGCTCATACAAGACGATTTTCAAAAACTATTTACAGGGGCTCCTACAATAATGATGGGTGATTTAAATAGTAAACATCTCTCTTGGAATTGCCATAAGCAAAACAATAATGGGACACAATTATTGAGAATTACTGAAAATCTTGGACTCATTATTTCATCACCTGACGAACCAACATTTTACCTATAGACTGGGGAAAATTCAAGACAGAAATGCATGACAACACGGACATTCCACTTACATACAAATCCAGTCATGACATTGACTCGACTATAGCAAAATTCATTCAAACGATACACATGGCTGTACAAAATTCTTTAAAAACGCACCCATCATTAAGCTGTCGATTATCTAATACAACCACGCCCCCACATGTTCTAAAACTCATCCATGAAAAAAATATTCTTCGAAAGAGATGGCAAAGATCTAGAGACCCGGAACTCAAGCGACAAGTAAACCGTATATCGCGCAATATTCGTTTTGAACTTGACAAAGACAGGATACATAAATACAGCAATTACTTGACAAACATGACTCCTGGAGACCCATCGCTTTGGCGAGAGACAAGACGACTACTAAAACAATCCTCTGAAATTCCCCCCTTAAAAGACGGACAAAACATTGTAACAACTGACGCAGACAAGTGTAGACTTTTAACAGAATGTTTTGAAAACAAACTGAAAACTGGAGACCACAACGACACACAGACGGACATTGCAGTATGTACTTCACTCTCAGAAACAAGACTAACTGACAGTACAATCGACTTCATACAGCCTAAAGAAATTTCGCTTCTCATACGTAGGCTTCCTAAAAATAAATCACCTGGAGAAGATCAGATAACGAATTCGGTGTTGAAACAGTTACCCAGGAAATGCATCAGCCTGTTAACAAGTATCTTCAATGCTTGTCTCCGGCGAGGACATTTTCCAGAAAGATGGAAACATGCCATTGTGATCTTCATCCACAAGCCTGGGAAACCGAAGAACAACGCTGGCTGTTATCGGCCAATAAGTCTGCTGAATACTCTGGGGAAACTTCTCGAAAGGCTCGTTGACGTTAGATTAAGAAGACATCTTTTAGACAGCATACCTAACCATCAGTTCGCATTTAAACCGAAGCACTCTTCTGTCCAACAATTACAAAGAGTCTCTGAAATGATAACAGATTGTTTTAAGCCAACGCTTTAGACTCAGTTGTAGCCAACGCTTTCGACTCAGTTTGGCACGAAGGACTCCTGCACAAGCTACGGAACACCAAGCCTCCAGCTTACCTCTACTCCATCATTTCCTCCTTTCTTCGTGGCAGGACATTCCAAGGAAGAGTGAAGACAACACTCAGCACGAAAAGAACTATCAAAGCTGGTGTACCGCAGGGGGCCATACTAAGCCCATTGCTCTACATATTGTACTGCAGTGATATGCCAGAACCTGACAACTCAGCCCTTGCTACCTTTGCAGACGATACACTCATCATCACGAAGAGCACCGACGTCAAGGAAGCGATTCTTCACTTGCAAGAAGCTGCAGATGAGGTGTCATCCTGGTTCCGAAAATGGAAACTAGCAATAAATCCGGTGAAATCTTCATGTAAAGTGTTTTCTCTCAGAAAATTCCAAAATGAAGATTTACCAGAGCTGAAAATTGGTCATCACTCAATTCTCTGGACTCCAAAAGACCAGAGTATACGCTATCTCGGAGTACATCTAGACACAAGACTGACTTGGCGACATCACATACACAAAAAACTACAAGAAGCTCACACACGACTGTTACAAATTTACCCATTAATAAATAGAAAAACTCCCCTAAAACACACCTGTGGTACACTACTATACAAATCGACAATACTACCCATACTAACGTACGCATGTCCTGTCTGGTTTGGCGCCAGAACCACACACATAAAACGTCTACAAACATTTCAAAACAGAGTACTCCGAATAGTGTCCAATGCTCCTTGGTTCGTAAGGAACAGCCAGATCCATAGAGAATTGGAGGTTGATCCATTTTTCACTCACATAGAAAAGCTAGTGCGAAAATATCACCAGACTCTTCCAGCCTCCAGCAGTTCCATGTTTTATCAACTTGGACAAAGAAAAACCTCGCGAATCAAACACAGACTTTATCAAGACATTTTAACCCTTTAAATTTTTATCTTACAAATATTCTTTTGTGTATAATACGTTTTGTATTGGTCCAATAAAATTGTTTTGTTTGTTTATTTATATGAGACCATATCGTCGATACAAATGCTAAGTATCGAATGTGAAAATTACCACTTTTCAGAGTGGAAAAGCATTTATTCATAACTTTCTTTTGGACAGTCAAATATTCGACAGATTTGACCTTTTGATAGTGGAATACATTCCCTTTAATAGAGTGATCTAAGATTGAAGAATTTGCCGTACATAAGTCCAGCAGAAAAGAGTAAAGATTGACAATGAAAGGTGTATTTTTTCACATTCGTTACTGGGGTGTAGAGTAGCAGGCCTCCATGTGGTGCTAACGCTAAATCTGCTACGGCGATCGCCTGACCGAGCCTATAATGATCGCTACAAAAACAGGAAGAGGAAGAAGAAAAACCAACGGCCCTTCTCAGGGCCCAAACATTAACGACGACCTCCGCATCATTTTTTGGAACGCGGGTGGGTTGAGTAGTTCTAAATTTACTGAATTTAAAACTTTGATTTCCAAAGTTGGCGCAGATATTTTTGTTATTGTGGAAGCTGGTGCTTCCACAGAATCTTCTTATTTTTATGAAATGACTAATTTTTCAAACTACATTTTAAAACGATCAAGGCAGGTTGCCTCTGGGATTATTTTTGGTGTTAATGAGAGATTACCTAGTAGGTTTACCTTGCTAAACGAGATGAGGAACAGCAACAAACTTGAAGCTGCATACATGATAGTTGTTAAATGCTGTACATTACAAAATTATTGGACTGTACAATCCTCCAAACAACATTCCAAACGTTGACGCCATTGCCGATCTAGTTCGACACCCAAACAGTTTAGTGATTGGTGATTTCAACGCCCATTCCAGTCGTTGGGGATACAGGACAGCCAATGGAACTGGAAAAAGCATCGAAAATCTGATTGATTCCACAACCCACGTTCCATCTCCGCCTACATTTGTTTCCTTTGCCCCCTGACCTCGCCTTGGTTCATGCCAATTTAATGGCAACAGTGCTGCCGCTTGAATATGCTATGGATGGATGTGGCCATCGCCCACTGTGCCTAAAAATCAGAAGTAAAAACCATCAGCCTACGAGGCCTAAGCTTTCTCGGTGGAACTTCCTACAAGCCAAAAGAACTTCCTACAGAACATTTATATCAAAGCTGGATTTCCGTAAAGATGGCATCAAGGCTCACAGATTCATCTCGAGCCTTAACAATGAGAAATCAAACCATCACTGGGAACCAATTATCTCAAGTAGTACGAGTGGGAAAAACTCTCGGACCCTGACCAAATAGCAAATGCCCTTTGCAAGCAGTATGCTGCCGTCAGCAAGCTACACATTAAATCAGAGGAAAGAAAGAGTATAATTTCTGATGAAGTCGTAAGAGACTTCCATCCGCCATTCCTCAACCCCTTTTCCCGCAATGAACTCGAACTAGCTATCGCTTACCTGAAGAACGGTAAATCTGCTGGCCCTGGCGGTATATTTCCAGACTTCATTCGTCACCTTAGAAATGTCGCCTAGCAAACCTTCCTCTAGCTTATCAACCTCACCTGGGAGTCCAGAGTCCCCCATCAATGGAGAAAAGCTGAAATCATATCATTGTTAAAAAAGGGTAAACCTGCAAACCAGCTGAATAGCTACCGACCCATTTCTCTAACTAGTGTGTGTAGTAAGGTGGCAGAAAAAAAATGGTCGAACGCAGACTGCGTGAATTCCTGGAGTCTAAAGAAGCCATAAACGATCGCCAAGCTGGCTTTCGCAAACACAGGTCAACGATCGATCAAATCGTAAAATTCACAAAAGCTGCTAAGGATGGTTTCAACCATAAACAATCAACCCTCGCTGTCTTTGTAGACATCAAAGCAGCATACGACAAAATCTGGCGCCATATGCTCGTACATAAGTTGAAACGCGAAGGAGTAGCCGGTGACATGCTTAGGTGGCTCAGAAGTTTCTTACCCTAACACTATATCCGGTGCAAGTTCCAAAACAAATCATCGTGCTACAGACAGCTAAGGGAGGGACTCCCTCAGGGAGCAGTGCTCAGTTGTCTGCTATTCAATGTCATGATTGATGACCTTCAGAAAGATATTGAAGCAATCGCAGGAGTGCAATGTCTCTTATTTGCTGATGATGTGGTCATATGGGGTAATATACAGCGCCTGCAAGATGCTATCAATTCAGCACTCAGACAACTAGAAAAGTGGTCAAATCGAAATAAAATGGAGATCAGCACTGAGAAGACCGTTGCCCGGCTATTCACACTTTCAACAAAACTGAACCGATTCAACGTACAATACAAAGGTGTAAACCTGCAGCAAACTTGCTTATCAAAATATCTTGGTATTACTTTAGATACAAAGCTTTCCTACAACTCCCATGTAGCATCTACTGCCGATAAAGCACAGAAACGTATCAACTTGCTGAAACGTTTGACGACAACCAAGTGGGGAGCAACCCAAGACGTACTATGCACGGCATACAAAACATATGTCCGACCTGTTATGGAATATGTAAGCGAAGTGGTTTCCCTCTCCTCTAAGAGCATTCTAAGCAAATATGACGTTGCCCAAAACAACGCTCTAAGAACAATCACTGGCGGCGCCAAGTCCACTCCCATAGTGGCTATGCAACTACAGACAGGCATAGAACCTCTCGAATCCAGAAGAGATAAAAGTACCTTGAAGTTTTGGAAACGAACCAGAAGAATAGATTCCAGACACTGGAGTAAGTGTAGAGCAGGATCTCAGAGACTAAAAACTCAAACCACCCCCTAGCACACGCCGAAGCTCTGCGAACTAAATATCAGATTCCCCTTGCGAGCCCAGCACCCCTCCAGAGTTTCACTACGGTTGTAGCAGCTCTACCTAATGTTCTCCTAGAGCTAAAGAATCTGGTCACCAGCAAGAAAGAGGCAAGCCCAATAGAACTTAAAAATAACGCTCGGGAAACCATTTATAATCGCTACCCGAGTAACGAGTGGCTGCACATTTATACCGACGGATCATACATACCTGAAACTAAGGCTGCAGGGGCTGAATCTTATTGCAAACTCTTCCAACAATGCTGTGCAGTGGGGAAAAATGCGAGTAATTTCGAAAGGGAAATATGCGCAATCATCGAGGGTGTCAACAAAATAGTAGAGTTAAACATAGAACCGAACAAGGTCGTGTTCCTTATTGACACTAAGGCTGCAATTTACGCCCTTAGCAACAACAAGCCCACTGATTCCATCAACACCTAAAAATGCCGCAGAAAAATATCTGACCTCATTAATAGGGGATGGAAAGTCTGTCTTCAATGGGTCCCCAGCCACGTTGGTCTTCCAGGTAACGAGAAAGCCGACGAAATGGCGAAAAGGGGAGCAGACGAAGAGCAACCTGAGATTCTCCAATCCTTACAAGCAGCAAGAAGCCAAATTGAGACCAAAATATCCAGGCATACTAAAGAACTCCTAAAAAGCTCCAGCACGGGAAAAAGTCCGACTCGCAGGAACGGCATCATCTTAGCGTTGTTCCGTTCTTATCCGAAGTGCGATTAGGAAAGGAATAGTAGCTGCTATCGGTAGGTTTTGATCTTTCGTTAAAAATATAAAATAAAATCTCAAAGAGAAGGAAGCTTAAAGCGCCACATATGGAAACTGACAGCATTCTAAGCGGATGGGACTCTCCCGTCATCGCGACGCTCACTCTAGGAAAACTCTATTACCAATATGATTCTTATTTTCTCAGCTTTAATGAAATACTCATTCCACCGTTAAATAAACTTAAAAAACAAAAGTGAGGTAAACAGTGACAAAAACCCGTTTAAAATAACAAAACTAACACTTTCGTAGTTTTAAGCACTTACTTCTCCGACTGACATTGCCCCATCGAAATTTCCTTCAGAATCTTTTTTTTAGAGAATTTAGTAAGCTTTTGAATGGTTATATCGTACTTCCCACGATTTCTTAACTGTTTGGAAGATATTAAGGGGGAAAAATGGTGCTAATACCTACCGATAGCTGCTATATTCCTTCACTAATCGCACTTGAGATAAGAACGGAACTGCGCTAAGATGAAGCAGTTCCTGCGGGTCGGACTTTTTTTTGTCAGACAAGTTAATGTATTATGTTTATATTATAATATAAATATTATATTTGTAAGAAGAGCAAGTCGCTTTAATTGCGGTGTAAAATATTGTCGCTAGCTAAATCTAAGTATTATATAAGCTCATAAGGAAAAAATGGTGCTAATGGCTCATTTTCGATGCACCATAAAAGAAATAAAAAAAAAAGAAAAAAAAAAAGGACAATATACGAAGATTCCGAACCATTTCATGTCTGTTAATAAAATATTTTATTCTAATCCCAATAACGCTACACTTATACACAAATAAATTTTTTTAGGTACCTATTTAATACGTATAAAATAAGGTTATAATGAGCGATCCGCTGTGGCGTATAACAAGTACTACCACCGTGTGGAGTGCAACTAGTATAAACCGGTACGTCAGTACCACTGTAAAGAGCGGCTGTTCTGATACTGGCAAAAGTTAGAAATCCTACATTCCTAAAGTTTGGAGGCATATCTTTATAACTCTAGAAAGGGACTTACAGATGACGAGGATACACTGGGCGATACCTGTACTGGGAATGCCCTCCACCCTAAGCCTCCTAGCTCCTCACCTTCGAATTGAAACAAAACATTGTTTCTATATATACGTATCCTGTTTTATTGACTAATACATTTGACTAATATAAACAATCACAAAAATAACGAGCAGTGAAAAAAAACTGTAGGAAACACACAAAAAGATTCGTTCAAATAAACGAAATTACCTATGTTTTAAGCACTTATTTCTCCAAATATAACCGTCCCATCGCAAATGTCTTCAAGACATTTTTTGTAGAAAATTTAGTAACCTTTCGAATGGTAACCTTTCGCTTCCCAAGATTTTCAACCGTTTTCGAGATATTAATGAAAGTATACGAAGTTCCTAAAATTTTCATTATTACTGGCAACAGAAAATTGGTCTCATTTTTCCTATCCTGTTTTACAAACAAATACATATTCCTAACATAAGAAATTACAAAAATAAAAAACCAAGGGAAATAGACAAAACTTACAAAAAGAATGACAAAAAGTCCGTCTCGCAGGACTGCATCATCTTAGCGCGGTTCCGTTCATATCCCTAGTCTAATTTGGAAAGATTAAAATAGAAGCAGTTATTATTTTGGTTCCACCAGTCTTTTTTTTTAAATTAATTATTATAATGGCGTGTCAACCCTTAAGGTCACTAACGCCATTCCTGTGAGTAATAAAGTCTTGAAAGGTCATGATTTACAATCTTACCTGGTAGGGTCGGCTTCACTAGAAACAGACCCACTAGTGACAAGGTCTTGGAATCTTGGAAATCTATATTTCTAACAATAAATTGTTTTTGTTATTTTACTTAACCAGTTTTATTGTCAAATACATTATCCAACTATAAGCAATTAAAAAATAACAAGAAATAAAAAACAGACAAATAGAACAGTTCGAATAAGCGAAATCAATTACTTTAAAGTTTTAAGCTCTTATTTCTCCGATTGACATCGCCTAATCACAACTTTCATTAGAACCTTTTTTTTAGAGCATTTAATAAGCTTTCTAATGGTATTCTTTCGTTTACCAAGATTCTCAACCTTTTTCGAGATATTAAGGAAAGTAAACAAAGTTACTAAAACTTTTTATGTCTGTTAATAAAATATTTTATTCTAACCCTTCCTTAACTCCAAACGTAACAAAAATTTCAACATATTAGTGTTGATGAAACTCGAACATGCAGAAAATGTTTCAACTGTATCCCATAATTCTAAGTACCAAAATCAAAGACAAAGAACCCTCCCTAGGAAGGACGCTAGGCAGTTGAAAAGCTATATATCTTGAAAATCCATATCTCTAACATTAAATTTTTTTTCTTATTTTTCTTAACCTGTTTTATATTCAAATACATTATCCAACAATAAGCAATTAAAAAATAACAAGGAATAAAAAACAGACAAATAGAACAGTTCGAATAAGCGAAATCAATTACTTTAAAGTTTTAAGCTCTTATTTCTCCCATTGACATCGCCTAATCAAAACTTTCATTAGAACCTTTTTTTTTAGAGCATTTAATAAGCTTTCTAATGGTATTCTTCCGTTTACCAAGATTCTCAAACTTTTTCGAGATATTAAGGAAAGTAAACAAAGCTACTAAAACTTTTTATGTCTGTTAATAAAATATTGTATTCTAACCCTTCCTTAACTCCAAACGTAACCAAAATTTCAACATATTAGTTTTGATGAAAGTAGAACATGCAGAAAATGTTTCAACTGAATCCCATGATTCTAAGTACCCAAACCAAAAACGGTATTCAAAAAATATTTTTCCAATTTTCTCGAAAACGGTTAAAGCTATCGCCTTGAAAATGGTTTCATTCGTTTTCCTAGCCCAGGAATCATATAAAACGAGTACTTAGAAGCTTATAAACTCAAAAACGTAAGCGTTACGATTTTTTTTGCGCGAATTTCGCCCCAAACGCCATCTTCCAGTAGGCGGATTTTGCTGGTTAACGAACTTGACCTTTCAAATAGGACGAAGGATAATTGTACCAAATTTCATCAAAATCGGACCATTCGTCTTCTATCTAGAGAGCGAACAGACAAATATATATATATATATATATATATATATATATATATAAATATATATATATATATATATATATATATATATATATATATATATACAAATTTGAACCACCGTTATTTTCGGTCTCTAGGGGTTCTGAAACGCGAAATTTTCTAGTCGGCACTTCCGGATTGTTTCATTGTATCAACCCTATAAGCGGGGTTCCTCCCTATGGGGGAGGGAGGAACCGCGCTAAAACCCGTTCATAAGAACAAAACAGACGTATTTGAAGTTTTAAGCACTTATTTCTCCGATTGACATAACCTAATCAAAAATAGTTTTAGAATCATTTTTGTAGAGAATTTAGTAAGCTTTCAAATATTTTCTATCCACTTACCACGATTTCCCAACCGTTCTCGATATATTAATGAAATTATACGAAGTTCCCAAAACTTTTAATGTCTGTTAATAAAATATTTTATTTTAACCCTTCCTTAACTCCAAACGCAACCAAAATTTCAACATATTAGTTTTAATGAAAGTAGAAGATGCAGTAAATGTTTCAACTGAATCCCATGATTCTAAGTACCCAAACCAAAAACGGCATTCAAAAATTATTTTTTCAGTTTTCTCGAAAACGGTTAAAGCTATCACCTTTAAAATGGTTTCATTCGTTTTCCTAGCCCAAGAAGCCTATAAAACGAGTACTTACAAGCTTATGAACTCAAAAAAGTCCGACTCGCAGGAACTGCAGCATCTTAGCGCGGTTCCGTTCATGTCCCTAGTGCCATTTGATAAGCTTAGAACAGAAATAAACTTATTTTTTTTATATATCTCGTGAAAATTGTCAAAATCCTCTCGAACATCTCGAATAAAAGTGATATTAAGGCGTCAGGGACACCGACAGTAGCTAACTTTTACACAGAAGCGGAAATTACAGAATCTGGCTCTCATTCTAAAGCAAAGCTCTATAAATCAATACAAAATAGGCCTAATAAAGCCTTTCTAGAGGATACAGAAGCATGGGCGTATATGAGGGGGGGGGGGGGGGCTGAGGGGGGCTGCAGCCCCTCCCGAAATTTTGAATTGATGATAAAAACTTCTCGTAAAACCCTTAAAAATAAATTAAATAAGATCACTTAGTTCATAAAACATATTTTATTTTACGTGCAATAGCGTTTTAGTTGCCTAAAACTATTCCAAGCTCTAAATATTTAGTATTCCATACCCTGGAAATGGTCTCAGCCCCCCCCCCCCCCGAAATTGTTTTTATATACGCCCATGTACAGAAGGATCAAGAAGAAGTAAACAAGATTGAGAAGAATACCCTGCCTAATATAGCCTATATAGAATAATATGCCGAATAAAACGTATCTAGTAAATACACAAGGACAAATAAAAGTCTTGACGAATAACAAGTCAAAAAAAAAACTTTATTTAACAAAATAAAACAAAGTTTAGTTGCCCAACTACAATAGAATAATATACCTAATTAAGTCTATGGAGTAGACACAAATGGACCAAAAACAAGTCTTGTGGAATATTGATTTTCTTCTAATTAAATACTTTTTATCAATATTTAGTATATAACCTTTGTTGAAAATTATTGATTGCTAATTGATAAATCGGTTTACAACTAAGTAGTCTTTATGAATATTTAGTATATAACCTATTTTTGGATCTGTGTTTTTGGGGTGCTCTCCGCCTAGGCTTTGTATTTGTGTCGGCAGATACCTGGGGTATATTTACAGCTCTTGAGGATTAACTCTTAGCAGGTAAATTTCCTGCGGCCCCCTTGTGTTCTACGGGCATTGAACGGCCATATACGCTCATAGTATCTAACCGTTGTGAAGTTTATTTTTTGGATTTAGGACTTAATATACATATGTAGACTAAATCATAGCAAGAAGTAATCCTCCGTCGTCGGTTCTTAACTATGTAGACTCGCTAATGTTATCCAATCTTAGATACATCGTATTTAAAATCCACAGCAAAAACACGACATTTCATCAGAATCCCCTGCTGAATAAAACTTATATAGAATAATATGCAAAATAAAGCCTATCTAGTGGATAAAAATAGAGGAAAAAAGCCGTTCGTGGTGGTAGAAAATCTTAAAAGTATTTCGCTCAGAAATCTCCGAAATATTGTCACTAATTTTACGTATCCTGCTTTATAGCCAAATAGATTTATATTCTATAATCAATAAGAAAAACTTACTAACAATAAAAAACTATGGGTAACAGATGAAAATAGGGAATACCAAGAATAATTCTAAAGAACGAAATCAACACCAGTACTGTAATCTAGATATTCATACGGCATCTTCGAATTCTAACAAACAAAATATTGATTCTAATTATACGTATCCTGTTTTATTGACAAATACAGTTGACTACTATAAGCAATTAAAAACACTAGGGAATATGCCAAAGAACTCGGAGTAGGAGCCTCGACAGTTTCAAGACATTTGAAGGAAATCGACAAATCCAAAGCTGACATTACTTCAAAGTTTAAGCACTTATTTCTCTGATTGACATAGCCTAATCAAAACTTTCATTAGAACCTTTTTTGTAGAGCATTTAGTAAGCTTTCTAATGGTATCCTTCCGTTTCCCAAAATTCTCAACCTTTTTCGAGATATTAAGGAAAGTATACAAAGTTACCAAAACTTTTTTATGTCTGTTAATAAAATATTTTATTCTAACCCTTCCTTAACTCCAAACGGAACCAAAATTTCAACATATTAGTTTTAATGAAAGTAGAACATGCAGTAAATGTTTCAACTGAATCCCATGACTCTAAGTACCCAAACCAAAAACGGCATTCAAAAATTATTTTTTCAGTTTTCTCGAAAACGGTTAAAGCTATCGCATTGAAAATGGTTCCATTCGTTTCCCTAGCCCAAGAAGCCTATAAAACGAGTACTTACAAGCTTATGAACTCAAAAACGTGAGCGTTACGATTTTTTTTGCGCGAATTTCGCCCCAAACGCCATCTTCCAGTGGGCGGATTCTGCTGGTTAACGAACTTGACCTTTCAAATTGTACGACGGATTTTTGTACCAAATTTCATCAAAATCGGACCATCAGGGAAGCCAGAAATGAGCGAACAGACAAATATATATATATATATATATATATATATATATATATATATATATATATAAATAAATATATACATATATATATATATATACAAATTTTAACCACCGTTATTTTCGGTCTCTAGGGGTTCTGAAACGCGAAATTTTCTAGTCGGCTCTTCCGGATTGTTTCATTGTATCAACCCTATAAGCGGGGTTCCTCCCTATGGGGGAGGGAGGAACCGCGCTAAAACGTAAGCGTTACGATTTTTTTTGCGCGAATTTCGCCCCAAACGCCATCTTCCAGTGGGCGGATTTTGCTGGTTAACGAACTTGACCTTTCAAATTGTACGACAGATTTTTGTACCAAATTTCATTAAAATCGGACCATCAGGGAAGCCAGAAATGAGCGAACAGACAAATATATATATATATATATATATATATATATATAAATAAATATATACATATATATATATATATATATATATATATATATAAATAAATATATACATATATATATATATATATATATATATATATATATATATATATACAAATTTGAACCACCGTTATTTTCGGTCTCTAGGGGTTCTGAAACGCGAAATTTTCTTGTCGGCACTTCCGGATTGTTTCATTGTATCAACCTTATAAGCGGGGTTCCTCCCTATGGGGGAGGGAGGAACCGCGCTAAAATGTGGGAAAACCTCGCAACCCCAGGTCACATCCCTGACGATCTGAGGAGAAGCGAAGCTGTTGCAAGATTCCGCCTGGAAACTGGACACGACTACCTACAGGCCCATCTTTATCGCCTTGGCTTAGCAGACTCGGACATTTGCCCTCTATGTTCAAGCGGAAGGATGGTGGGAAGTCACCTCCTCGTCTGTCCCAAACTGATCCATCTTCCTGACCTCACGACGCGATACTGGGAGGCTCGGCGGCAAATGGCTCAACCGCCACTGACTGAATGAATGAATGAATTAAAAGTTTTATTCTTATTCCGGGACAGAGGTCCCATAGGAATAATTTTGAAATTACAAAATAATTTTGAATTTTACGTATAAACTTAAAAACTTATAAATGCTATCAGTATCAGTATATAGTGTACAGCTTCAATATAGACTAGGGGTTGGGTAAAACTTGGAGGGATAGAAGGTGGTGGAAGAGTCGGGATTTAAAGGTTTCTAGGTTGGTAGAATGGCGGACAGACAGAGGTAAGGAATTCCATAGCGAGGTGGCACGGGTGACGAATGATTTTTCGAATATTGCTGTTCGGTGGGAAGGAATATAAAGATCGGAAGGACGAGATCGGGTGTTACGGGAGTGAACCGAGGATTTAAATTTAAGAAGTTGAAAAATATAAGAAGGTCTACGGGATTGAATTACTTGGTAAAGGACTGAGCCGAGGAAGTACTGACGACGATAAAGAGGGAATAGCCAATTTAGCTCCTGGTAGAAATGTCATATGTGGGAGTCTCTGGGGATCCCGAGGATAAAACGAATGAAACAGTTCATGAGGCGTTTGAGTTTTGCCTCGAGATCGCCAGAAAGTCCACCGTACACCAAACAACCATAGTCAAACTGGGGGAATAATAGGGAAGTTACGAGGAGTTGACGGGTCTTTGTTGGCAGGAGATGGCGGGAGAGGTTGAGCTGTCTCAGTATAAATATGGACCGACGGGAAATTTGGGAAATATGATTTTTCCAGGAAAGGTTCTGATCAAATATGATCCCAAGATTTTTAACTGATTTACAATATTTTATAGGGATGCTGTTAAGGTAAAGGGCTGGAAAAGGGGAAGTAGAACTTATGAGGGATTGGGAGCCTATAACAATGGCTTTGGATTTGTCTGGATTCAGGGAAAGCTTATTAGCTGCAACCCAAGCATTGATGTTGTTAAGATCTACTTGCAGCTTGTCTACAGCATCTCGTAGCAAAGAGGGCTTAAAGGATAGGTAGATTTGGGTATCGTCAGCGTAAAGATGAAACTTGGAATGAACTATGGAAAGAAGAAGATCATTGATGTAAACAGAAAATAGAGTTGGGGATAACGAGGAGCCCTGCGGTACACCACGGGAAAGAGGAAGAGGGCTAGAAGGATTGCTGACGGGGATGACCACGTATTGGGATCGATTGGATAGAAAGGATTGGAACCAGCTAATGGCACTATTGGAAAAGGAAAGAGATTGGAGTTTGGTGAGGAGGATTTGATGGTCTACGGTATCAAATGCTTTTGAAAAATCTAGGAGAACTAGAATAGTGAGCTGTTGGTTATCTATGGCAGTTTGAATGTCATGGGTGATTTTTATGAGCGCTGATTGAGTGGAGTATGACGGACGGAAGCCAGACTGGAGAGGGTTAAGGAGATTATTTTGTTCAAGGTGGTTGGCTACTTGAGATTGGACCAGGCGCTCTAAAGGTTTGGAAAGATTGGATAGAAGGGAGATAGGACGGAAATCCTTTGGAGAGCAGGGGTTTGATATTTTGTTAAGAGGGCGAACCAACGCTGTTTTCCATTGAGAAGGAAAAGTCGAGTATTGATGGGAATAGTTGTATATGTGAAGAAGGATAGGAAGGATTGCGGGTAAGCAGGCCTTAATCAGTTTAACGGGAACAGAGTCTGGACCGTAGTCATTGGTTCGGGATTGAAGGACCGCGGTTAGAAGATCTTCTGGGGTAATATAGGAGAAGTAGAAGTTGTTGGAATTAAAAGGTAGTGTGGAAGGTATAGGAGGACTGGATAAGACTGAGGGAGAAGATACAAAGTGAGCATTAAGAACATCAGGGGATAATGAGATAGAGCAAGGACGGTTAGTTTTGCAAAGGGAAATGTCAAGTTCGTTAACCAGCAAAATCTGTCCACTGGAAGATGGCGTTTGGAGCGAAATTCGCGCAAAAAAATCGTAACGCTTACGTTTTTAGCGCGGTTCCTCCCTCCCCCATAGGGAGGAACCCCGCTTATAAGGTTGATACAATGAAACAATCCGGAAGTGCCGACTAGAAAATTTCGCGATTCAGAACCCCTAGAGACCGAAAATAACGGTGGTTCAAATTTGTATATATATATATATATATATATATATGTATATATTTATATATATATATATATATATATATTTATATATATATATATATATATATATATATATATATTTGTCTGTTCGCTCATTTCTGGCTTCCCTAATGGTCCGATTGTGATGAAATTTGGTACAAAAATCCGTCTTCCAATTTGAAAGATCAAGTTCGTTAACCAGCAGAATCCGCCCACTGGAAGATGGCGTTTGGGGCGAAATTCGCGCAAAAAAAATCGTAACGCTTACGTTTTTGAGTTCATAAGCTTGTAAGTACTCGTTTCATAGGATTCTCGGGCTAGGAAAACGAATGAAACCATTTTCAAGGCGATAGCTTTAACCGTTTTCGAGAAAATTGGAAAAATAGTTTTTGAATACCGTTTTTGGTTTGGGTACTTAGAATCAATGGATTCAGTTGAAACATTTTCTGCATGTTCTACATTCATTAAAACTAATATGTGGAAATTTTTGTTACGTTTGGAGTCAAGGAAGGGTTAGAATAAAATATTTTATTAACAGACATAACAAATTTTGGTAACTTTGTATACTTTCCTTAAAATTTCGAAAAAGGTTAAGAATCTTGCGAAACGCAAGATCACCATTAGAAAGATTACTAAATGTTCTACAAAAATGGTTCTAATGAAAGTTTTGATTAGGCGATGTCAATCGGAGAAATAAGTGCTTAAACATTTAAAGTAATTGATTTCGCTTATTCGAACTGTTCTTTTTGTCTTTGATTTTGGTACTTAGAATTATGGGATTCAGTTGAAACATTTTCTGCATGTTCAAATTTCATCAACACTAATATGTTCAAATTTTGGTTACGTTTGGAGAAAAGAAAGAGTCAGAATAAAATATTTTATTAACAGACAAGAAAAGTTTTGGTAGCTTTGTATACTTTACTTAATATCTCGAAAAAGATTGAGAATCTTGGTAAACGGCAGAATACCATTAGAAAGCTTACTAAATGCTCTACAAAAAAGGTTCTGATGAAAGTTTTGATTAGACGATTTCAATCGGAGAAATAAGTGCTTAAAACTTTAAAGTAATTGATTTCGCTAATTCGAACTGTTCTTTTTGTCTGTTTTTATTCCCTGTTATTTTTTAACTGCTTATAGTTGGATAATGTATTTGATAATAAATCAGGTTAAGAAAAATAAGAAAAACAATTTAATCTTAGAGATATGGATTTCCAAGATATAGCTTTTCAAATGCCTAGCGGGGTCCTTCCTAGGGCGGGGACCTATCCAGGTAATATCGTAAATAAGACCTTTCTTGAAAGTAAAGATGGAACTGTCAGCTTTGGTCCTCCTCTGCCTCCCGGCACTTTCATTGCTGACGAAGGCTACCAATGAGTAGCCAAAACGTCCTAAATATAGATTTTTTAACAAAAATCGTATTGAGGTTTCTTTAGCCGAATCCCAACCTTTCCATCTTTACTTATCACCTCGACGGCTAACTATGTAATCTTCATGCTTTCTAGAAATGTGGACCCAAAATAATAACAGCTTCTATTTTAATCATTTTAAATGAGTCTAGAGATAAGAACGGAACCGCGCTAAGATGATGCAGTTCCTGCGAGTCGGACTTTTTTTGCTTTTCTTGATGGCCCAGTGTGATTTTGCTTTTTTCCTTTTATAATTGAGGAGGTTTAAATCTGTCGGGTTTCTCCGGAATAAATGGAGAGTCTTCTTTCTTTCAGTCACAGCAATGCTCCAAAATGATACTATGGGTGGTTGGTGGCCGGGGCCACGTTGTGGTTCCCCAATCCCAGCGTAATGGTCATTTCGTTGGAAGAACTCAAGTTGAACGTTGTGGGGTTCTGAAGCTATGTATAGTTGGTATCCTCTTCCCCAAGGATCATCTCGGGAGGCCACGGTCTTGTAAAGCCGTAAGTACGTCGGGAAAAAACATATTTTTTTTTTTTATAAAAATGTAGTTTTATTAAGATACCACAACTATCATTAACATAACTCAATCTAACGAAGTCAATGGATTGTTGGGATTCGCCTTGGGTAAAAAATCGTCAGATCATCAGGCAGAAATCAACATTGGACTTTACTTGTAATTCGTGTACCTATATTTATTTTTAACTGACGAAGGATGCCAAAGTGCAGCCTGGAACGTCCAATATAGATTTCTTCCTGAAAGTCTGACGTTTTTCTCCTAGCCAAATCCCAACTGTACCTTGTCTTCGTATCTCTGCAACGGCTAACTATCTCCATCTCCATTACCTTCGAAATTGTTATTTATAAATCTAGCTTTGCATGACCAACGGTCAAGGATCTCCTCTCAACGCATTATCAGTTTCTATCCTAAGCTTTCCAAAGGCCTCTAGGAATTAGTACGGAAGTACGCTAAGAGTACCTGCTATTCGGACTTCTTCTGGACTACGTTGATATAATACTATTGATAAAAGGAAATAATGAGCACAACGCAATAAACAGCAAAGGATAATGTACTTTTGTTACAACAAAATAAGGGGATTATAAGCAATTATTGTTATCACAATTATTAATCTTATCTGATAATTAATAAACCAATCTGATAATTATGCAAAACGTTCCACATTTTTTCTGCAGGAAGTGTGTAATAGGCATCCGGTAATTGTTGAGTGTAAGCCTAGTAGCTAATCAAGTTTTATCTGTATGATAATTAGAAGACGAGACTATAAATTAAATAGTAAGGTGGAATCTCTCCAGTTCCCGTCCGGATCACTAAGCTACGGGATAGAATAACATTAATCGTGCTTTTGGGTGAGCCGCGTGGATAGTGACTTAGGATATATCATACAGTTTATTTTGGATTATAATCACCGTCGAATGGGTATTAAAAAAAAAAAAAACTACAGTAATGCTCCTCTATCCACGATATTAGGCGTATCGGGAATCAAGCATACAGGCTGCTAGGATTGCTAACATCTGACAGAGCTAATAAGCTGACCCCTGAGGGATTGTTAAACCCTAGTGTGTATAGAGGTATAGCCATCGGGGATGAAGCATACAGGCTGCTAGGATTGCTAACATCTGACAGAGCTAATAAGCAGACCCCTTAGGGATTGTTAAGCCCTTGTGTGTATAGAGGTATAGCCATCGGGGATGAAGCATACAGGCTGCTAGGATTGCTAACACCTGACAGAGCTAATAAGCAGACCCCTTAGGGATTGTTAAACCCTAGTGTGTATACAGGTATAGCCATCGGGGATGAAGCATACAGGCTGCTAGGATTGCTAACACCTGACAGAGCTAATAAGCTGACCCCTTAGGGATTGTTAAACCCTAGTGTGTATAGAGGTATAGCCATCGTGGATGAAGCATACAGGCTGCTAGGATTGCTAACACCTGACAGAGCTACTAAGCTGACCCCCTAGGGATTGTGCAGGGCCGCCACATCCCAGAGCCGGGCCCGGGACCAGATCACGGGCCCCCACTTCTCAGAGCCAGAATGAAATTTCTAGTACTTTGCTATAGGACTTGGGACATTTTAAAATTATTTTCATCTTGAGTTTTGAGCAAAATGAGAATAAAAGCCGCAATCGGTGCCTGCAAAGGTCAGTTTCGGTACTTGTAGTTTTATTACGACTCCTAATGAAATATACTATTCTGGGACTGCACTTGTTTTGTCGTTCATGTACATTAAAAAAATATAGATCCTATTCAAATAAATATAGGCTACGCCCGTCTATATTCTTTTTACAAGCTCATAACATATACATTTTTTCCAAATAGAGAGGATCGGCCCGGGCCCCCACGGGCCCCCGGGACAACTGTACCCGGTTGCCCCCCCCCCCATTTGGCGGCCCTGGGATTGTGAACCCTAGTGTGTATAGTGTGTCAGACAGACATACATACAACAATTCTAAAAATCGTTGTTTTGGGTACTATTGGGTTGATAAAGGCCCCCAATAGTATTTTTCCCCATATATCTTCCATGTACAGACAGCGATCCTTTAGAATTGTATTATATGCATAGATTTTGTTATAAGACGGTTTGTTCTTGGTCATTTATTAAAAAAATGGCAGAAATCATATATTTAACACTTACATGCTAAAGCGGTAGGTGGTACCACCGCACATTTGGGCAAAGCAAACCATGTCATGGACATGAGAACAATTTTAGAATAAAATAATATTTTCCATCTTCCGATTAAAAAATCCCCATTTGCAAAAGATAACCCGTCCTAAAATTCGAAGTTAATAATAAATGGAAGTTAAAATTTAATAATAATGATTAAAAAATCGTTCCTTATTTTTTGTTTTCCAAGTTTACCAATTTAGCCGATTATGCTTCACCAAAAAAATAATGAAAATCAAAAATACAGACATTTCTTTGTAAGCAGGGGAAATGAACAGTTCCCGTACTTACAAAATACAAAATAGTTCCCCTGTCTGTAAAAAGTACAGACAGTTCTTTGTAAGTAGGGGAAATGAACAGTTCCCGTACTTACAAAATACAAAATAGTTCCCCTGTCTGTAAAAAGTACAGACAGTTCTTTGTAAGTAGGGGAAATGAACAGTTCCCGTACTTACAAAATACAAAATAGTTCCCCTGTCTGTAAAAAGTACAGACAGTTCTTTGTAAGTAGGGGAAATGAACAGTTCCCGTACTTACAAAATACAAAATAGTTCCCCTGTCTGTAAAAAGTACAGACAGTTCTTTGTAAGTAGGGGAAATGAACAGTTCCCGTACTTACAAAATACAAAATAGTTCCCCTGTCTGTAAAAAGTACAGACAGTTCTTTGTAAGTAGGGGAAATGAACAGTTCCCGTACTTACAAAATACAAAATAGTTCCCCTGTCTGTAAAAAGTACAGACAGTTCTTTGTAAGTAGGGGAAATGAACAGTTCCCGTACTTACAAAATACAAAATAGTTCCCCTGTCTGTAAAAAGTACAGACAGTTCTTTGTAAGTAGGGGAAATGAAGTCCTAACCAGGAACTTGGAATGCGATAAACTATTTACAAACTAGAAGCTAGTATAGAACTCTGTGGAAAAACTAACCTATCACTCTACGCTCAAAAATAGAAGAGCGAAACTGTTAGGAGGCTTACGCTAACCTACCTAGCTTAGGAATGGGTTTAGTTATGCAGCTCCTGCGTGACGGATTTTTTGTTTTCTAGCAGGTCAGCAAGTCCCCAGCTGCAAGACATTTCCTCAACAAAGTTGCTGGAGTTTTTCCTGTTCTCCTGCCCCCTGTTGGGCAGAAAAGCATGGATGACCCGGAGCTGTTCGCACACTCCAACTCCGCGTCGAAGAAAGACGCACAGGAACTACTGGAAGAAGTGAAGGATACCATACATTGGTCTTCGGGAGAGCGGGTTCTGGATGTCGGCTGTGGACCTGGTGATCTTACAGCCAATCTACTTATCCAATATCTACCTCCAGATGCAACTATAGTAAGTCAAGTATTTTTAGTTTTGTTGTGGTTATTATATTTCTTCATATAAACATACCTGGTATCTTTGGTCTTACTCTATCTCAGAGAGATTAATTTATCCGAAAATCTGTCTATTTTAGCGCTCGCGTACTGCCTATTTTGGGTACTCGAGGAAAAAAATTAGAGCGGTCGGGGCAAAATAGTGCGAAGCAACATATTTAAAAAAAACTTAACAGTTGCTCCTATATGTTGGATATTATGTGGGACTATCAGTTGAAATGGTTAGGAGCAACAAGATTAAGTAGCATACAGAGCTTGTAGTCATATTTTAGTAGGATTTGCATCATAGACTGATAGTCCCACATAATATCCAACATATAGCAGATACAGTTGCTGCTATATGTTGGATATTATGTAGGACTATCAGTTGAAATGGTTAGAGACAACAAGATTAAGTAGCATACAGAGCTTGTAGTCATATTTTAGTAGGATTTGCATCATAGACTGATAGTCCTACATAATATCCAACATATAGCAGCTACAGTTGCTGCTATATGTTGGATATTATGTAGGACTATCAGTTGAAATGGTTAGGAGCAACAAGATTAAGTAGCATACAGAGCTTGTAGTCATATTTTAGTAGGATTTGCATCATAGACTGATAGTCCCACATAATATCCAACATATAGCAGCTACAGTTGCTGCTATATGTTGGATATTATGTGGGACTATCAGTTGAAATAGTTAGGGGCAACAAGATTAAGTAGCATACAGAGCTTGTAGTCATATTTTAGTAGGATTTCCATCATAGACTGATAGTCCCACATAATATCCAAGATATAGCAGCAACTGTAGCTGCTATATGTTGGATATTATGTGGGACTATCAGTTGAAATAGTTAGGGGCAACAAGATTAAGTAGCATACAGAGCTTGTAGTCATATTTTAGTAGGATTTGCATCATAGACTGATAGTCCCACATAATATCCAACATATAGCAGCTACAGTTGCTGCTATATGTTGGATATTATGTGGGACTATCAGTTGAAATGGTTAGCAGCAACAAGATTAAGTAGCATACAGAGCTTGTAGTAATATTTTAGTAGGATTTGCATCATAGACTGATAGTCCTACATAATATCCAACATATAGCAGCTACAGTTCCTGCTGTATGTTGGGTATTATGTGGGACTATCAGTTGAAATGGTTAGCAGCAACAAGATTAAGTAGCATACAGAGCTTGTAGTAATATTTTAGTAGGATTTGCATCATAGACTGATAGTCCCACATAATATCCAACATATAGCAGCTACAGTTCCTGCTATATGTTGGATATTATGTGGGACTATCAGTTGAAATGGTTAGCAGCAACAAGATTAAGTAGCATACAGAGCTTGTAGTAATATTTTAGTAGGATTTGCATCATAGACTGATAGTCCTACATAATATCCAACATATAGCAGCTACAGTTCCTGCTGTATGTTGGGTATTATGTGGGACTATCAGTTGAAATGGTTAGCAGCAACAAGATTAAGTAGCATACAGAGCTTGTAGTAATATTTTAGTAGGATTTCCATCATAGACTGATAGTCCCACATAATATCCAACATATAGCAGCTACAGTTCCTGCTGTATGTTGGGTATTATGTGGGACTATCAGTTGAAATGGTTAGCAGCAACAAGATTAAGTAGCATACAGAGCTTGTAGTAATATTTTAGTAGGATTTCCATCATAGACTGATAGTCCAGCATAATATCCAACATATAGCAGCTGTAGTTAAGTTTTGTTAAAATGTTGCTTGGTACTATTTTGCCCCGACTCCTTCTATTGTAATAATGGACAGGAAACGTTTTGAGATCTTCGTATATTTTCTTAACTTCTCTGTTTTAATTGGTGTTTTTTTTAATTAATATTTTCGTACAATAAGGCAATAAAATGAGAAACGTATTGCTAATAGAGTTTTCCTAGGGCAAAGGTTGAGAAGGTGGGGGAGTTATTTATTCTTAGGATACAATCAGTTTCCTGTTGTGGAGCCTTAAATCTTTTTCCTCTTTGAGGTTTTATTTTATACTACCTGTTACCCGGCGTACCTAATCTCTGCATCTAGAAAATCCTAAATAAATTAGAATATAAGTAATATTAAAATCTAATTATGAAAATCTGTAACTGTTCGGGTTCACCGTTTTGAACCCTTGACCTCCGAACTGTGAGTCCTAGACGATTTAAGCCCAAGACACTCCCCGAATCAAAACCAACATGTGTTTCAAATTTGGTCAAAATCGGTCAAACTGTGTGGATTTTTATAAGGAACAAACGTACTGACAGGCAGCTGGTAGTCGTTTTTGATCTAGCCTATGACACTCGCCGTATCAAGTTTGATGCCAAGTTTGATCAAAATCGGTCAAAGGTTTAGGGTTGTGACCAAACCTGGCACACAGGTAGTTCTTGATCCGGGGAGTGTCATAGGCTAGGTCAAAATCGTCTACCAGCTGTTTGTTTGTATGTTTGTTCCTTATACAAATCCACACCGTTTGACCAATTTTTATCAAACCAGTTACACAGGTAGGTCTTGATGCGGGGAGTGTCATACGTTAGGTCAAAATCGTCTGAAAACCTCATAGTTCGGACTGTCGGGTTCGAAACTGTGAACTGGAACAGTTACAGATTTGCGTTATTAGATTTTAATATTACATATTACATATTACATATTTTCCCATATTTTTTTATGATTTTGTAGACGCAGAAAAAAGCTGTAGCACGGTACGCCGGGAAACAGTAACGTATAAAAACACATTCTAAACTCATGTTATTTAAAAAACACTTGTTCCAGGTTGGTTGTGACATATCAGAAAGTATGATTGACTACGCTCTAAAAAGCTTCAGTAACCGCAGAGTGTCCTTCCAAGTTCTGGATATCGAAGGTAACTACATCTGGACCCAGTGGGAGAGAGAATCCTTCACCAAGATCTATTCCAACTACTGCTTTCATTGGATTCACAACTGGAGGTTGGTTATAACATCCTAATGTTTATTTACAAAACATGTGTGGGAGCTACAGCTGTAATAGGAGATCAAATCATAAGCAAGAGACCAAATAGCATTTGTATTATTTTTACAGCTGAACTCTACGGCATCCTCATCGGTCTGGACAACATACCCGACACAGACAATAGAGACCTTATACTATTTACTGACTCATTAAGCGCACTTCAAGCAATTACATACAGTTACACGACTCATCCATTACTTACAGAAATTCTTAATAACTCACAGACTCTGAACAGAAACATTACTATGTACTGGCTACCAGGCTATGAAGAGCTTGGGAAATGCTCCATAGCAGATTATTACGCTAAAAATGCAGTAAGGCATATGACATGTGACCTTGAACTAATAACAGACAAAGGCCTGACGAAAACTATAAAATCATCAATATTACAACAATGGTACAAATCGTGGACGCAACAAACTGATAATAAACTTCGATCAATTAAAAATACTGTCGAGGATTGGCCATCCAGTCACAGACGTGAAGAAATAGTTCTGGCTCGACTACGACTTGGGCACACTCGACTAACACACGAATACTTAATGACAAGACGTAACAGACCAATATGTCAGATATGTAACTGCGAACTTACAGTCAAACATTTGCTGACAGACTGCCACAGAAGAAACGATATTAATCTGCCGTATGAGATGCAAGAACTCTTAGGCAATGATAGCCAGTATATAAACACTATACTTACATACTTCAGGAACACAGGACTGTACGACCTTATTTGATGACCGAAAGCGTGTTGTCTTGAAGACATTAAGTTCCTATGAACTTTAAGTGATATTTTCATTTAAACCCCTATTACACTACCTTTACACATACATTTAAAACTATGCAATCAAACAAGCTGATTTCCTAGTGGGACTAAATTCAGAAGATGCTGCTCACTGTGTTATTGCCAAGAAGCGGAACACTGATTAAATTAAATAAATAATGTTTATTTAAACCGATCAAGTCTACGTTTTAACACCTTGGCTGCGGCATGACGCCGCATGTGCGTCATCGCGAACTACCCCGCCGTGGTCTATCTCCCAGGGAAGGTGATCCTGGGGTGTGTACTGTAGGTTACCTTATGTCAGTGTAAGTGTTTAGTGTACTGTGTACTGTTTTAACACCTTGGCTGCGGCATGACGCCGCATGTGCGTCATCGCGAACTACCCCGCCGTGGTCTATCTCCCAGGGAAGGTGATCCTGGGGTGTGTACTGTAGGTTACCTTATGTCAGTGTAAGTGTTTAGTGTACGGTGTACTGTTTTAACACCTTGGCTGCGGGATGACGCCGCATGTGCGTCATCACGAACTACCCCGCCGTGGTCTATCTCCCAGAGAAGGTGATCCCGGGGTGTGTACTGTAGGCTACCTTATGTCAGTGTAAGTGTTTAGTGTACGGTGTACTGTTTTAACACCTTGGCTGCGGGATGACGCCGCATGTGCGTCATCGCGAACTACCCCGCCGTGGTCTATCTCCCAGGGAAGGTGATCCTGGGGTGTGTACTGTAGGTTACCTTATGTCAGTGTAAGTGTTTAGTGTACTGTGTACTGTTTTAACACCTTGGCTGCGGCATGACGCCGCATGTGCGTCATCGCGAACTACCCCGCCGTGGTCTATCTCCCAGGGAAGGTGATCCTGGAGTGTGTACTGTAGGTTACCTTATGTCAGTGTTTAGTGAACTGTGTACTGTTTCTCGGGAAGCGATTCCTCCCTGCCTAATTATTATTGTTTTTACAGTTGTGCATCTTGACAGTCCCATTATATTTGAAAGTATTGTTATTGTTTTAGGTTGGCTTTGGAGAACATGTATTCCCTTCTGAAACCAGGCGGTGAGATCCTCCTCCTATTCCTGACAGAACATCCGATATTTGATAATGCTCGAAAAATTAAACAAGATAACAAATGGAAGGAATTCCTTGAGGTTTAACTTTAATATTTATTGTCATATGGAATTCCTTAAGGTTTAACTTTAATATTTATTGTCTTATGGAATTCCTTAAGGTTTAACTTTAATATTTATTGTCTTATGGAATTCCTTAAGGTTTAACTTTAATATTTATTGTCTTATGGAATTCCTTAAGGTTTAACTTTAATATTTATTGTCTTATGGAATTTTGTCTTGTTGACTAAAACTTCTAAAGTCAAAACTTATTAAAACTAGAATTCTTCTTTTGTTGAGAGGAGATCGTTGACCGTTGCTGATGGGAAGGTAGAAATTGTCAGGGTTTGGACGTTGTGTCTTAATAAAACTACATTTTACGTGTGAAAATTGTCTTTATTGTTAGCCGGCGTTTCGGCTTGAAATTCAAGCCTTCCTAAGAGCTATGGAACAAGTAGGACAGAGTCAATACTAACGCATATATATATATATATATATATATATATATATATATATATATATATATATATATATGTTTATATACAAATAAAGATATAAATTGGACCAAAGCATTATGAAAATAGGCTTACCGATGAGAAGATGGAGAACTATGCCTCATGGATGTGTAATTATTACTGACTTTGGTTGATCAAGATGAGTGTTGGAGAAAGGAGTAGATGGGGGACGAGGAGGTTTCTACCAGCCATTAAGTTGAGGGTGGTAGTAGAGGATCAAGGGATGGAGAGAGGAGTAGATGGGGGACGAGGAGGTTTCTACCAGCCATTAAGTTGAGGGTGGTAGTAGAGGATCAAGGGATGGAGAGAGGAGTAGATGGGGGACGAGGAGGTTTCTACCAGCCATTAAGTTGAGGGTGGTAGTAGAGGATCAAGGGATGGAGAGAGGAGTAGATGGGGGACGAGGAGGTTTCTACCAGCCATTAAGTTGAGGGTGGTAGTAGAGGATCAAGGGATGGAGAGAGGAGTAGATGGGGGACGAGGAGGTTTCTACCAGCCATTAAGTTGAGGGTGGTAGTAGAGGATCAAGGGATGGAGAGAGGAGTAGATGGGGGACGAGGAGGTTTCTACCAGCCATTAAGTTGAGGGTGGTAGTAGAGGATCAAGGGATGGAGAGAGGAGTAGATGGGGGACGAGGAGGTTTCTACCAGCCATTAAGTTGAGGGTGGTAGTAGAGGATCAAGGGATGGAGAGAGGAGTGGATGGGGGACGAGGAGGTTTCTACCAGCCATTAAGTTGAGGGTGGTAGTAGAGGATCAAGGGATGGAGAGAGGAGTAGATGGGGGACGAGGAGGTTTCTACCAGCCATTAAGTTGAGGGTGGTAGTAGAGGATCAAGGGATGGAGAGAGGAGTAGATGGGGGAGGAGGAGGTTTCTACCAGCCATTAAGTTGAGGGTGGTAGTAGAGGATCAAGGGATGGAGAGAGGAGTAGATGGGGGACGAGGAGGTTTCTACCAGCCATTAAGTTGAGGGTGGTAGTAGAGGATCAAGGGATGGAGAGAGGAGTAGATGGGGGACGAGGAGGTTTCTACCAGCCATTAAGTTGAGGGTGGTAGTAGAGGATCAAGGGATGGAGAGAGGAGTAGATGGGGGACGAGGAGGTTTCTACCAGCCATTAAGTTGAGGGTGGTAGTAGAGGATCAAGGGATGGAGAGAGGAGTGGATGGGGGACGAGGAGGTTTCTACCAGCCATTAAGTTGAGGGTGGTAGTAGAGGATCAAGGGATGGAGAGAGGAGTAGATGGGGGACGAGGAGGTTTCTACCAGCCATTAAGTTGAGGGTGGTAGTAGAGGATCAAGGGATGGAGAGAGGAGTAGATGGGGGAGGAGGAGGTTTCTACCAGCCATTAAGTTGAGGGTGGTAGTAGAGGATCAAGGGATGGAGAGAGGAGTGGATGGGGGACGAGGAGGTTTCTACCAGCCATTAAGTTGAGGGTGGTAGTAGAGGATCAAGGGATGGAGAGAGGAGTAGATGGGGGAGGAGGAGGTTTCTACCAGCCATTAAGTTGAGGGTGGTAGTAGAGGATCAAGGGTGGAGAGAGGAGTAGATGGGGGACGAGGAGGTTTCTACCAGCCATTAAGTTGAGGGTGGTAGTAGAGGATCAAGGGATGGAGAGAGGAGTAGATGGGGGAGGAGGAGGTTTCTACCAGCCATTAAGTTGAGGGTGGTAGTAGAGGATCAAGGGTGGAGAGAGGAGTAGATGGGGGACGAGGAGGTTTCTACCAGCCATTAAGTTGAGGGTGGTAGTAGAGGATCAAGGGATGGAGAGAGGAGTAGATGGGGGAGGAGGAGGTTTCTACCAGCCATTAAGTTGAGGGTGGTAGTAGAGGATCAAGGGTGGAGAGAGGAGTAGATGGGGGAGGAGGAGGTTTCTACCAGCCATTAAGTTGAGGGTGGTAGTAGAGGATCAAGGGATGGAGAGAGGAGTAGATGGGGGAGGAGGAGGTTTCTACCAGCCATTAAGTTGAGGGTGGTAGTAGAGGATCAAGGGTGGAGAGAGGAGTAGATGGGGGAGGAGGAGGTTTCTACCAGCCATTAAGTTGAGGGTGGTAGTAGAGGATCAAGGGATGGAGAGAGGAGTAGATGGGGGAGGAGGAGGTTTCTACCAGCCATTAAGTTGAGGGTGGTAGTAGAGGATCAAGGGTGGAGAGAGGAGTAGATGTGGGAGGAGGAGGTTTCTACCAGCCATTAAGTTGAGGGTGGTAGTAGAGGATCAAGGGATGGAGAGAGGAGTAGATGGGGGAGGAGGAGGTTTCTACCAGCCATTAAGTTGAGGGTGGTAGTAGAGGATCAAGGGATGGAGAGAGGAGTAGATGGGGGAGGAGGAGGTTTCTACCAGCCATTAAGTTGAGGGTGGTAGTAGAGGATCAAGGGTGGAGAGAGGAGTAGATGGGGGACGAGGAGGTTTCTACCAGCCATTAAGTTGAGGGTGGTAGTAGAGGATCAAGGGATGGAGAGAGGAGTAGATGGGGGAGGAGGAGGTTTCTACCAGCCATTAAGTTGAGGGTGGTAGTAGAGGATCAAGGGATGGAGAGAGGAGTAGATGGGGGACGAGGAGGTTTCTACCAGCCATTAAGTTTAGGGTGGTAGTAGAGGATCAAGGGTGGAGAGAGGAGTAGATGGGGGAGGAGGAGGTTTCTACCAGCCATTAAGTTGAGGATGGTAGTAGAGGATCAAGGGTGGAGAGAGGAGTAGATGGGGGAGGAGGAGGTTTCTACCAGCCATTAAGTTGAGGGTGGTAGTAGAGGATCAAGGGATGGAGAGAGGAGTAGATGGGGGAGGAGGAGGTTTCTACCAGCCATTAAGTTGAGGGTGGTAGTAGAGGATCAAGGGATGGAGAGAGGAGTGGACGGGGGAGGAGGAGGTTTCTACCAGCCATTAAGTTGAGGGTGGTAGTAGAGGATCAAGGGATGGAGAGAGGAGTAGATGGGGGAGGAGGAGGTTTCTACCAGCCATTAAGTTGAGGGTGGTAGTAGAGGATCAAGGGATGGAGAGAGGAGTAGATGGGGGAGGAGGAGGTTTCTACCAGCCATTAAGTTGAGGGTGGTAGTAGAGGATCAAGGGTGGAGAGAGGAGTAGATGGGGGACGAGGAGGTTTCTACCAGCCATTAAGTTGAGGGTGGTAGTAGAGGATCAAGGGATGGAGAGAGGAGTAGATGGGGGAGGAGGAGGTTTCTACCAGCCATTAAGTTGAGGGTGGTAGTAGAGGATCAAGGGTGGAGAGAGGAGTAGATGGGGGAGGAGGAGGTTTCTACCAGCCATTAAGTTGAGGGTGGTAGTAGAGGATCAAGGGATGGAGAGAGGAGTAGATGGGGGAGGAGGAGGTTTCTACCAGCCATTAAGTTGAGGGTGGTAGTAGAGGATCAAGGGTGGAGAGAGGAGTAGATGGGGGAGGAGGAGGTTTCTACCAGCCATTAAGTTGAGGGTGGTAGTAGAGGATCAAGGGATGGAGAGAGGAGTAGATGGGGGAGGAGGAGGTTTCTACCAGCCATTAAGTTGAGGGTGGTAGTAGAGGATCAAGGGTGGAGAGAGGAGTAGATGTGGGAGGAGGAGGTTTCTACCAGCCATTAAGTTGAGGGTGGTAGTAGAGGATCAAGGGATGGAGAGAGGAGTAGATGGGGGAGGAGGAGGTTTCTACCAGCCATTAAGTTGAGGGTGGTAGTAGAGGATCAAGGGATGGAGAGAGGAGTAGATGGGGGAGGAGGAGGTTTCTACCAGCCATTAAGTTGAGGGTGGTAGTAGAGGATCAAGGGATGGAGAGAGGAGTAGATGGGGGACGAGGAGGTTTCTACCAGCCATTAAGTTTAGGGTGGTAGTAGAGGATCAAGGGTGGAGAGAGGAGTAGATGGGGGAGGAGGAGGTTTCTACCAGCCATTAAGTTGAGGATGGTAGTAGAGGATCAAGGGTGGAGAGAGGAGTAGATGGGGGAGGAGGAGGTTTCTACCAGCCATTAAGTTGAGGGTGGTAGTAGAGGATCAAGGGATGGAGAGAGGAGTAGATGGGGGAGGAGGAGGTTTCTACCAGCCATTAAGTTGAGGGTGGTAGTAGAGGATCAAGGGATGGAGAGAGGAGTGGACGGGGGAGGAGGAGGTTTCTACCAGCCATTAAGTTGAGGGTGGTAGTAGAGGATCAAGGGATGGAGAGAGGAGTAGATGGGGGAGGAGGAGGTTTCTACCAGCCATTAAGTTGAGGGTGGTAGTAGAGGATCAAGGAATGGAGAGAGGAGTAGATGGGGGAGGAGGAGGTTTCTACCAGCCATTAAGTTGAGGGTGGTAGTAGAGGATCAAGGGATGGAGAGAGGAGTAGATGGGGGACGAGGAGGTTTCTACCAGCCATTAAGTTGAGGGTGGTAGTAGAGGATCAAGGGATGGAGAGAGGAGTGGACGGGGGAGGAGGAGGTTTCTACCAGCCATTAAGTTGAGGGTGGTAGTAGAGGATCAAGGGTGGAGAGAGGAGTAGATGGGGGAGGAGGAGGTTTCTACCAGCCATTAAGTTGAGGGTGGTAGTAGAGGATCAAGGGATGGAGAGAGGAGTAGATGGGGGAGGAGGAGGTTTCTACCAGCCATTAAGTTGAGGGTGGTAGTAGAGGATCAAGGGTGGAGAGAGGAGTAGATGGGGGACGAGGAGGTTTCTACCAGCCATTAAGTTGAGGGTGGTAGTAGAGGTTCAAGGGATGGAGAGAGGTGTAGATGGGGGAGGAGGAGGTTTCTACCAGCCATTAAGTTGAGGGTGGTAGTAGAGGATCAAGGGATGGAGAGAGGAGTAGATGGGGGAGGAGGAGGTTTCTACCAGCCATTAAGTTGAGGGTGGTAGTAGAGGATCAAGGGATGGAGAGAGGAGTAGATGGGGGACGAGGAGGTTTCTACCAGCCATTAAGTTGAGGGTGGTAGTAGAGGATCAAGGGATGGAGAGAGGAGTAGATGGGGGAGGAGGAGGTTTCTACCAGCCATCAAGTTGAGGGTGGTAGTAGAGGATCAAGGGATGGAGAGAGGAGTAGATGGGGGAGGAGGAGGTTTCTACCAGCCATTAAGTTGAGGGTGGTAGTAGAGGATCAAGGGATGGAGAGAGGAGTAGATGGGGGAGGAGGAGGTTTCTACCAGCCATTAAGTTGAGGGTGGTAGTACAGGATCAAGGGTGGAGAGAGGAGTGGATGGGGGAGGAGGAGGTTTCTACCAGCCATTAAGTTGAGGGTGGTAGTAGAGGATCAAGGGATGGAGAGAGGAGTAGATGGGGGAGGAGGAGGTTTCTACCAGCCATTAAGTTGAGGGTGGTAGTAGAGGATCAAGGGATGGAGAGAGGAGTAGATGGGGGAGGAGGAGGTTTCTACCAGCCATTAAGTTGAGGGTGGTAGTAGAGGATCAAGGGATGGAGAGAGGAGTAGATGGGGGAGGAGGAGGTTTCTACCAGCCATTAAGTTGAGGGTGGTAGTAGAGGATCAAGGGTGGAGAGAGGAGTGGATGGGGGAGGAGGAGGTTTCTACCAGCCATTAAGTTGAGGGTGGTAGTAGAGGATCAAGGGATGGAGAGAGGAGTAGATGGGGGAGGAGGAGGTTTCTACCAGCCATTAAGTTGAGGGTGGTAGTAGAGGATCAAGGGATGGAGAGAGGAGTAGATGGGGGAGGAGGAGGTTTCTACCAGCCATTAAGTTGAGGGTGGTAGTAGAGGATCAAGGGATGGAGAGAGGAGTAGATGGGGGAGGAGGAGGTTTCTACCAGCCATTAAGTTGAGGGTGGTAGTAGAGGATCAAGGGATGGAGAGAGGAGTGGATGGGGGAGGAGGAGGTTTCTACCAGCCATTAAGTTGAGGGTGGTAGTAGAGGATCAAGGGATGGAGAGAGGAGTAGATGGGGGAGGAGGAGGTTTCTACCAGCCATTAAGTTGAGGGTGGTAGTAGAGGATCAAGGGATGGAGAGAGGAGTAGATGGGGGACGAGGAGGTTTCTACCAGCCATTAAGTTGAGGGTGGTAGTAGAGGATCAAGGGATGGAGAGAGGAGTAGATGGGGGACGAGGAGGTTTCTACCAGTCATTAAGTTGAGGGTGGTAGTAGAGGATCAAGGGATGGAGAGAGGAGTAGATGGGGGACGAGGAGGTTTCTACCAGCCATTAAGTTGAGGGTGGTAGTAGAGGATCAAGGGTGGAGAGAGGAGTAGATGGGGGAGGAGGAGGTTTCTACCAGCCATTAAGTTGAGGGTGGTAGTAGAGGATCAAGGGTGGAGAGAGGAGTAGATGGGGGACGAGGAGGTTTCTACCAGTCATTAAGTTGAGGGTGGTAGTAGAGGATCAAGGGATGGAGAGAGGAGTAGATGGGGGAGGAGGAGGTTTCTACCAGTCATTAAGTTGAGGGTGGTAGTAGAGGATCAAGGGTGGAGAGAGGTGCCATAGGGCAAGAACTCCGGACCTCTTAATATTGTTAAAATTTATGAATCATTTTTACAAACATAAGCCTACTTACAGTCCATTTTATCTGTTCTTATCATTCTTTTAAGATTTATTATGGTCTAAATATTTCTTATACCTAAACAATTTTTTGTTTGTTTTTGTTGATGTTGGTACTTATGTATCTAGAAAATTTGTGTTGGTTTACAACATTACTATGCTTTTTGTTTGTTTTTGTTGATGTTCGTACATATGTATCTAGAAAATTTGTGTTGGTTTACAACATTACTATGCTTTTTGTGCACAACTACTCAACATGTACAAACTTTTAGTTTAAAGAGACAGACATAGACTTAAAAAAAATGTAAAAAAAGCTATCGAATAAGGTGGAAGGTGAATAAAACTACGCCACACACTTTTTATTAGACTTGCCTACATGTTTCGCACCATTTTGGCACCTCTTGAGTCTAGACGAGGCCCTGCTAGTGGAAGGTTCTCCTCCTCAAGTTGAGGCTGAGGTTATGTTTTAAGTATATTCCCCTGAAGAGGCGCCAAAATGCTCTGGAACATGTAGGGAAGTCTAATAAAAAGTATCAAAGTGTGCGGTGTGGTTTTATTCACCTTCCGCCTTATTCGATAAGTCTATATAATTGAGCAAAGGGTCATTTAATGATTAATTACTTCTTACATGTAGGTATATTGAATATTCTTTTTCCGACAGGATACGACCTATTTCCCAAGATTTATGACTGGCTGTGCAGAAGAGAGGAAAGCGAACTTACTAGAAGATTTAGCTGGAGTAGGCTTCAGGAATGTGGAGATATCCTTCAGAAAAAGGGAACATCTTTACGCCTCGATGGATAACTATGCTGGTGAGAGATGTAAAATATCTCTAGTTACATATTTTTCATTATTATGTATTTTTTATTTACAGAATATTACAATTTACAATTCAACTGTACTTAGTAATTTGATATTAGTAACTTGTCCACGCCTCAGGTTTCCCCCCCCCCCAGTTGTCAGCCGAATACCTTCCTTGCTAGGATGACCTGGAGGTACCTTACGCCATCCAACCGTACCTATAAAATTTTTTTAAATATACCAACTTTCCTTAAATATATAAAAACCAAATCATCTCTAAATTGGCTTTCTTCTGCTAATAACTATGTTAATTTTCTTGATATAAATATTTTCTAATATATAATAAATGTTTCAGATTTAATCTTCTCCGTTCTGCCTTACGGAAGATTGATTCCTAACAACCTGAAGATGGAATATGATAGAACCTTGAAAGGACTTGGAGAAGAAACTTCTAGCGTGGACAAGGAAGGTCGCACAAAAATAGTATACACACTGTGCTACGTCAGAGGAATGAAATGATGTTACGATTGTGTATATATCCTGGGATGGGTGACCGCTAGGTAGAACCACGTGACGTCGCATTATTGAAAACTGACAAACTATAGGCGCTGGAGATGAAAATGAATTTATCATAAAAAGACACACTGTTCTATAATAGTAGCACACAAACAAAAAAAAAATAAAATAAAATTACTCTATACAATTGCCAGGACTGTATATCCTAAATACATATGTCGTTACGCCGAAAATACTTCTGATTAATACTAAATATTTGTGTGGTTGGTGAATATATGCTAAAAATTTGCAAAAATCGCATTAATGAACATCAGAAAACTCCTGAAAACATCGTCGACACAAATGCAAAGTATCGAATATGCAAAGAGGTTGGTATCTTTAGATGACTTTATGTATATTTTATCCTAAGTATCGAATGTGCAAAGAGGTTGGTATCTTTAGATGACTTTATGTATATTTTATCCTAAGTATGGAATATGCAAAGAGGTTGGTATCTTTAGATGACTTTATGTATATTTTATCCTAAGTATCGAATGTGCAAAGAGGTTGGTATCTTTAGATGACTTTATGTATATTTTATCCTAAGTATCGAATGTGCAAAGAGGTTGGTATCTTTAGATGACTTTATGTATATTTTATCCTAAGTATCGAATGTGCAAAGAGGTTGGTATCTTTAGATGACTTTATGTATATTTTATCCTAAGTATGGAATGTGCAAAGAGGTTGGTATCTTTAGATGACTTTATGTATATTTTATCCTATGAAATATGTTTTAATTAGACTTAATGCAGATTGATTTTCTGTAATTGATAATTATTTTTTCTTAATTTTCGAGAGTTTCCCACATCGAACATCAGTCTAACAGCAATCAGTAAAGACTGATAATAAAAAATGAGCTTTTTCACATTCGATACTTTGCATTTGTATCAACGATATTAGTCTGGTCTGGATGATATACGTTTGTTGCGTAGTTTCCTCAGCAGACTCTAAAGTCTGTTAACCAAGAACTGATCCGTAAAGCTGACACTAAATAGCAGATCAGTTTGGCATAGTCATGATGAAGGCTTGAACAAAAAAAAACTAATTATAACAAGTTGAAACGGTAGTTTTGATATTTCGTGAAGAGCCAGAGAAAGATGATTGAATAAAAACAATATTTTAGGTGTCAACCCTGAAATAACGGGTAGAAGTGGACCTTAGGGTTTCGTCCAGGTAGAACCCTTACAAGACAGAGAATAGAGGAAGGTCGATTGCCCCTACCGTATAGCTAGACAACTCATTTAACTCTTCAATCCATTTCAATAAAACAACCAATTAAAAAGCAAGGCAAATAGGGGAAAAACTGTTCTAAAAAATGACACCAACTAGTAGACAAATAGAAAATATTCACTAAACGTCTTCGAATCTCTCTCTTGGAATGCTATATTTCTAACAATAATTTTTTTCGCCTATTTTATTTATCCTGTTTTATTGACAAATACATTCTCCTACTAAAATCAATTTTAAAAAACCAAGAAATAAAAGCAGACAAAAAGAACCGTTCAAATAAACGAAATGAATTACTTTAAGGTTTTAAGCAATTTTTTTTCGATTAATAACACCTAATCAAAACTTTCTTCTGTATAACACTAATTTTACAGATAAATTCAATTCAAAACAAACAAAAATCAAATATAAAGTGAGTTAAACAAAGACAAACCCCATTCAAAACAACAACACAAACACATTTGAAGTTTTAAGCACTTATTCCTCCGATCGACATCGCCCAATCGAAAATTACTTTAGAATATTTTTTGTAGATAATGTAGTAAGCTTTCGAATGGCGACTTTTCGCTTACCAAATTCCTAACCGTTTTCGAGATATTAAGGAAAATATACGAAGTTTCCAAAACTTTTCATGTCATTAATAAAATATTGTATTCTAATCCTTCCTTAACTCCAAACGTAACCAAAAATTAAAAATCTTTGTTTATCTAAATTTCAAAAATGCAGGAAATGTTTCAACTTCATCCCATGATTCTAAATACCCTAACCGAAAACTTTATTCGACAACTATTTTTCCATTTTTCACAAAAACGGTTAATGCTGTCGCCTTAAAAATGGTTTCATTCGTTTTTTCTAGGCCAAGAAACCTATAAAACAAGTACTTACAAGCATATGTTCCGGTGGACGGATTCTCCTGGTTAACAAACTTGACCTTTCAAATTAGACAAAAGATTTTTGTACCATATTTTATCAAAATCAGGCCATTCGTCTGACTAACTCACAGCCTTCATAGTTTCACACTTATAAAGATGTGGGTTGCTTGGTGTGCAGTAAAATAGTGTGTTTTATTCGTTAAAGTGTTTGGTAGTAGAATATGATCTACTGTGTAGTGAGTAGTTGAGAGAAGGCCCGCTAGAGTCGCTTGTAAAACATATGGTACATAGATTGTCATTCTTAAACTAAAGACACTAGGTAGTTTTACAGCAGTTTGTGAGATACAGCCATGTAAAACATATGGTACTTAGATTGTCATTCTTAAACTAAAGACACTAGGTAGTTTTCCAGCAGTTTGTGAGATACAGCCATGTAAAACATATGGTACTTAGATTGTCATTCTTAAACTAAAGACACTAGGTAGTTTTCCAGCAGTTTGTGAGATACAGCCATGTAAAACATATGGTACTTAGATTGTCATTCTTAAACTAAAGACACTAGGTAGTTTTCCAGCAGTTTGTGAGATACAGCCATGTAAAACATATGGTACTTAGATTGTCATTCTTAAACTAAAGACACTAGGTAGTTTTCCAGCAGTTTGTGAGATACAGCCATGTAAAACATATGGTACTTAGATTGTCATTCTTAAACTAAAGACACTAGGTAGTTTTCCAGCAGTTTGTGAGATACAGCCATGTAAAACATATGGTACTTAGATTGTCATTCTTAAACTAAAGACACTAGGTAGTTTTACAGCAGTTTGTGAGATACAGCCATGTAAAACATATGGTACTTAGATTGTCATTCTTAAACTAAAGACACTAGGTAGTTTTCCAGCAGTTTGTGAGATACAGCCATGTAAAACATATGGTACTTAGATTGTCATTCTTAAACTAAAGACACTAGGTAGTTTTCCAGCAGTTTGTGAGATACAGCCATGTAAAACATATGGTACTTAGATTGTCATTCTTAAACTAAAGACACTAGGTAGTTTTCCAGCAGTTTGTGAGATACAGCCATGTAAAACATATGGTACTTAGATTGTCATTCTTAAACTAAAGACACTAGGTAGTTTTCCAGCAGTTTGTGAGATACAGCCATGTAAAACATATGGTACTTAGATTGTCATTCTTAAACTAAAGACACTAGGTAGTTTTCCAGCAGTTTGTGAGATACAGCCATGTAAAACATATGGTACATAGATTGTCATTCTTAAACTAAAGACACTAGGTAGTTTTCCAGCAGTTTGTGAGATACAGCCATGTAAAACATATGGTACTTAGATTGTCATTCTTAAACTAAAGACACTAGGTAGTTTTCCAGCAGTTTGTGAGATACAGCCATGTAAAACATATGGTACTTAGATTGTCATTCTTAAACTAAAGACACTAGGTAGTTTTACAGCAGTTTGTGAGATACAGCCATGTAAAACATATGGTACTTAGATTGTCATTCTTAAACTAAAGACACTAGGTAGTTTTCCAGCAGTTTGTGAGATACAGCCATGTAAAACATATGGTACTTAGATTGTCATTCTTAAACTAAAGACACTAGGTAGTTTTCCAGCAGTTTGTGAGATACAGCCATGTAAAACATATGGTACTTAGATTGTCATTCTTAAACTAAAGACACTAGGTAGTTTTCCAGCAGTTTGTGAGATACAGCCATGTAAAACATATGGTACTTAGATTGTCATTCTTAAACTAAAGACACTAGGTAGTTTTCCAGCAGTTTGTGAGATACAGCCATGTAAAACATATGGTACTTAGATTGTCATTCTTAAACTAAAGACACTAGGTAGTTTTCCAGCAGTTTGTGAGATACAGCCATGTAAAACATATGGTACATAGATTGTCATTCTTAAACTAAAGACACTAGGTAGTTTTCCAGCAGTTTGTGAGATACAGCCATGTAAAACATATGGTACTTAGATTGTCATTCTTAAACTAAAGACACTAGGTAGTTTTCCAGCAGTTTGTGAGATACAGCCATGTAAAACATATGGTACTTAGATTGTCATTCTTAAACTAAAGACACTAGGTAGTTTTACAGCAGTTTGTGAGATACAGCCATGTAAAACATATGGTACTTAGATTGTCATTCTTAAACTAAAGACACTAGGTAGTTTTCCAGCAGTTTGTGAGATACAGCCATGTAAAACACTCTCCCTCCTCCCTCACCAGGATAGTTTTCTTCCCCTACTCATGATAAAACTGAAGGAACGTAGGAAGGAATAAAATAGTCTTGAATAGAATGTCTTGAATTTTCATACACTGCACTCTCTTCTTTTCTTCTCACTCTCTTGTTTTTTCACACACCATATGATTTAAATAGTGATTTATTGTTCAGCTGGATGTGTGATCCCTGAACAAGCCGCCCACCTAAATTAAGCTCAGCTAATTTATATAATTAACACAAAAAAATGATAGTTAACTAATACAATAAACAATGAAAAAAAAATTACAAAATACAAAATTACAACAAAAAATTCATTCTTACCTATAACGTGTAGGTGTAAAAGTGACATCGATAAATATTTACATATTCCCGAGAATAAGAATAATAAAAAAGAATTGTCCAATTTTACGAGCAACAGCCTTGATGAGAAGGTGAAGATTAGAAAACCTTGACATCCAATCGAGGGAAGCGTGAGTAGCTATGAGGCTAGAGAGGTCTGAAGATTTGGTATCTGAGAGTGTGACCGAAGCTTGCGAAGATTGATACCAGTTCGAGATGGGCTGGCAGAGCCATGAAGGGCCATTCCAACACAGCTGATTATTCTTAAAGTGGGAGAACAACCACGTGATGCAATGTCGCAAGGCTTGTCCTCTTTATGACGAGATCGCCAATTTTTAAGTTGAGGTTCTTCTTGTCCCACTTTGCCTTTCGCTGCAAGAAGATGGTCATGGCGGAACTTACACACCAAGTTAAGAAATCTTCTTGTGACGACGCTGCGATTTTTGTCCAGTTTCTCATGCCCAGGGCGGAGTGGTAATCCTACGACAAAACGACCTTTAGGAGTCCGGGAACATGTATTCATGAAATGGTCTTCGCAATGCTGGTCTTCAGGGTTGCGTCGGTCAGCAAGCTTGGGTTCCTCTATCTCCCAAAATGCCTTAAGTCCTTCTCCGATGTTAGGCTGGGAAGAGCTAAAAAGCACTGAAATTTTCGAAGAGGGGCTATTAGCAAGACTGCCTAAAATTATGAGCCCTAACGCAGAAGGTTGCAAAAATAGGTTACCGATGCCTGAATGGTATGGCGCCCCGGTGATCAGCAGTAGATATCAAGATAGGTCTGTCCCAATGAGCACGTCAACAAGAGTGTGGTAATTTGAATCAGCGAGGTTGTAGTGGAGAAACCTCTCAGCAACGTCTTTGGGCAAAGCAGCGTTGGGTAAGGGAGGTGCAATAGAGTCGATAACGACGGCTTGAGTTGAGAACCTTTCATTGCTATTGTGAGCCTTCAAATGGCAAATGGTGACCCCAGCTGGTTCTGACACAGGGGAATCTCCCAGTCTGGAGATGCGGCCTTCATATTTGGCCAACTTGGCTCCCATCCTTTGTGCTAGGGTGTGGGAGATGAATGTTTGCTGACTCCCTGAGTCAAGAACAGCTCTAGCGGGAATAAAGTACCCTTGGTTACTGACGATGAGTACTTGAGCAGTACCAATTAAGACAGTACGGTTGTGGGTTCCTGAGAAGTAGGGCTGGATCCGAATGCTGAGAAGCTTTCATTGTTTATATCCTTCGTTGTTCCTTTATATCCAGGACGGCTGAGAAGAGAAGTATTGTGAGGTGGCGCTTTTCTTCAGTGTGTATGGAGCTGTGATACGTTTTTCTGCAAAACCTGCAGCTCCATTTGGATTTGCAGTCTTTGGCAGCATGACCTGAGTGAAGGCAATTAAGGCAGCACTTATAGCTGTTGATGAACGCTTTACGATCATTTGTGGACAAGTTGCTGAATTTGAAGCAGCCAGACAGGTGATGATTTTCCTGACAGAATAAGCAGAGTCAAACTTCTTGTGCTTTAGGTCCTCGCGACTTGGTGCCAGTGAAATTCGTTTTTCTGAAGTTCTTCGCAGAGGGCAATTGTCTGGTTGGAGAAACGCATTCAGAACTGTGAAGAGAAACTTGATTGTATTTTGGAGATGTTCTGTTAGGGAATCGTGGCTTGTCGATGATTCAGTTCTTGACCAGGAAGAAGAAGAACCAAAATCCTTCGAAATGCTGATAGCCATTCTCCGTTGTCTCACAAAGTTTATCACCTCATCTGCTGAAGGAAATGTGCTACAGTTCCGGGAGAGTTCGAAATTTCTACGCGTCTGTGGATCTAAGGCTCTAAGTGCAAGATATGCCAATAGAATTTCCGCAGGATCCTCAAAGAACAAGGATCTGAAACCCTCTATGCTGTCAGCTACCTTTGTCAAAAAATTCTCGTATCGCTGGATTTCCGTTTTGACTCCCTTAGAATCATTGTCCAAAATTTGTTGAATGAACAGTGCTGCAAGAACACGAGGGTTGTCGTAGGTATCCAGAAGCTTCTTCCAGGCTAAGGCATAGGATGTTTCGTCTATTGTGAAACCTGACAAGAGAGATAAAGGTTCACCACTGAGTGCCCCGAGAAGGTAGTGGAACTTCTCAACGTTGGAAAGCGCAGTGTCTTTGTGGATGATTGACTGAAACGTGTCTCTAAATGTCTTCCATTTCAGCATGTTTCCAGTAAATAGTGGTATTGGGATACGAGGCAAGTGTGGTATTGGGATACGAGGCAAGTGTGGTATTGGGATACGAGGCAAGTGTGGTATTGGGATACGAGGCAAGTGTGGTATTGGGATACGAGGCAAGTGTGGTATTGGGATACGAGGCTAGTGTGGTATTGGGATACGAGGCAAGTGTGTTCTAGACGTTCCAGGACTAGACATATTACACGATTGAATTTCGTCACGGGATGATGTAGACGGTGGAAGTTGAGTGGCTGTCTGACGACGATTGAGTTGAATAAGGAGTGACTTTCCTTTAAATATTTCCTGCCGGCATGAGTCATACAACTCCTGACTTGACTCCGAAGGATCAGAGCCAGCTGAATGATGGAGAGAGTCCAGTTCATCCCAAGTAAGCTGGAATTCTTTCCATTCATCGAGGGCAGTCTGAAGCTCCTCCTCGAATAGTGATGCATCAGCATTGCCGGTAAGTGCAGCTTGTCCAGCGTGGTCCACGCCTGCGATGTTGCACTTCAATGCACGAAGCTTTCGTAACAAAGATGCGTGAGGAGAGTTTAGGTGTAGTCTCAGGCATAATTATGAATTGCAAACCAATCCAAGCAAGGGGGAAGAGAGAGGGAAAGAGAGGCCAGCAAACAAATGAGGAGCCAAATATATAAGGATGAGTCCAACAAACAAAGAAGAGGCCATGAAAACAAACAAACAACAAATATTGAAACACTAGATAAATCAGGAAGCAAAATATAAGGAAGAGCCCAATAATAAAAAAGAAGCCATGGAAACAAAATGAAAATAAACAAACAATAAATATTGAAAAATTAGATAAATTAGGAAGCAGACAAAAGTAGCTTGAAAAATAAAACAAAACCAAAGACAAGAGAAACAGTAAAGTGCACGATAAACAATGCAAAGTTGTCTAAAAAGCCAATAAACAATTCATAAGACGACATAAAGTCAATGCGGAGATAGTGACGTCACGCTTGATGCTAGCAGACAGAAGGGGCGTGGCAAGAGCCTAGGTGGAGAAACCAAAAGTCTCCTACCTCTGTGGAAGAGCCCTGGCCAGGCTAACTCCAAATAACGTCTACCAAGCTAGAAGGTTAAGTAAACAGTGAAAATATTAATGAAATATCAATTGTTTATCTTGTGGGTGCTCTGAACTTAATAATTGTGAACTTAACATTAGACATTAAGTGAATAAAATGCTCATACAATTAATAGTGATGTTAAAAATAACATATTATGTGATTAAATCAAACAAATGTATTTTGCTAATAAAATTTCAGTGTGGAAACATTGTCTACTAATGATATCCTGATTCTTTTAAATCAATTGATGCTCAAAGGGAAGGTTTGAACATAAATATTACTAAACAAAACAAATAAATTAAATGTAAGTTATACTTTAGTTCTAAATCTTAGCATTTTATACTGATTCAGTACTTCTATAAAGGATAAATGAACTTCATCATGTTAGAATAATAAACCTAGTGAATAGAGGACAAAGATTGAATAAAATGTTCTAAATATTTTTAATTCTAATGCACCAAGCCTCAAAATTTAAGTTTAATGGTATGAAAATCATTTCTAAGTTGTCAAATAATAATGGAAGAAACAATAAATTCTCATAACAATGATGTTAGATGGCAAGAAGTTAATAATTTATGCTATAATATTCATGAAATAATAACTATAGATATGATAAAAAATGTGTGAGCCAATATTAATGTGAAATAACAAAAAAATGGATTGTTAAATTGAAAGTATCCGGCCCGGAGGACCAAAATGTATAGGCTAGGTAGTTCAATCTATAAACCAAATTGAATTATACTCTAAACCTGAAAATTGATTAGGGTGGTTCTAAATGAATGAGAGTGGACTGTATTTGAATGAAATATATTAAATGGTAATCACTATTTACATGGATTGAGCTTAATGGTGGGGGTGGATCTGACTTGGTTGGACTCACATACTTAGGTTTAAAATTGTGGTTTGTTGCTGGCCGGCCCTCTCTCCTTCCTCCCTCACCAGGATAGTTTTCTTCCCCTACTCATGATAAAACTGAAGGAACTTAGGAAGGAATAAAATAGTCTTGAATAGAATGTCTTGAATTTTGATACAATGCATTTTCTTCTTTTCTTCTCACTCTCTTGTTTTTTCAGACACCATATGATTTAAATAGTGATTTATTGTTCAGCTGGATGTGTGATCCCTGAACAAGGTGTATATTTTTCAAAATCACTTTTGTCCAAAAAAAACGATGATTAAAATTTGTGAAATTATGGTTTTTAGCGCGGTTACTCCCTATCTCCACAGGGAGAACCAGCTTATGAGGTTGACCTCACGACGCGAGGTTTTTCCATTATCCTTTAATGGCGATATATTACGACTTTTACAAATCACCAAAATTTTCAAAATAAAGGAGCATGTTAAGAAGGCGCAGTTCCTGCGTTTTGAACTTTTATATACATTTTTTTCACCGTTCTGGCTTGATTTTGAAGACCTCATCAGGATCAAGGAACGGAGATGCGAATGTAAGTTGCGACTTAGCAGAGACGTATTCGTGACTTATCAACTTCCCTATGAATCCCTATGCTAAGTCCTTAAAGTCAAACATAAACGTTGGGAAATGTTCGTAACATTTTTTTCGTGAGCAGAAGTCCGATAATTTCGTCCTGATGAAGCTATAAATCGGACTAGTATTTATGAAGTGACACAACTCAAAAATGGATGTTTTTCAATTATAACTATGAAAGGCATGGTAAATATCTCTTTATTTATTAATTTCAAGAGCTTCGGAACGAATGTGATTAGCTCTAATTTAAAAAAAATAAAACCAATTTAAATGATCTCAGTTATCAGTGAAAAAACTGGCAATATGAAACACAAGAAAAATTTGAATAAAACATTAAAGAATACAAAGGAAAATAATCACCTGTCTGTAAATAATATTCACAGCTAAGTCTTTGGCACCTCAGTACCTTTAGTGAACATTAAAATCAGAATTGCAACAAAAATATCTCTTTATGAACCATCAAAACTATATGTACCCAGCTTCAGAGATTCTACACCAGAGGGCGCATATTTCACTCTTCCTGTCCTACATAGGCAAGAGTGACACATTTTCAGTTGAGTTTTATTTTGAGTTCTGTCACTTCAGAAATACTAGTGCGATATGTTTGTTTTTCTACAATCCTCAATTATATCACCAATCATAGTTACATCACTGGTCAAATTAATTTATACTCGAAAGCTTGACTCCAACGATTCTTCTGATACTTCACCTTTTAAGGCAATTTCTGTGCAAGTTCCATCAGTTCTGGTCCCCAACGATACTTGAGCGTGTCGTCGCTGAATATGCTCTCGTCGAAAACTATACACTTCCTGCCCGATGTTGCGTCCACTTCGTGACTGAAAGACTGCGCAGACTCAGTCCTAGTGATGATGTTCGTCAGGATGTTATGAAACATGGCGTATTTCACCGATTTGATTTCTTCGTCGAAATCTTCATAGGCAGGTTTCCTCCCGGAGTAGCCATATTTATCCAACGTCTCCATCAAAGAATCGTACCAACATTGTACCAAGGTTTGTAGTTTGTCGCGCCTCAGTTTTGGATTAACACTCGTATGTAGGAAATACATAACATCAGCTGATGGTGAAGTGTAAGTGCAAAATTGCAAGTCTATAAACCTGAAACGAAAAACAAGTTCGTTTATTATCATTATTAAATCTTCCTTCTCTTTGAGACGTCATTTTATATTTTTCACGAAAGATCAAAACCTAGGTACCAATAACCTAGGTACCAATAACTGCTTCTACTTGCTAATGAAACTAGAGATATGATCTGTAGGTACCAATAACCTAGGTACCAATAACTGCTTCTACTTGCTAATGAAACTAGAGATATGATCTGTAGGTAATAAAAAGGTATAAAAAAAAATCGAGCATCTTTGGCACAATTTTTAAAATAAATTTGGTTTACATGTTACCAACCTGAGAGCACAAGGTCTATTGTTCCAGTCATATTTGAACAAAGTGTTGTTGGTCCAACAGTCTCCGTGATTCAGACAGTTGAACTTGTTGTCGTCAACATCGCTGAGTTCTAACATCCCCTTCCGCGCTTGTTCCCATGGAACCCTCAGCTTCTTGACGACTCGTTTCCTGCAAATAGGACGGTCGCTATTACATCTGATTTATGATTATTTACAATGTTTCTTATTGATGAAAAGATATGTACTTTTAGAAGTAGAGGCTCTTCTAAAAGCAAAGAGGAAGAGCAAAGAGCATAGTGATACATGTTGGTATGTCAAGCTAAGTTTGAATCGTTCTCTGCTTTACCAGCTGTTTCAATCTGTGTACTTAAGCCTCTCGTGGTTGATTGCTTCGCTTTGCGAATAGAGAGCAAAGACAAAGATCAACGAGTATAGCCCAGGACGTAGGTTTGGACCATCGAGGCAGAAACAGAGACTCTGCTTTACCAGCTGTTTCAATCTGTGTACTTAAGCCTCTCGTGGTTGATTGCTTCGCTTTGCGAATAGAGAGCAAAGACAAAGATCAACGAGTATAGCCAAGGACGTAGGTTTGGACCATCGAGACAGAAACAGAGACTCTGCTTTACCAGCTGTTTCAATCTGTGTACTTAAGCCTCTCGTGGTTGATTGCTTCGCTTTGCGAATAGAGAGCAAAGACAAAGATCAACGAGTATAGCCAAGGACGTAGGTTTGGACCATCGAGACAGAAACAGAGACTCTGCTTTACCAGCTGTTTCAATCTGTGTACTTAAGCCTCTCGTGGTTGATTGCTTCGCTTTGCGAATAGAGAGCAAAGACAAAGATCAACGAGTATAGCCAAGGACGTAGGTTTGGACCATCGAGACAGAAACAGAGACTCTGCTTTACCAGCTGTTTCAATCTGTGTACTTAAGCCTCTCGTGGTTGATTGCTTCGCTTTGCGAATAGAGAGCAAAGACAAAGATCAACGAGTATAGCCCAGGAGGTAGGTTTGGACCATCGAGGCAGAAACAGAGACTCTGCTTTACCAGCTGTTTCAATCTGTGTACTTAAGCCTCTCGTGGTTGATTGCTTCGCTTTGCCAATAGAGAGCAAAGACAAAGATCAACGAGTATAGCCCAGGACGTAGGTTTGGACCATCGAGGCAGAAACAGAGACTCTGCTTTACCAGCTGTTTCAATCTGTGTACTTAAGCCTCTCGTGGTTGATTGCTTCGCTTTGCCAATAGAGAGCAAAGACAAAGATCAACGAGTATAGCCCAGGACGTAGGTTTGGACCATCGAGGCAGAAACAGAGACTCTGCTTTACCAGCTGTTTCAATCTGTGTACTTAAGCCTCTCGTGGTTGATTGCTTCGCTTTGCCAATAGAGAGCAAAGACAAAGATCAACGAGTATAGCCCAGGATGTAGGTTTAGAGATAGGCCCGGAGAATACTGAAGAAACTGGTTTCGTGAATCTCAAGTTTCATGAAACTCATAGATAGAAAACCATAGGTTGGTGCACACTGAGTTTCATGAAACAGGGTTTCATGAAATTCGTTAAATCGGTTTCCTATTGCTTCAGTTTCACGTTTCATCAGTTGATCTAATAAGCGATCAAAAACTGGCTTCGTCATCCTAATAAAATCATTAAATTTATCAGGATCTCTGTTTTAGTTGGCGAGCTACAGCAAAACAGCTGTGTTGCCCTAATCATCGGATGAACCCAGTACTCTGTTTTAGTTGGCGAGCTACAGCAAAACAGCTGTGTTGCCCTAATCATCGGATGAACCCAGTACTCTGTTTTAGTTGGCGAGCTACAGCAAAACAGCTGTGTTGCCCTAATCATCGGATGAACCCAGTACTCTGTTTTAGTTGGCGAGCTACAGCAAAACAGCTGTGTTGCCCTAATCATCGGATGAACCCAGTACTCTGTTTTAGTTGGCGAGCTACAGCAAAACAGCTGTGTTGCCCTAATCATCGGATGAACCCAGTACTTGCGTTTTATGATTTTCTTATTTTCTAGCCACCACCACAACACAAGTGCATCGTCGTCTAAATCCATCACGAAACTCATGGGAAACAGTTTATTCTGTGTGCACGCTTTAATGAAATAGGTTTCATGAAACCAGTTTCTTCAGTCTGCACCGAGCCTAAAAGTTGTTTGTATGCTCTCTCCTTTGCCGGCTGTTCCACTGTGTGTACTTTCCCTAACCTCACTGTTTAATTTCTTCCACATGCTGTTTGCTCTTTATACGCTCCACTGTTGCCTACGAAAAAAAACATCTTTCTCATTGTTAATGTAGTTTGTTTTTTTTTATTATTTTATTACGGTACGACGACATATAGGCCATTTTGCCTATCTTTAGGTTCCTAAACACCAATCCTAAACATCCTTGTTAGAGCAGGGAATCCCTTCATCGGTCCCTGAAATGAGAAAGCTCAACCATCTGCAGGACCCTCGTCTCTCGCATAAGAATCCGTTATTAATAATCCGACGCTCATGGATAAGTTTTTGAGAGGATTTAGTAAGACCATCGCGCAGGTCTACACGGATGAGCTACTAGTCTTCAGTGGGTCCGTTGACGATCACGAGAAACACCTGGCACCTGTGTTCCTGCGACTTTGAGAATTTGGCCTTAAACTGTCCCCTACCAAACTCAAACTGGGGCACGAGTTCCTATAATTTTTGGGTCACCTAATTCCAGCTGACGGCGTACGCCCCGATCTTGAAATTCAGGCAAACAGGACCATAGCATTTCCCAAAGACAGTGGAGTAGGTAGAATCTTAGGAGTCCTAAGCTATTATAGACGATTTGTTTCCTTCATGGCCAGCGTGAAAAAAAAAAAAAACTCTTTGGTGAGGAAAGGATGCTCATTTCAAGTCTCTCACACCATAGTGGCAGATATACCAGAGTGGATAAACCTCCTACAGGCAGCCCAACTTCTAGCCTTCAACTTGCCGTTCGAGATCACTACTCATGTAGACGAACTTGCACTAGGATCTGTTCTGCCCCTACAACGCGACGGTGGAGATCGGCCAGTAGCATTTGCCAAGAGGAAACTCACTCCTGCAGAGACAAGATCTGCCCTTACAACGCGACGGTGGAGATCGGCCAGTAGCATTTGCCAAGAGGAAACTCACTTCTGCAGAGACAAGATCTGCCCTTACAACGCGACGGTGGAGATCGGCCAGTAGCATTTGCCAAGAGGAAACTCACTCCTGCAGAGACAAGATCTGCCCTTACAACGCGACGGTGGAGATCGGCCAGTAGCATTTGCCAAGAGGAAACTCACTCCTGCAGAGACAAGATCTGCCCCTACAACGCGACGGTGGAGATCGGCCAGTAGCATTTGCCAAGAGGAAACTCACTCCTGCAGAGACAAGATCTGCCCCTACAACGCGACGGTGGAGGTCGGCCAGTAGCATTTGCCAAGAGGAAACTCACTCCTGCAGAGACAAGATCTGCCCCAACAACGCGACGGTGGAGATCGGCCAGTAGCATTTGCCAAGAGGAAACTCACTCCTGCAGAGACAAGATCTGCCCCTACAACGCGACGGTGGAGATCGGCCAGTAGCATTTGCCAAGAGGAAACTCACTCCTGCAGAGACACACTGGAACGTGAGTTACTAGCGGTAGTGTGGGCGATCACCCATTTTCACCGCTACGTTTTTAGAACCACCTTCCAGTCCAACCGTAAGCCACTTAAGTGGGTCACATCACATAAACAATGATCCTTCTTAGTCGACAGATGGAAGTATTATCTCGCACAATACTCCTTCCGAGTCGTACACCCCGGATAAGGAAAATGTTTTAGCGGACTGGGTGTCGACGAGCCTCTCAGAACATCCTATTTCCCCCCAGAGGATGGCCCGTCATCGCCACTAGTCAATTTCTTCCATAACTGGATTCCCATGGAGGATGCAGTGACCGCCGCTGAGGTCAGAGCACTGTATGGTGGGAAACAGGACAACGGAACTAGAGGATATAGACGACATTGTTGTGCTGCGTCGAGGTCACTACAGATTCTGTATGGCAGGAAAAAACGAGATGTACAAGAAGCCTTATTGAAAACCCAGCCTTCAGTGGGTGACGAGACCATCATTCGCGTCCTCGAGTAGGATTCCACTCCGGGGGTTATTACATACCTTTATGTTGGAAACGCAGGCCTCTGGAATCGCATCTCCGCCCTGTTGAGGATTGGCCAAGATTGCAGATTTGCGCGTTGCAGTCGCCTTGGCGAACGAATAGAAGACCCCCCGAGCCGCGGGAAGAACTCACCGTCGCGTACCATCAAGGGAAGACTAACCATCGAGGCAGAAACAAAGACTCTCGCGGCACTACGAAGGCTCTGCGTCACGCCAGACATGCGGCGTTCAGTCAAGTGGGTTCTTGGAGTGTCAGACGATGAAATATATTCGAGGACCGCCCCACGTTGAGCAGGAACACCTACCAAACCCAGATGATCCCCTCACATCCGACCAGGCGGACACATTCACATGGAAAGGGCGTTCGTGGGTGACCCTGATAGACATCTTTAGTAAGGTGGCAATGGCGATAGAAATGAGCCAGAAATCTGCGAAAGCAATGTCAAGCTGGCATTGCTCCACTGAGCTTAGGTTCATGGAATTCCTGCATCCCTCGTTACTGATGGAAGGTGAGAGTTCACTAATAAGACAGTCCAGGATCTTTTGAAATTCTGGGATACGTGGCTTCACACAACAACCCTAGGCAGTCTGAGTGATAGAATGACTACACGGAACCCTCTCTGCACACCTCCTGGATGCTGTCCCTTAGTATCCCTAGGACAAAGCCAAGGCCTGCAGTCGTAGCATATAACCATCCTGTCCAAGCTAATATGGGTCTCACGCTGCTGTAAGTGTTATTTGGAGTGCGATCCTTCCGCAAAGCGGGCTTGCTCAGCAGCATCCAGAGATTAATACGATTTGGGGCATATCGGTCGAGACATGCTTATACCAGAAATCGAATTGAGGATGAAAAGCGGAGGAGATTGGCAAGAGCTAAGGACTGGCTCCGTGGCCCCGACGTCCCACCGGGAAATATCGTTTATAGGAGGATCCCATCATACAGAAAAAATCTGGCGGAACTTCCGACGGACCCTACCACCATCCGGGAGCACAACATCGTTACCATGCAGGACGTATAGTACCCAAACGCCGTAAAGTATGCCACGTCGAGCAGTTATAAAAGACACGGGCATACGGTGCAGTCACCGACGGAGAACACTGCTAGCAGATTCTAGTAGATTATTTTTTGTCAGAAAGGTTGGATGCTAAAGTATTCCGTACTGTGTAACCATAATATATCAATTGTAATTAGCAAAGGGATTCTGTTTTCATTTTCATTTAATTCTATCATGCTTGTACGAACAAGGTATTGTTCATACAAGAATGTTATATGTTTCCTTGTCTTTATGTGCAAATGTGATTATATAATTTCCTTTGTTCTTTGTTTTTTTTTTTTCATTCTTTTTCTCATTCTTTTTCTTATGTATGAGTTCCTAGATGCTCCAGGAACTGAAGGGGGCTGTACGGGAGATAAGCTGCCTTATCTGTAATACAGCCAGTTGTTAAGAAGTATTCTTGCAAATAGTTTGTTTCCCAGTGTCCGATTGTGTTTTTTTTTTTTTAAACTTCTTTGAAGCTTATATATATATATATATATATATATATATATATATATATATATATATATATATATATATATATATATATATATACAAAAAAAAAGGTAAAATTTAAACAACAGTTATTTTCGTTATCTATGAGTTGTGAAATTTTCCATTAGTTGTATAGGTTAGTTCAACTTACCACTCAACTCCCCAGTATTTGTCTATTAGTTGTATAGGTTAGTTCAACTTACCACTCAACTCCCCAGTATTTGTCTATTAGTTGTATAGGTTAGTTCAACTTACCACTCAACTCCCCAGTATTTGTCTATTAGTTGTATAGGTTAGTTCAACTTACCACTCAACTCCCCAGTATTTTCTATTAGTTGTATAGGTTAGTTCAACTTACCACTCAACTCCCCAGTATTTTCTATTAGTTGTATAGGTTAGTTCAACTTACCACTCAACTCCCCAGTATTTGTCTATTAGTTGTATAGGTTAGTTCAACTTACCACTCAACTCCCCAGTATTTTCTATTAGTTGTATAGGTTAGTTCAACTTACCACTCAACTCCCCAGTATTTGTCTATTAGTTGTACAGGTTAGTTCAACTTACCACTCAACTCCCCAGTATTTTCTATTAGTTGTATAGGTTAGTTCAACTTACCACTCAACTCCCCAGTATTTGTCTATTAGTTGTATAGGTTAGTTCAACTTACCACTCAACTCCCCAGTATTTGTCTATTAGTTGTATAGGTTAGTTCAACTTACCACTCAACTCCCCAGTATTTGTCTATTAGTTGTATAGGTTAGTTCAACTTACCACTCAACTCCCCAGTATTTTCTATTAGTTGTATAGGTTAGTTCAACTTACCACTCAACTCCCCAGTATTTGTCTATTAGTTGTACAGGTTAGTTCAACTTACCACTCAACTCCCCAGTATTTTCTATTAGTTGTATAGGTTAGTTCAACTTACCACTCAACTCCCCAGTATTTGTCTATTAGTTGTATAGGTTAGTTCAACTTACCACTCAACTCCCCAGTATTTGTCTATTAGTTGTATAGGTTAGTTCAACTTACCACTCAACTCCCCAGTATTTGTCTATTAGTTGTATAGGTTAGTTCAACTTACCACTCAACTCCCCAGTATTTGTCTATTAGTTGTATAGGTTAGTTCAACTTACCACTCAACTCCCCAGTATTTGTCTATTAGTTGTATAGGTTAGTTCAACTTACCACTCAACTCCCCAGTATTTGTCTATTGCATCTACCAACAGCTGGAATCCAGCGTATACATAATGACGATTAATGAATAAACTGTCGGTGAAGGAATATCCAGCAAATTCTCGTTTTGAGAAAACTCCTCTCTCCTCTAAGACCTTCGCCATCCCGTGATATCTGCCAAGACTCTTGAGGACTAGGATGCTGTGATCCATGTCGCACGTATCCTTCCTGGGCATCATTCGGAATCCGCTAGTCTGCAACAATGTCAGTATACAAGTCTCAAATCGTATCTTTCGTTTCAAGTCATCAAGCCGATACTGGGTGGCAACCTGTAGATAGCCCGGCGCTAATGGCCAAGTTGTAGATGCGCCGTAAAAAAAAAAAAAAAAAAAAAAAAAAAAAAAAAAAAAAAAAAAAAAAAAAAAAAAAAAAAAAAAAAAAAAAAAAAAATCAAGCCGATACTACCAAAACTGAAGTCTAAAACCTAGAATCGCCGATCAAGCTGGACTTGGGATCAAATGCGGTAAAATAAGAAGATTAGCACGTTGGCTTCGGTACGGGACATATTTCACTGATGTACGGCGGACAAAATAGCCCAACACCCTTAACTTACGATAGCTGTAACTTGCAAAAAAATTAATAAATCATTGTCCAATAGATGCACAGAAATTAAACAAAGTATTAGAAATTACGGGACAGATATGTCCCGTAAAAAAAAAATAAAAAAAAAAATCAGTCCCGTAACAGGCCACAAGGGCCCAGTGGGGCAGATACTGTAGAGGTATCTGATTCTTGACCATACGGCACACTAGGGAGAAAGTGTGGTCAACACTATGCTCCGGCCGCCTGATTTTCCCCTTGGCTGTTTCGACTGCTAGAGTCATTAGCACCCAAGGTACCCATTATTAATTAAATGAATTAAAGGCTGGGTGAGCCTAGGGACGATCTGGGACCCCAAATCCAACCCTCGAACGGCAGCACTAGAAGAAAAAATCTTTAGTGCGCGCTCGGGTTTTGAACCTGGTCCTCCAGTTCATTAGTCGAGTGCTCTACCACTGACCTAACCTCGCCCCCAGATATGTCCCGTAACGTACTCTAAATAACGAAATCGGCATACGGGACTGCAGTGTCCCGTACCCAACCTTATAAAAAAGTTGAAAACGTGTATACGCTTTGTGCAGAGTATGTAGGGAATCCGGGTTACTGCCTAAATTATTTTAATATGGACCATGAAGCCCAATCAATTAAGTCAGGTTTTTAGACAGTTTTTTTTTAAATTATAATTGTTGCTTTGTTTCACTTATTCGATAAGCCTTGTTAAAAGCTGGAACTCGTGCAAACAATTTCATTTATATTTCACTTGATCCTTACAATTTCTGTAAATATATTGGCTAGGTTTCATCAGTGTGCACTGTCCCTAAATATTATAAATTTGTCTTTATAGTTGTGTTAAATATTCAACTTTGCGTGTTTTATGTAAAGATTTTCTCAGTGTCTATTTTCAAGTTGATGTGTTTCAGAAACAGTTCTTGTTTGAGCATGAATCCATACCAGAGTAGGGCACAAATCAACTAAATGATTGAGCAATCGATGAAATTTTACTTATGACTAATCAATCATAGGATAAAATAAGTTAATCACAACTCGAGTTAATCATCAATCATAGGTCATACTAATCATATGTGAAGTCATCAATCAATCATTACTCGTCAATAATTGATAGTCTGTACTAATGATTGACATGACTAACGTTGTAAATACTTTTAGTATTAGACTAATACCAACTTGTTTACACATATTATCTATACATTGGGCTTTGGAATTCCTTCATGAACCAGTTAATCATCAATCATAAATCAAAGCATTTTTAGTCTTTAATCATTTATCTGAGTAAGGTTAGTCCGTAATCATCAATCATTAGTCAAAGCATGTTTAATCATTAATCATCAATCATAGGCTAGAAAGCAGTTAGTCGTCATGGAGAAATATGATTGATCAATCATCAATCGTTAATCCTATTACTCATTCAATCATTAGTCATTAGTACTGCAATTAATCACAGTTTGCCCTTCTCTGTAACTTACCTGTAGATCTTCTAGAATTATTGCTGAATATGGAACATAATGCAGCATTTTACAAAAGAAAACTTCTCTCGAGTCTTCAAACTCTTCCATTAAAGCTTCCATTTCATCGATAACAGTCGCATAAAACTATAAAAACAAAAAAAAAGACTTATTTTGTTATATTTTCAATAAATTGTGTTGATTATTTATTTATGTGCGTAAATGGAGGGAGGCTTGGAAGGCACATGGACCTTGGAAGGCACATGGACCTTCAAGGCACATGGACCTTGGAAGGCACATGGACCTTGGAAGGCACATGGACCTTGGAAGGCACATGGACCTTCAAGGCACATGGACCTTCAAGGCACATGGGGACCTTGGAAGGCACATGGACCTCAAGTACCAGAACCACCAGCTTCAAGTTGTGAACAGGTTTACATATCTAGGCGTACCTTTCTCGATGTCAGGGAAGTTCTCGCAAGCAGCAGACCAGTTTGTTGCAAAATGTGCCATAGCAAATGGAGTAGTGCTCAAGATATTGGGAAGGTCTAAATCGGACACATGGGAAACAAAAAAAAACTTTTTGAAGCTATTTCAGAAAGCACTCTATTGTTTACAGCAGAAATTTGGGGACCCCAGTACGCCGGAAAAATTGAAAGTGGCCAGCTTTTATATTTTAAGACTCCTACATCTTCCAAGGAACACACCCAGTAGCTATGTGCGACTTGAAACCGGTCGAATCCATCTTAAGCATAAGATTTTCCAAAGGATGCTTAACTGGTGGCAGCACCTGTTAACACTACCTAAAACTGACCTTTCAAAAGCCTGTTATTTGGCACTGATTAAAATTGGTGAGGCCTATGCAATGCCATTTAACTGAACCCAGGAGATGAGATTTTATTTATCGGCAGTTGGATGTGAAGATACATGGCAAAAACAAATAATTTTGAACAAGCAACAGATGGGTGAAATTATAGAAAAATCCAAAAATCACTATTTTTCTCTGGATGTGGAGGCAGTAACAAAAAGCTCTTATAGCCACGTGTACAGGAACCTTAGTTCATATAGCTGTGAAGGAGAGCAGTACTTATATTTGACAATACATATAGAAAAGCTTCGTCTCCTAGCACAACTCAGGTTATCTAACACAAAGCAAAGCAAAATATACATCCAAGGCAATAATTATGTTTTTAATATAGATCAAATATGCCCACTATGCAATATAGGAAAAAATACAATAGCACACTTAATTACTGAATGCAAAATTCTCAAGCCATGGAAAAGGAGCAACCCCACCGCTAATAACCAGGAATCCACCCAACTTGTTGATCTCTTATCCCCCAACACCCTAGAACAGCTGAATGACTTTAGCCACCAGAGTCTTCGATATCTACAAGCTAGGAAGACTCTTCTAGGCTGAAATCAGTGCCAACCCTTAAAGTGTTTCCTTTAAAGTCGCCTAATTCGATGCTTATTATATATTATTTATATTTATTTACAAGGATTATCATATTATTTTACAAGAACAATTATATTATTTTACAAGCATTATTATTATTTGTTCTCACATAAAAAGCCATTTCTTATCTTAATAATTTGATGTATTTTTGTTGTGTTATCATTATTATTATGGAAATTTAAATTTAATTCTGTTTGCCAACTCCTTGCTGTAAGTTTTTGTACTTAAAAGCAATAAACACATTCATTCATTCATTATTTATGTGCGTACTTAAAAAATAAAAACTTATTTCACAAACTATCACAATACAAATGGCTGACACTAGTTTAATTAATTAGGAATTGTGATTCTAAATCAGGCCAATCACTTCCGATTTGCAGTACGACTTCCGAAGTCGGATTGTGAATAGGTTTGTTGGATTAGTGAAAGTCTAGTTGGACGAGTCGGAACATTTAGAGGGACGACTCGAAGGTCCGACATCCGACTGGCTACGGAGCGTGAGTCGGATCAAAGTCGTCCAACTTAGCTCAGTCAGTGCTCGACCTTCGGTCTGCACTCGATACATACTTCGGCTCGTGAGCAAAATACACAGTCCTGAAAACAGACTAGTACTAAAGTTGTATCGCTAGTTGCAGAGCAAGTCGGAGTGTGAGTGGAGTCGACTATCCAACTAGTAGTCCTTCTAAGGGGGCACCTTCATTGGTCCCGATCCGATAGCCACCGACTGTCGGAAGAAAAACAAACACAAGCATCTCAATGGAGGTGCCTACATTAGTCCCGATCCGAAGGCCACCGATTCTCGGCCGTTCAAACTTGTTTGTCCGCCACCAATGACGGAAAATGGCGCCAAACCACATATTGTGTATCAAAAAAGTTTACAGCCTTTACATCTTCAATGCTTGATTTCAATGCATTTTTCTAAAATGAAAGCTAATAAAATTTAGAAATTTTTTTTCAATTCACATTTTTGTTTCCCTTGTTTATTAAATTACGTACAAAGTTGTTTATAACTATCCAATGACAATAACCTTCCATTGCTTATAACCTTCTATCTACCTTCCCTATTAATAATTTTAAAATATGAATACTAATGCTTCTCTTATCGCAGTGTAACAGTTAAAAATTAACTCCTACACTAAGATTTATTTTTTCTGGACTGATATACTTCCAGAAGATTGATTGGCCTCTCAATTCCTCCTTCATACCTCCAACATTCAACCTAATCCAAGGTTTCTATGCTTATTAAGTGGTATTTCTTAAATTAATCACACATTTACACTTACTACGAGGTCAATACTGACGAGCTGAGACTAGATCGGATCGGATCGGGAGAAATACGGTTCCATGTAGGTGTGCAACCTTAGTCGGACTACAAATCGGAACGTGGATTCTAATTTTCCTACTAATAAGAAATTTTGAAGATATTGTAATAAAGAATATTGTATAAAGAAATTTTGAAATTTTAAATTAGCAAGTTCTATATTTAATGATTTGTTCTTAAATTGCAGTTTTGCAGTTTCGAATTGCCAAAGAGCATACCGAAATGTTCTAATTATATAATTTCCCGAAAGTCTGAAGTTGTCTTGAAGATCCCGACAATTCCTAGACTCCATGTCCCCTTTGTGGCAAAATATTTGCATCTTTTCAGGACAAAATTATTTCTTTTAAGGCGATTTTAAGCTAATTTGCTTGCTGAAAATGATGCAAATTATGGATTATGTAGATATTATTCTTGAAAATGTTGCATTACCTTCAATTCTCGTACGAACAACTCTCCATCCTCTATTATTTCCCTTGAATGTCTCAAAAGCGGCATTTTCTTTAGAATAGCGCTCCTGGTGGCAATCCTTCCACTTCCCAGGACCACCTTCATCCTGACCCTGGAAATAACTGATCCGTAATTCTCTCCGGTTCCGAACATCCCGACTTCTTCCCAGCTGATTATTCTCTTGACAGCTTTAGATTCTTCGAACCGTTGCATGATAGTCTCAAGCACTTCGTTACTAGGCTCCATTACAATAACCTAAATACATATACTTGTGTATAGAAAATAAATTTAGGGTCTTTTTTACTTTACCCACGCCAGTTACTTTTATTACTAAAACAGTTATTTATCGTATCATTAAGTTAATAGTTATGAAGAACAGATGTTTAAACTAATAATTAGTTTTAGTCAGAACTCCGTACTTTTGTAATGTTCTGTACGCTACTTCTTCCGATTTCAACACACGACTCAGTTTAATCAAATTCATTATTTGACAACTACAACACAGCACAACAAACACAACTTCAACGTTTCTTATAATCTATAACCTCTTTTTATGTATAAACTTTATGTAGCCTAGCAACACCTGTTACAATATTGTAACAAAATATTATGAGGTTATTCTAAAAAGTAACTGGCGTGGGTAAAGTAAAAAAAAAAAAAAAATCAGGCCCGTAACAGGCCACGAGGGCCCTGAGGGGCAGATACTATAGAGGTATCTGATTCATGAGCATACGGCACACTAGGGATATAGTGTGGTCAATACTATGATCCGGCAGCCTGATTTTCTCCATGGCTGCTTCGACTGCTAGAGTCATTAGCACCAACCAAGGTACCCATTATTAAATTAATTAAAGGCTGGATTGGCCTCGGGACGGTCAAGGAGGCCGAATTCAACTCATGAACGAAGACACTAGAAGAAAAAATCTTTAGTGCTTGCTCGGGATTTGAACTCAGGCCTCCAGCTTATTACTCCAGTGCTCTACCACTGAGCTAACCTCGCCCCCAGGGTAAAGTAAAAAATACCCTAAATTTAACTTAGCCAGATATAAATTTATCATGTAACTTGCTACAAAAAAAAACTCATAGTCTATTAGATGCACAGAAATTAAACAAATTATTATAAAGTACGGGACAGATACATCCCGTAACGTACACTAATGAACGAAAATCGGCACATGGGACACCAGTGTCCCATACCAAGCCTGATACATCCCGTAACGTACACTAATGAACGAAAATCGGCACATGGGACACCAGTGTCCCGTACCAAGCCTGATACATCCCGTAATGTACACTAATGAACGAAAATCGGCACATGGGACACCAGTGTCCCGTACCAAGCCTGATACATCCCGTAATGTACACTAATGAACGAAAATCGGCACATGGGTACCAAGCCTGATAAAAACTTCTATACATTTTGTTCACGGTTTGAAGGGAATCTTTGTCACTCCCTAAATTGTTTTAATATTGAACATAAAGCCAAATCGAACAATTAAGTCAGGTTTTTTAAAAATAAATATTTTAATTATAATGTTTTCTTAGGGTGGTAACGTATAGATAACCCGTCCTAAAATTCTTAGTTAATAATAAATGGACATTAAAATTGTTTGTAAATGGACAAATACACTTGTTCAAACAATTTTTTTAATATCTAACTTGATCCTTACGATTTATGTATATATTTGTAAATTTTGAGAATATAACATAGGTACATATTTTGCATTATCAAGTACTCATTTGTTCATGGGCATATATATAAAAATTTCGGGGAGGGCTGTGAAAATTTCGGGGGGGCTGGGTCCATTTCCGGGGTATGGAATACTGACAATTTAGAACTTGGAATATTTTTAACCGACTACAACAAAAATAAAATATTTTTTATGAACTGAGTAATCTTATTTTATTTATTTTTAAAGGTTTTATGACACATTTTTACCATAAACTCAGAATTTCGGGGGGGGGGGGCTGCAGTCCCCATAGTGCCCCCCTTAAATACGCCCATGCATTTGTTTGTTATCTAATCCCACTCCTACTTCAAAGTATCATATAACATCCAGTAACAAAAATATAAAGCAATAGCCTTCAGACATTTTTTTTTCTTCGTGAGATGTATATATATATATATATGTACAGATGTTTACGGGACACATTTGTTCCGTACCGCTCAGCAGTCGGAATCCGTTTGGGACACATGAGTCCCGTACCTTGACTACGACGAATCACTGAAATTTCGTGCCGAAGCCAACGTGTTAATTAGTATAGTACCACGCATACACAAAACTCTGCAAGGAAAAGAGCAGAACTATTTATGTCTTTATTTTATTTATATAGGTTATTTTAAGCAAATTATTCAGGAATGCACTCGACATTATCTAAATTCTGAGGGGTTAAGTACTTAGTTATGCAGCTCCTGCGTGACGGACTTTTTTTTTTTTATACAGATTGGAAGATACTAGAATTATACAAGTCAATACTAAAAATGTGTTGTATTTACCTATTATACTGTAGTTAGGAATTCCAGAATGGCAGTACAACTAGAATTATGCAAGTCAATACTAAAAATGTGTTGTATTTACCTGTTATACTGTAGTTAGGAATTCCAGAATGGCAGTACAACTAGAATTATGCAAGTCAATACTAAAAATGTGTTGTATTTACCTGTTATACTGTAGTTAGGAATTCCAGAATGGCAGTACAACTAGAATTATGCAAGTCAATACTAAAAATGTGTTGTATTTACCTATTATACTGTAGTTAGGAATTCCAGAATGGCAGTACAACTGGAATTATGCAAGACAATACTAAAAATGTGTTGTATTTACCTATTATACTGTAGTTAGGAATTCCAGAATGGCAGTACAACTAGAATTATGCAAGTCAATACTAAAAATGTGTTGTATTTACCTATTATACTGTAGTTAGGAATTCCAGAATGGCAGTACAACTAGAATTATGCAAGACAATACTAAAAATGTGTTGTATTTACCTATTATACTGTAGTTAGGAATTCCAGAATGGCAGTACAACTAGAATTATGCAAGTCAATACTAAAAATGTGTTGTATTTACCTGTTATACTGTAGTTAGGAATTCCAGAATGGCAGTACAACTAGAATTATGCAAGTCAATACTAAAAATGTGTTGTATTTACCTGTTATACTGTAGTTAGGAATTCCAGAATGGCAGTACAACTAGAATTATGCAAGTCAATACTAAAAATGTGTTGTATTTACCTGTTATACTGTAGTTAGGAATTCCAGAATGGCAGTACAACTAGAATTATGCAAGTCAATACTAAAAATGTGTTGTATTTACCTATTATACTGTAGTTAGGAATTCCAGAATGGCAGTACAACTAGAATTATGCAAGTCAATACTAAAAAGGTGTTGTATTTACCTGTTATACTGTAGTTAGGAATTCCAGAATGGCAGTACAACTAGAATTATGCAAGTCAATACTAAAAATGTGTTGTATTTACCTATTATACTGTAGTTAGGAATTCCAGAATGGCAGTACAACTAGAATTATGCAAGTCAATACTAAAAATGTGTTGTATTTACCTATTATACTGTAGTTAGGAATTCCAGAATGGCAGTACAACTAGAATTATGCAAGTCAATACTAAAAAGGTGTTGTATTTACCTATTATACTGTAGTTAGGAATTCCAGAATGGCAGTACAACTAGAATTATGCAAGTCAATACTAAAAATGTGTTGTATTTACCTATTATACTGTAGTTAGGAATTCCAGAATGGCAGTACAACTAGAATTATGCAAGTCAATACTAAAAATGTGTTGTATTTACCTATTATACTGTAGTTAGGAATTCCAGAATGGCAGTACAACTAGAATTATGCAAGTCAATACTAAAAATGTGTTGTATTTACCTATTATACTGTAGTTAGGAATTCCAGAATGGCAGTACAACTAGAATTATGCAAGTCAATACTAAAAATGTGTTGTATTTACCTATTATACTGTAGTTAGGAATTCCAGAATGGCAGTACAACTAGAATTATGCAAGTCAATACTAAAAATGTGTTGTATTTACCTGTTATACTGTAGTTAGGAATTCCAGAATGGCAGTACAACTAGAATTATGCAAGTCAATACTAAAAATGTGTTGTATTTACCTATTATACTGTAGTTAGGAATTCCAGAATGGCAGTACAACTAGAATTATGCAAGTCAATACTAAAAAGGTGTTGTATTTACCTGTTATACTGTAGTTAGGAATTCCAGAATGGCAGTACAACTAGAATTATGCAAGTCAATACTAAAAATGTGTTGTATTTACCTGTTATACTGTAGTTAGGAATTCCAGAATGGCAGTACAACTAGAATTATGCAAGACAATACTAAAAATGTGTTGTATTTACCTATTATACTGTAGTTAGGAATTCCAGAATGGCAGTACAACTAGAATTATGCAAGTCAATACTAAAAATGTGTTGTATTTACCTATTATACTGTAGTTAGGAATTCCAGAATGGCAGTACAACTAGAATTACCTTATCTAGTTATGGTATTGTTATTTATAAGTTCCCGAAACGACTTAGCCCCTCATTAAACAAATTTTATGTACAATTGTAATTATTTTTAATTAGTTCAGATAATATTAATGATGGAACTAGTTGTAAACCAATAGTTGTTTTAGTACTATCTTCTTCGAAAGGCCGGCCACACACGTTCCGGTATACCGGAGAGGTATACCTGCACAGGTGACCTGCGCAGGTAAACAAGAGCGGGTGTGACGGCCCTTCCAGTATACCTGTGCAGGCGTAGCGACTTGTACAGGTATACCGGAGAAGAATCAAAATTCAATTATTTTTACCTGCACAGGCGTGAGGTTAGTTGTGACAAATACTCTGATTATAGAGCTTGGTGTTGTGATTAACTTACAGTCTATTCTCTGCACTCGGTGTCATGGGCGTCGATAAGGGGGGGCTGAGGGGGCTGCAGCCCCCCCCCCCGAAATTTTGATGTGATCGGTAAAAATTTCATAAAAACCTTAAAAATAATTTAAATAAGATCATTTAGTTCATAGAACATATTCTATTTTGAGTGTAATAGCGTTTAGATTTTAGATTTTAGAAAACAAGGAGCCCGGCTAACCGAGGAACCGCACCGAGACCTACAAGACCTATTGTGCCACCTGACGTGTCGTTCTGTTACAATGCCAGACCCGTATCAGAGATGAACTTCCTTAACGTTGTGATGTTCAGCTCCGCTGTCCTCCTTGGATCATCAATCATCGCAGTCCCGAAGTGCAGATACCTCTTGGCTGCCAGTGTCGTGCATCTGCATACAATATGGTATGGGGTCTCGTCGTCCTCAGACCACAATATGCACCATGTTGTATTGGTGAGTCCCATGGAGTAGAGGTGTCTCCGTAGTTCCCAGTGCCCTGTAAGTAGGGCTGTCAGTAGTTTCACCTTGCTTCTACATAGATTAAGCAGTGAATCCGTTCTTTTCTTATCCGCAAAGACCATAAATTGCTTCGCCTGTCTCTGGGTAGCACTTCTGCTCCATTTCCTCTTGTGTTCAGCTTCAGCCCACCTACGGATGCTCAATCTGGCAACAGCCGGTGCAATTCCACATATTGGCTCTTGTGAGAGAGGTGTCATGGATGCTCCTATGTTAGCCAATTCATAAGCCTTCTCATTCCCAGGTATGCCAGAATGCCCTGGTACCCACTCTAGTTTGACCCCGTTTTTCCTGCCTAGATTATTCAGGCTATCCTTACACTCCTGTACGACCTTAGATTTTATTCTGTTTGCAGCTAATGCCCTTATAGCGGCTTGGCTGTCCGAGAATATTGTAAAGCGTTTGTCTCTAGGACTTCCGCTGTTCATGATGTCCGCACACATATTAATGGCCAATACCTCAGCTTGAAACACTGTAGCATAATTGCCAAGTGGTATATTGAGACTGTGTGTGGTATTCTGAATCCACGCCCCTGCTCCTGTACCTAGTTCAGTTTTCGAGCCGTCGGTAAATCCATAGCTGTCTACCCGGCTTTGTATCATTTTATGTCCCATCGCCTCCTCTCTTGTTTTGATTATTGTAACAAAATTTGAGCTGAAGGTTATCTGGTCTTGGTAGTCCGAAGGCATGCAGAGAATTGGTTCCTGCAGATTCCTCCGGATAATATCACAGTGTGCACTAAACGTTGGACATGGTTTCTGTCCCAATATGCTGAACTTATATGCCGTATGTCTAGCCGTTTCTTCAATAAAAATCTCTATTGGCCTTAGGTTAAGCAGGATCTCCATAGCCCCCGTGGGGGTGGAGCCCATTGCGCCTGTAATCATCAGGCAAGCCATCCTTTGCGGAGAGCCTAGTATTCTCTTATTGATTGTAGTGTCGCAGCGATGCCACCACACTATTGCTCCATACGTAATTATCGGTCTCACAATCGCAGTGTAGCTCCATTGCATAGCCTTGGGGGTTATGCCCCAGTTGTTCCCAACAACTCTCCTGCATGCCCACAGGGTCCGTGTGGCCTTATTGGCTGTGTTGTGGATGTGCTCCTTCCAGTTAAGTTTCGAGTCCAAGGTGACTCCTAAATATTTTACTGTACTGGAATAATTTAAATTGCTGCCTGCAAGCCTCGGTGTACCTAGTCCCTCCACTTTCCTTCTTGTTGTGAAGGGTACCAGTGTGATCTTCTGCGGGTTGATCTTAAGATGTTTATCCCTGCACCATTCGTCCACAATGCGTAGTGCTGCATCGAGCAGTTCAGCTAGAGTAGGTAGTACCTTCCCCGCCACTGTAATCACCAGGTCATCAGCATACGCCTGTACGTTAAATCCCTGATCCTTGAGTCTTGTCAGCAGTGTATCTACCACCATACACCACAACAGAGGTGATAAGACTCCCCCCTGGGGGCAGCCTGTCCTTGGTTTAATGTGTTTACAGTAAGTTCCCTCTAACAGTCTTATGTTACGATCTCTCAAAAGGGTTACCGTCCAGTCTGTTAAGAATTCCTCTACTTTTCTGCTGACCATGGCGTCTCTTACCGCCGCGATGGGAGTTTTATCAAAAGCTCCCTCCACGTCTAGAAATGCACATAGTGCTGTCTCCTTGTACTGTACAATCCAGCTTGCACACCAGATCATGTAGTGCTAATTCGCACGATTTGCCTGTCTGATATGCGTACTGTTGCTTGTCTAGAGGATTATGTCTTAACGCAGTGATGTGTCTGTCTATGATCTTCTCTAGTGTTTTAAGTAAGAAAGATGATAGACATATCGGCCTGTAGTCCTTTGCATACAGGTGTGACGCTCTTCCTGGTTTGGGGATAAAGCACAGTCTGGCTACTCTCCAGTTCCGTGGTATGTAGCCTAGTACAAGACTACTTCTGAAGAGCGTAATGAGTGCTGATAAAAGTATCTCCAACCCTTGTTGCAAAAAGGCAGGATAGATCCCATCTATTCCCGGTGATTTGTATGGACTGAAGGTCCTGATGGCCCATCTGACGTGAGCCGCTCTCACTACCTCCTTTCCACGTTTCCATACCTCCGGTTTACCTCTCCTGACTGGACAATCATTGTCATCCGGATTAACCAGCTCGCTGTCAGGAAAGTGTGTCGCAAGTATGTAGTCCAGGGATTCCTCGGCTGACTCCGTGAAACCCTCTTCTTTCTTCACAGTCCCCATATTTTTCGTAGGACTTTTCGCGAGTATCTTGTGGAGTCTTGAGTATTCCGTTATACATCCCACCTCAGAGCAGAATTTCCTCCAGGCCTCTCTCTTCGCTTTCCTCACGGCAGCGGTGTACTGTGCCATTTTCTTCCTGTACTCCTCCCAGGACCCCTTCCTTTTAGCCTTATTAAAGAGTCTTCTCGTCTCCCTCCGGAGCTGTGATAGGTCTTTTTCCACCATGTGGAATTACTGTTATTGTTCTGAACCTTCCCAACACAGCTATCTTCATACGCCTTGATAACAGCTTCCGTGAGAAAATTGTTCATAACCTCTAGTTCAAGACAAGTGTTAACCCTCTGTGGACAGCTATCCATCCTACAGGCTAGAATTTCCCTATACCGATCCCAGTCAGTGTATCTTGGATTTCTTAGGATAAGAGCTACAGGCCCTTCCCCATCTAACCTATATGTAATATACCTGTGATCTGAACCCGAAACTTCCTCCTCTACCCTCCAGTTCCTGATCACCGTTGTTAACCACCTAGTAGCAAGGGTAATATCAATGACTTCCCTCCTATTCTTAATTATGAAGGTTGGCTCATTACCTTTATTGACAACGTGCAAGTCATTATTCATAATATATTCTAATAGTAACTCACCTCTAGGATTACAATTAGTACTTCCCCAGATTGTGTGGTGTGCATTTGCGTCGCATCCTACCAGACACTGCAGTCCTCTCCTCCTACAGTGTTCCACGGCGCTCCGCATTCTCTCTCCAGGTGGATTGCACTGCTCGTATGGGAGGTAGGCCGAGGCCACCACCACTTCTCTCAGCACACCTCCCAGACGAGCAGTCATACTTGCTACACACAGGTCTCTGTAACAGAATTGCCATAGAGGAAAAACATTAAGTCCATTTTTGAACACAATACAGGCCCTGGGATTCGGCTCGTGCCCTGAAATATAACTGTAGCCTTTCCATCCCAAACCCCGTACCTGTCCTTTAAAAACATATGGTTCTTGTATAAGGATAAGATCTAAACCCTTACCTCGTGCATACTGCTCAAGCAAACCAGTAGCCGCTTTGCAGTGGTGCAGATTGACCTGCAGTAGCCTTATCGTCATCAGCGTAAGGTCTCCGACACAGTGGGCTTCCCACTGGAGGTTCGGAGAGGCTCGCTTCCAGGCTCAGCGGGGGAGGGGCCACAAGGACCCACAACCTCCAGCCTAGAAACCTCCCGTTGCCCACAGCTTTCCGCCCTACCGTCCGGACACACTTCCACTGAAGACTTCGGCTCCACCACCGGCGGCTTAGTCTCCTCTGCTTCCTTCTCCCCGTCCTGACCGGCTGGGGTGTCTTCCTCCATGGCCGTGTCCATCTCCTTCTTTTTCTTCAGCAGGGGCTGCAGCACGATCTTGAATACACCGTATCCAAGACGTCCGTTCCTCCTCTCCTGAATTGCGCCCAAGTCGTACTCTGGCAGCTTCACCGTGACGAAGTGTCCCGTTTCCCTCTTCTGCTGATCCAGAACAATCCAGCTCTTGGTATTGCACTTGTTCTGGCAGCCAATCCTCCTCAATAGATCTTGGCTGTCAACCTTTCCTCCAGGCACAAACATACCAGCTCGTACCATGGGTGTCAGTTCGCACAATTCTGCCGTTCTGATCTTGTATTCACCTAGGTCCACCCCAGGCATGTACTTTTTGAGCCATTCCTTTGATTCACTATCAAGACTGTTCACTACAATGGCTCCATCGTCCATGTAGATCCCATCGATCTCAATCTCGATGCTGGTCTCATTATCTCTGTAGTAATCATCCATCCGTTTGATTACTGCATCGTTCAGTACCCTGTAGTGATCCATGGTAAAACCACTCTCGGGGTACTCCGTCGGGATAAGTGCCAGCTTGAAGTCTGACGCAATTCCGGCATAGCTCACCGGTCTTATCATCATCTTCTGCCTCTTCTTTACCACAGGTGAGGGAGTGTTAGAACCTTCTTCGTTCCTGCGCTTTCCTCCAGAGGTCCCAGGTTCCGCCTTATCATCAGCAAGAGCCAGAGCCTTCTTGAGTCTTCTTCTCTGTGCACCTGAGAGTTTCTTCCCTGGTGCAGAGTCTTTTCCTTCTTCAACAGATGTTGACGGCACGGGAGAACCCATGACCAAGTCCCCTACCTCTCTAACTAAATCCGAAAGGAATTCTGTATCTGTGGCAGGTGTTAGTGGATTGTCGAGTACGTTAGTCACCTCGGTAGTTTCATTAATATCATTTGTTTCATCATTTTGCTCTGTCGGTGCCGAAGCCCCCACAGGATCAGGTAAGTTAAGTTTATTTTTATGTTTTTTGGTCATTTAATTCCCACGAGAAGCAAGGGATAAAAAACGTCGCCTGCAACAGAGCCCCGCATGCCACAGGAAGGCTACTTACAATGGGGGGTCGCCCGGTGCCCCAAGGGGTTACCTACTCGCTGCACGTCATGTTTATCCACCCTGTGCCATCCATCCTCTCAGCGTAGGCTGCCGCAACCTTAGGATTGGGTGTTTCTGAAAAAAAAAAACACCACCACCCATGGTAACACTTTCGTCTGGCTTCTCCCCTAGGTCCTGTTCAGCATGGTTGAACCTGAGCTGACATAGCACCAAGGTTCCTAGAAGCACGCAAGCCCCAACACCTGCTCGCCTAGATAGGGTCATCACCAAGGTATGGTACCGAGGTTGGGGGTAATAGCGTTTAAGTTGGCTAAAACTCTTCCAAGATCTAAATTGTTATTCCATACACCGGAAATGGTCTCGGCCCCCCCCCGAAATTTTCCCAGCTCCCTCCGACATTATTTTCTATATACGCCCATGCTCGGTGTGCCAGTGGTTATTTAGAACGTTCCTATACTGTTTACGTTTGTTTACTGTGTTTGACATCCTGTCTGTCCGAAAACGGAACCTCGGAAATTCTCGAGGAATTCATTGAAATTTATCGATCAGACACCTGTTTGTGGCTAGTTAAAAAGCAAGGAATACCATAACCGTACGTTTTCGTATTTTTTGTTGTTTATAGCCACTAACAAACCCCCTAATGCAATGACGTCATCTTGTCGGGTCGCTATTTCTAGACTGTATAAAACCTGCCCGGTTTACCGGAGCGTGTGTGGGCCTGTACAGGTATACCTCTCCAGTATACCGCAACCTTTATGGTCGGCCTAACGCTTACGTTTTGGAGCTCATATGCTTGTAGGTACTAGTTTTATAGGTTTCTTGCCATAGGAAAACGAATGAAACCATTTTTAAGACTATATCTGTAACCGTTTTAGAGAAAAGTGAATTAATATAGTGTTTAAAACTAATTTTCGATCTGGGCATTCAGAAGTTTACTAAATGTCAGTCGGAGGGAAAAAGTGCTTAACTCAACAAAAGGGCTGTACACTCTTTTCATTTATATCTAACATACCGTCACAAAAAAATTTATATCTAACATACCGTCACAAAAAGATTTATATCTAACATACCGTCACAAAAAGATTTATATCTAACATACCGTCACAAAAAGATTTATATCTAACATACCGTCACAAAAAGATTTGTATCTAACATACCGTCACAAAAAGATGCATGAAGTGACTTCTAAATGACATACTTATTAATTGGACACAGAACAATTTATAAATACTTATACAAGCTGGGGTCTCCCCATGGTCTAGTTGCTAACGCCTGTTTCCCATGCGGGGGAGATGGTGGGTTCAATCCCCAACGGTGGCTCAGAAAATTATGATGAGAAAATTCATCGTTGCGACAACAGAACACCACAAAAAATACACCACTTTTATAAATGTGATTGAATTTTAGAAGAAATAAAAACAATTAAAAAAAAGAAAAAAAAATTGGCCCCTTACTGTAAAGGATCTGTTAATCATTGTTCAAGCTATTTTTTTGTAAGAGAGCATGCCATAAAACCAATTAATCCTCCCAGAAACAGCTGAAAAAAACAAAAAAAGTAAGAATGAAATTTGAAACTACTAAAAATTAATTTACATTTCCTTTATGTATGTTTTTTTTTTTTTAAATTTCTGCTTTCCAATGCTATGTGAAATCATTAATGGACTAGAAGAAAATAATTACTTTAAGAATAATTTTTGCTGCCCCAATGATTTGGGGTGATAAAAACACTTATCAATCTATATGTGCTATAAGCGTACTTATCAATCTTTCCAAAATTCATTACAGTTGGTTAAAAAAGGTTTTTGTTTTAATTTGGAAATTGTCGAGGAAAGATGTTGTCCAAAGACAACTACACAACCAATAGAATAAAAATTTTGCGTTTATAATGATTCAATTTTAATTTAATTTTACAATAAAAATAAAATAATAGGAAGTCTGTATTTGATGAAATACCTGATATTTATGGTTATACATCTTGGATGGTAGTACCTTCTTCTTGCTTTATCAAAAGCTCCGCCATATTGTTGGTACCTATATTTAACAAAATAAACTAAATTATAATCAAAAATAAGGGAAGAATGCAACAAAATCACTAAAATTATCAAATAAATCAGAAATTTTGCTTTTAGTCCGAAAAGAATAAATTTAAAATTTGCGAATTAAGATAAACTTACTATATATTTTACTAGGTGGCTACCTAACTGCTATCATTAGTCTATTTTATTTATTACTAGCTGTTACACGGTGTGCCATGCTACACCTACTTTCTGCATCTAGAAAAGCCCAAATAACTAAGAAACCAAATAAGTAATATTAAAATCTAATAACACAAATCTTTAACAGTTGGGGTTCACAGTTTCGAACCTGTGTACTGTTAGTCCTAGACAATTTTAACTTAGCCGATGAAACTCCCTCGATCAAGACCTACATGTGTGCCAAGTTGTGATTTTTATATATATATATATATATATATATATATATATATATAGATTAAAAACTAGAAATATTATTATCTCTCTGTTTGTCTGTACTTGTGAGGGATTGACTATGTACAAGAAGCTACTTCAATAGAAGTAAATAAACATTATGGTCAAATTTAAGAGAAAAAAGTAATATGGAAGTGTACGTTTGGGAGAAAACCTGACGTTGATGTTAAACATCTCGGATACTAATATCTTCTTCTTGCTTTATCAAAACCTCCACCTAATTATCGGTTGCTTTGTTTCCTATACAATAAAATTATTATCAAATATATGAGAATAATCTAACAAATGCTTTAAAAGTATCAAAAGAATTGGAAATTTTGCTTTTAGTCTTAAAAGAATAAATTACAAATTTTGAATAATTAGTTGCATTCAAAACTGTTTTGATGGATGAGTGGCACTTTATAAGAAATGTCGAGGATCAATAATTATTTGTTTATTTTAGTTTCTTGCAACTTTGGCGATTCAACAGCTTCAAGAGAATAAATACAATATATAAAAACAATTCTACATGATGGCCATGTTCTTCGCCATGTGTAGAAGTTTACTTTCATTTCTCACAAAGTTGTATTTATGTCTCTTTTATGTGAGGGGGGATGAAAAAATAAAATAAAATAATAATAATAAAATAAATCAAATAAAATAATAGAAAAATTAAATAAATAGGGTTTAGATTAAGCTATAAAGGTTTACTTCTTTAAGGTAGTTCAATATCTGTATTAAGTAGAGACTGTCATCTGTGAGTAGTTCGTACATGTTTTGGGGATTTCCAAATTATCTCACAAAACCTTTTTCAAAGAAGCAGTTGAAGTAAAAACTATGAGCAGAGTGTTGATCACTTTGGAGGTTTAAATCTGGGACAGTGTTGTAACTCCAAAAATAAAACAATTTGCTAAAAATAAAAATCATGAAGGTTATTGAAAAACTATCAATGTTAGGAATAATAATTGTTCGGTAATTTAAAAAAAAATTAAAAGTCAATGTAAATAAAGTAAAAATATGTTTGAAAGTGCTTTTAATGGTTAAAATTTGTGTTATATTGGAGCAAAAAGTGGCATAAATTGTGCTCATCTAACGAGAAAGATATCTTGTAAAAATAAACTAAATCGTTGCTTCAGGAGCAGGGATTTCTCTAAGCAAATTATTAATCTGTTCATATTGGCTCTTATTTTCTCTTCCTTGAGACAAATCTCGGTAGATATCTTCTATAACTAATGGGGAACATTTATTGAGGGGAAAGAACAAAATATGACTATTCAAAGTAACAAAGTTAACAATAATATTAATAATTCTGGGTGGCCCGGTGGCTGTGAGGTTAAGGCATGAGCACTTAACACTCCGTGCCAACGAATTAACCCTATCCTAGCTAGAAAAGGATGGTAACCTATAGATAACCTATCCTAAAATTCTGAGTTAAGTATAATAGACGTTAAAATTTAAATAAATGAATAAGTTAAATATAATAGTAATAATTGAGTTAGCTGTTCATTACAAATATTTAGGTATTTATTTAAATTTTAACATCCATTATAATTAACTAAGAATTTTAGGACGAGTTACCACCCTTTTCTAGCCAGGATAGGGCTGATACCTACCCCATAGTGGTAATCAAACCCACGACCCTGTTTGTTAGTGCTCACGACTTAACACACATGGCCACCGGGCCACCAACATTACAAATATAAAATGGTATACTTATGTTTATATTGTATGTATATAGGTTATTTCATGAGGACGAGGTTAGCTCAGTGGTAGAGCATTCGACTAATGTAATACAGGACTTTCGTTCAAAACTCGGGCATGGACTGAAGATTTTATCTTCTAGTGTCATAATTTTTGGCCCCAGACCATCCCTAGGCCCACCCAGCCTTTGATTGATTTATAAATGTGTACCTGTAAAGGGGAAAGTCAGACGTATCTCTACAGTATCTGCCAGTCTGGTGCCTTGACGTCTGTTAAGGAACAGATTTATTTTTGCGATAAGTTATTTTAAGCAAATACTTCATAGTAATATAATTATCTTACACAGCTACTGCATTAAAGACTTTTATAAACTGAAAGTTAATGTGAATTAAGTAAATGTCTGAAATAAACTTTTATTATTAATTTTCAACATAACTGCACCTCATTTTTCTATGAAAAATGTAAATTTATTTATTTATTTATTTTTTTTTTTTGTATTTAGAGCCCATCACCAATTGGGCTTTTAACACCAGGCTATCTATAGATTGCCAGCCTTTTATAATAACAAAAGCAAGTGGTAGGTCACCCATTCAGGTACTGGCCACACCCTACGTTGCTTAACTTTGATGATCAACAGAAACCAGTGCATTCAACGTGGCAATGGCCGTTGGCTGTACATATTTTATGTATATTGAAAGCTTTTTCAATAAAGAAATTTTCATTTTAAATTTATTTATTAGTAGGGAACTATACACGTATATATATAATATATACATAACTATATATATGTGTATATATAAACATATATATATATATATATATATATATATATATATATATATATAATATTTAACTATTTATTATGAAATATGTAATAAAAAATTGAAAATATGTAGTAAAAAATACCAAAAATACTATAAAATATTGAAAAGAAAAGTATACATAACTAGTACGAACTCAGTTATTATAAATTGAAAAAAAAAAAATGAAAATATATCAAACAAAATGACTATAACTTTATAACATATTGAAAAAAAAGCATAATGAAAAATTAAGAGCTCATTTTAAAAGGGGAAGAAAGAAGTTGAAAATTTCTAAAGATGAACATTATTTTGGAAAATTGTATGCAACAAAATCCATTTGTCCAATGCGTCTTAGGAGCTAAGAAATAAAATATAATAGGTTGAAAATTGATTATCTTATATCTTGAGTTTGGAAAAAGCTATCGGCATGATTTTGTTCGCTTATTCATTTGTTATAGACAGTAGATTAAAGGAATCGTACAACTCCTAGACCATTAGCGCCGGGGGACCTTTGCTTCTAGCTATTAGAAAAGACACAGTGATCTAGATTCAATGGGTAAAGCATTTTTTCTTGGTTTCCTCTTTGCTTTTTCAATTACAAAATAAAAAGAATATCAAAATATGTAGCAAAAATATGTATTTACAGCAAAATATGTAAAAATATGGATTTTTGACAAAATATGTAAAATAAAAACCAGTTTAAATGCTTTAAAATGTGCAGAATTCCATCAAAAATTTCTATTTGAGAATCAGAAAAAATTATGTAAATACATGAACATCCGTTCCCTAATTGAGCGTTAATAGATAAGAATGATTTCTAGATAAGTTAGTATACTACCATGTCTAGACTTGTGCCATTCCGAGGTCCTCTAGGCAGAAGGTTGTCCTATATTTCTAGATAAGTTAGTATACTACCATGTCTAGACTTGTGCCTTTCCGAGGTCCTCTAGGCAGAAGGTTGTCCTATATTTCTAGATAAGTTAGTATACTACCATGTCTAGACTTGTGCCTTTCCGAGGTCCTCCAGGCAGAAGGTTGTCCTATATTTCTAGATAAGTTAGTATACTACCATGTCTAGACTTGTGCCATTCCGAGGTCCTCTAGGCAGAAGGTTGTCCTATATTTCTAGATAAGTTAGTATACTACCATGTCTAGACTTGTGCCTTTCCGAGGTCCTCCAGGCAGAAGGTTGTCCTATATTTCTAGATAAGTTAGTATACTACCATGTCTAGACTTGTGCCTTTCCGAGGTCCTCCAGGCAGAAGGTTGTCCTATATTTCTAGATAAGTTAGTATACTACCATGTCTAGACTTGTGCCTTTCCGAGGTCCTCTAGGCAGAAGGTTGTCCTATATTTTTATCATCTATTTAAATAAAAATGTAAATATTTGGTATCTGTTAATATTTGTTGTTTACCTATTCGTTATACAACACCCAGAACTAATGTTGGAGGTGGATAATGAAAATTGTAGAATAGTTTCTCCTGCGTTGATCACAACGAATACCGAGTTTCGTTGAAATATAACAAAAATTACGACTGGTATTGGCAAATAAATACTTTGGCCCCGGAGTAAACCCTCCCTCCGGATAGGCCGATTTTGTTGGTTAACGAATTCGTTCAATCGTTTGATTGGGGAATACTATATACCAAGTTTCGTGGTGAAAAAACAAAAACTCTGGCCTGTATGGTGTTAACGGACACATATATAAATATATATATATATATATATATATATATATATATATATATATATATATATATATAAAATCCGTCCCGTAACAGGCCACAAGGGCCCAGAGGGGCAGATACTGTAGAGGTATCAGATTCTTGACCATACGGCACACTAGGGAGATAGTGTGGTCAACACTATGCCCCGGCCGCCTGATTTTCCCCTTGGCTGCTTCGACTGCTAGAGTCATTAGCACCCAAGGTACCCAATATTAATTAAAGGCTGGGTGAGCCTAGGGATCTGGGACCCCAAATCCAACCCTCGAACAGCAGCACTAGAAGAAAAAAAAAATATATATATATATATATATATGTATATAAATTTTAACTGCGGCCATTTTCGGTGTCTACTAGGTAGGATCGATAAAGATTTGAAGAAATTTTTCAAAAATTCCGTCATGAGTGCAACCTCAATAGCTACTTTCCTTCGGAGGAAAGTGCTAAAAATGGCCAAATCGGTGACACCAACACTGTATACTCCCCTTGTAAGTGATCTTATTTAATTTATTTTATGATACATTTTTACCGATTTCTGGCATAGGGGGCTGCAGCAGATTCTCACCGATTTTTCTAGAACCGTTAGGCGACGTGCTTGGCGGGAACATTCGCGCCATACTTCGCGCCGATATAAAGGTCACTCCTTCAGGGAAAGGAGTAAGTCAGAGCTGTAACTTGAAGGCGATACGTCGATACAAACTTTATTACTAAATAGTACAAAATGAGTGCGGTGAAGAAAAGTAAAACTTATCATTTTAAAAACGATTGGGAGGAAGACATTCTCTTTTGTATGATAAAGAATAGATACATACAAGCGTGGGAACTTTTTATTGACATTTTAATGCAGACATACTCTTACCTATGGCTAAAAAAATACATATTGTTTGGAAACCTAATATCTCTGCCCCTATACAACCTACCTAGAAAACAATCCTGCATCAGACCTACTTGCAGCCTCATTGCTAGACCCAAGAAATCAGACCTACAGCACTAGAATCAAGAAGTCAGACATCCTTCCCCAGACTCCAAAATCAAACATCCTTCCCCAGACCCAAAAAGTTAGACCTACATAGCCAGACTCACGAAGTCAGACAACCACAGCCAAGCTTAAGAAGTCAGACCCACATTGGGAGACTCAAGAAGACCAGTGCTAGAATCAAAAAGTCAGTCCTACAGTACTCGAATCAAGAAGTCAGACATCCTTCCCCAGACCAAAGAAATTAGTCCTACATGCCCAGACTCAAAGGGTCAGACTTGCGTAGCCAGTCCCAATAAGTCAGACCCCCCATTGCTAGACTCAAGAAGTCAGACCTACATTGCCAGTCCCAATAAGTCACAACGACATTGCTAGACTCAAGAATTGAGACTTACATTGCCCGTCCCAATAATTCAGACATACGATGGTAGACTCAAGAAGTGAGATCTAAACTGCTAGAATCAAGAATTATGACATACACTGCCAGTCCCAATAAGTCAGACCTACATTTCAGGAGTTTAGAATTCAGGCCTACATAGACAGTCCCAATAAGTCAGACCCCCCATTGCTAGACTCAAGAAGTCAGACCTACATTGCCAGTCCCAATAAGTCAGACCTACATAGCTAGACTCAAGAATTTAGACCTACATAGACAGTCCCAATAAGTCAGACCCCCCATTGCTAGACTTAAGAAGTCAGACCTACATTGCCAGTCCCAATAAGTCACAAGGACATTGCTAGACTCAAGAAGTCAGACCTACATTGCCAGTCCCAATAAGTCACAACGACATTGCTAGACTCAAGAATTTAGACCTACATAGACAGTCCCAATAAGTCAGACCTACATTTCAGGAGTTTAGAATTCAGGCCTAAATAGACAGTCCTAATAAGTCAGACCTACATTGCTAGACTCAAGAATTTAGACCTACATAGACAGTCCCAATAAGTCAGACCCCCCATTGCTAGACTTAAGAAGTCAGACCTACATTGCCAGTCCCAATAAGTCACAAGGACATTGCTAGACTCAAGAATTTAGACCTACATAGACAGTCCCAATAAGTCAGACCTTTCAGGAGTTTAGAATTCAGGCCTACATAGCCAGACTCAAGAAAAGAGAATTATGTATTATTCTTCTGGGTTCTGCGGTTTGGAATTGCTATCAGTATGTTTAGTCCTGAACCTGCCTTTATCTCTACTTGATAAAGGGAGCCCTGTGTCAGTCAGAGCTTATCAAGGCTTGACGAATCACCATGTCGATAAAGGACCGGCAGGTTTTTTGCACTGTTCTTGTATGGCTTTTATTAAAGAGGTTCTTTCCTTCCAGAGCCCAAAGGATATACTACACATTTGTGAAATACCACTGACTCACTCATTCACTGACTTATCATCGCCCAGCCCAAACCACTTGACAGAAAAATTTCACATTTTGCATGTACACTCCCATTAGAAGGTAAACACTCGCCAAGAAAGGATTTTTTGATATTCAAATTTTTAAATATTTTTAGAGGGTTTTGAATTTTTGGTTGGTTAGGGCAGGAAAGCCTAGGCAGCATGCGTTGTTAGTACGATAACAGGTCAGCTGTTACCGTACTGTATCTATTTCATAGTATTATTTTGAATTGCGGTTAATTTCAACTATAATAGCAGTCCTTGAATTACTAGAAATAAACTGTGATTTTGTCCCTCATAGAGTTTACGCTATACCTGGTGATGGTCCATCCGAGGTAATGATATCCCGAACCCTTGCATAGCCTCCTCACCCATCAGCATCCCCAGTCAGAACACTTCTTGGTAATGCTAGCAAATATAATGGGTGTTTCCAAATGAGATCTTGGAAACATAAGTTTTTAAATTTTATTGTTTATTTATTGAATTTAAGAGCTCCATAACTAAGACTATAAGCTCTTAAACAATCAAAAAATGAAATACAAGAAAAAATTGAATAAAACATTAAAGAATACAAAAGTAAATTAACACTTGTCTGTATATAATATTCACAGCTATGATATTGACACCTCAGAACCTAAAGTCAACATTAAAAACAGAAGATTGCTAAAGAAAGAAAAAGAAAGAAAAAGAAAAGAAAAAAAAAGAAAAGAATTTTTTTTTTTTTTCTGAAAAAGCCATCTACTTTTTCTTAACTTTCGCAGTTTTTCTAGAAGATTTCTGAAGGCTACCTTTCGCAAATTTACTGGTTTTTCCTTCCTTAGGGGATTCTCCACTCTGATGAAGCGCTAGTGTCGCAGCCTCGAGTACCGCAGTTTCTGTTGTCACTACTACCTTGGTATCTTCTAGGCGAGGAGGAGCTGTATCTTGTTCAAGATCAAGTTCAGAGCCAATGTGAATATCAGTGCCGGGGAACTTTAACAAAGCAAGCTTTTCTAGATGCTCAAACCTTTGCAACATTATTTCTGCTGAGCTCAATAATTGGCACATACGAGTATCTTCACGTTCTTCCCCTATATCTTCTGTAATATTTTCTTTTTCTTCTAAATTCTGTTCTATTGTGTATGTAGGAAAATCATGGCGTTGGTTTTCTTTGGATGAGTTTTGTTCAGCAGTAACAGAAAAAGGATTTGTGAAAGATGTTGAGGCTCCTTGAGTACTGTGAGAAAAAGGAATAACTTCATATGTTTCTTGAGCCAGTGAACAGCTGTTTGATATGATAGCATTTCCCTGTGTGAATTCTTCAGGTGGAACAAAATTTTCGGTCGAAAAATCGTTTTGATTTTTAGGAGCGTCAGGACACCCGACAGCCAAATGGTGGCCTTTGCATATAAAACAGCTGATATTTTCAGTCTGCAGGAATACTTTCCAAGGCTTCTCTTCAAGGTCTATAACCAGTGATTTTAAATTTTAACATACATTTATTATTGAGAATGAATTTTAACCAGTGCTGATTAAACTCCTGTTACCGGTCTCCTAGAGATAACGGGTTATCTCTAGGTTACCTGTTAGTTGACACTGGTCCGAAGAAATGGCATACACATCGCCCGGTCTTAGACCACAGTAGCCATCCACCCTCCAGGTTGGAGGAACAAAAACACTGACGCCCACACAGTACACATATGCAGCGCTCTACACACACCCCACATCTACATACAAAGGCTATTGTACACACCTTAGGGTCACCCCCCCCCCCCCGGGAAGGCATACACCCAAATCAAGGTGGAGGGAGCTCGTGCTGAGGACTGAATGGTACAGGGTGGTTAAATATATGTGCATCGAACGACCCACCTGGGGTACCGGGCGACACCCCATTGTATGTAGCGTTTCCGTGGCATACTGGGCTCTACCACGGATGGCCTATAATTCCCTTGCTACCCGTGGGAACAAAAATAAGTTCGAAATCATTTTCAGATCCTGAGGTTAACTCAGACTATCTCAAACCCGAAAGGGATATCGAGTCTGATAGTGGATCCTCTATGTCAGATCTACTAGAAGAATTCCACGGTTTCTTCACAGAACAAATCGTAGTAAAAGATAAGCCGGGTACGATCACGGAACCGGTTCAGGGGGAGCAGGGTACATCTACGGAACCAGCACCTGTTGAGCCGGGTACGGAATCGGAACCAGCAACATTAATTCTGGTTACGGCTACGGAACATGAACCATCTTAGCCGGGTACTAAAAAGGAACCGGCTCAGTCAGGGTATAAGACGGTTATCTGGAGCACAGAATAGAAAGCGCGCCAGACAAAGGGCTAAGGGGGAACTTCCCGCTGGGGTCTCAGGCTCAAATCCTCGTGAGCAGCAGAAACCAGGTATCCATGAGGGTCCTAGTGAAGCTGATCATGAGGAAATTGGTACTGGGCCCAGTGGTGATGCGGATCCCGATACACCCTCTCCCGAGGCTTGGAAAAGGCGGAAAATTGATTCTGCCCAACCAAGCTTCGCTGAGACCTTGGCAGACAACTGGACCGCAGTGGTCCCAGTGAACTACCCATGTATAACACTGAACGCCGGCCTTATTGCCGATTTCTACTATCACTGATGCAATAATCCAATCCTTTCAGGATAATTGCAACCCGTTAGGAAGGGAAGGGCTAACAACACACCCTGGTGGAACAAATGAGGAAAGATGTCAGAAAAGAATGAGGAAAGATGTCAGGCGACTCTTTAACAGGAATCAAATAACTGGGATCAGTAAAGAAGGCGACTGACAGAATATAACCTAACTATAAGAAGGGTTAAAAGGAACTAATGGAAAGCTTTCTGTGCTGACCTTGAGAACACTTCTTCCAGTGCTCGTCTGCATCGGATTATATCTAAGAAATCCCTGGATATCTTGGGGGTGCTGGGCATGGGCGAGAACCTCGCTCCCTGCGAGGATACCCTAAACATGCTCTTGGAAACACATTTTCCAGGATGCGAGAAAGTAGATTCAAGGCAAAGGTCGGTTTTGCCTACCTCAAAGAGGAGCAAGGAAGGTTGGGACATTGCAAAGGTTATTGTCGGGGGGGGGGGAAGGGTCTTGGATGGGCCCTAAATTACTTTAGGCCATACAAGGCCCCGGGACCTGACGGTATTTTCCCTGTCCTCTTACAAAAGGGACAGAATATACTATTGCCATACCTACTCACACTACTCAGGAGCAGTCTAGCAATGGGCTACCTTCCTGGCAGATGGCGAGAAGCAAGAGTTTGTTTCATCCGAAAGCCAGGCAGAAATACCCACAATGATCCTATAGCTTTTAGGCCCATCTGTCTTTCATCCTTTCTGCTTAAGACATTGGAGAAATTGACAGTTAAATACATTAATGGGAACGCCTTAAAGGTGAACCCGCTCAACAATCTCCAATTCGCCGACAGAGAGAGGAGATCTTGCGAATTGGCTTTACACTACCTCACAAATAGGATAGAGAAAACGCTTGAACAGCGGGAGGTCACCCTTGGTGCCTTCATTGATATAGAGGGTGCCTTTGACAGGACCTCAACTCAGGCCATTGTGGATTCAATACATGGGCTTGGACTACACAGAACTCTTGAGGTCTTGATGGAAACATTTTTGAACACCAGAGTCCTGGAATCATCTCTAGAGGGGTCCACGGCCAGGGTGAGGCCTGTTGCTCGGTGTCCTCTGGGAGGTGTACCTTCGCCTCTACTATGGAGTCAAGTGATAGACTCCTTACTGGGCGATCTACAAGGCCATGGTTTCTATACGCAAGCCTACGCTGACGACATAGTGATCCTGATCAGTGGTAGATCTACACAGTGGTGTGATAGAAGAGGACTTAAAATCAATCCATCCAAAATGGCGATAGTCCCCTTCACGAACAAGAGGAAACTTGATGGTCTCCTAGAACCAGTTGTTTCTGGGATAAAGGTACCTTTTGTCAAGAAAGTGAAACACTTGAGGGTGATATTAGATTCAAAACTCAGATGGAGTGAACACATAGTGTATGTTTGTGAAAAGGCCAAGCGGGTGCTCTGGGCGTAATTGGGAGGTCCTGGGGGATCAGATCATCGGTGGCGTATTGGATGTACACCATGGTGGTAAGACCCACAGTCACCTATGCGGCACTGGTGTGGTGGCATAGGTGTAAAGTGGAATGTCATAAGAAAGAATTGGACAGAATTCAGATGCTAGGTTGTTTACTAGTCACTGGAGCAATGAGAACCACACCCACTAGGGCGATGGAGGTACTACTAGATCTGCGTCCTCTGCATGTAGAAGTGGAGAGGCTGGCCAGAATATCTGCATACAAGCTTAAAGCGCAGAATCTTTTAAACATGTTATCCCGTGGAGGATTCAAGCAGATCCTCACAGAAAATGAGAGACTGTGCATGCTACAGATGTCCTCGGACTGCATGTTACCCGTCCTCAGGATGGACAGGAAGTTCGAGGTAATCAAAGCAAAAAGAAGCACTGCCCAAATCTGGCAGGCTAATTTCCCGCCGACTGGAGAAGTCCACTGCTTCACTGACGGCTCCAAGACTGTGAAGGAGTTGAAGCCGGCGTATGGGTGGCAATCAGAAAAGAAATGAGGATATCGATCCCGCTGGGGAAGTATCCTACGGTCTTCCAGGCAGAACTCATTGGTATAAGGACCTGAGATGCTGCTAAAAAGTGGAACTTCTCATACGAGGGTCAATATATACTCTGACAGCCAGGCAGCAATATGAACCATCGAGGGCACCTGCATTAAGTCCAAGATTGTGGATGAATGCAGGCACATGCTAGATAGTTTAGTTGTTGAAAACCGGGTTAAGTTACACTGGGTGCCTGGGCACTCAGGTATACTCGGGAATGACGAAGCTGATAAACTGGCAAGACAAGGGGCCAAGGAGTCCCTCTGTGGACCAGAACCAGCTTCTGGAGTATACCTAAACCTAGCAAAAGGAATCATTGGTGACTGGGCGAGGGAAAAACATCTAGGCATTTGGCAAAGAGTTCAAACGCAAAGACACTCAAAGCGTTTCCTAAATCAGATTGACAGGAAACAAACAAAGACAATTTGGTCCTTGCATAGAAAGGCTATGAGGGAGGCTGTAGCTCTTTATACAGGCCATGTAAAGATGAATAAACATCTACACAACATGGGCCTGGCTGCAACATCCTTATGTAGGATGTTAGGGATAGAGGAGGAAACACCTGTACACAGAATCTGTGACTGTACAGTACTCGCACGCTGGCGCTTCATGCATATTGGATCTGCGAGAATAACTGACCCGGGAAGAGATTCTGAGCTCACAACTCAGAAGATCAGAGGGTCCATCAAGGATCCAGCGCTGCTATAAGTGACCCAGCAGATTATCAAGGGCACAATAGATCTTCAAGGTCGAGTTGCTTTCCCCTTAATAAGGGGCCCTGATTATAACTATCTATCTATTAATTGATGAATAACATATAGTGGAAACAGTGCTATAATTATTATTATTAAATTTTAACGTCCATATTAACTACGAATTTTTAGGGCGGGTTATCTACGGGTTACCACCCTTTTCTAGCCAGAGTAGGGCTAATGCATTTTCTTTTTTCTAAAGAAAAGCCACCACCCCTAGTGGGAATCGAACCCACGACCCTTTGGCACGGAGCTCACACCTTTACGCTCACGGCCACCGGGCCTTCACCTTGCTATAATAAACTGCACAAACTAATGTAATAGTCCTACAATTGTGGTTGGTTGGCTGGTGAAGGTTCATCATAGTAAACAGGATGCAAAAACAAGTCAACACACCTCCCCTGTTTAATTCCTTTAATTTAACAAAACGTTTTCGAGGTCAGCACCTCATCCTCAGTGTCCTGTTATAGCTGGGTGAGGTTCACTCGGACCTTCCTCCGACTATCCGGAGTCGGAGGAAGGTCCGAGTGAACCTATATATATATATATATATATATATATATATATATATATATATATATTATATATATATATATATATATATATAAATTTTAACGGGGGTCATTTTCGGTGTCTACTAGGTAGGATCGATAAAGATTCGAAGAAATTTTTCAAAAATTCCGTCATGAGTCCAACCTCAATAGCTACTTTCCTTCTGAGGAAAGTTCTAATACTTTCCATCTGAGGAAAGTGCTAAAAAAAAAGTTATAATAATTTATTTAATAATAAATAACGGGGTCTCCCGTGGTCTAGTGGCTAGCGCGCTAGATTCATAAGCGGGAGATGGTGGGTTCGATCCCCACCGGCGACAGGAATTTTCCCATCTCACGGCTCGCTGAGAAAATTCCTGGCTGCACCCTGGATGTCGGCGCTAATGGCCAAGAATTGTCGATGCGCCGTAAAAAAAAAAAAAATAAATAAAAAAAAATACCACTAAATGCCTAAGAGAGGGAGGAGGAATACCACTAAATGCCTAAGAGAGGGAGGAAAAATACCACTAAATGCCTAAGAGAGGGAGGAGGAATACCACTAAATGCCTAAGAGAGGGAGGAAGAATACCACTAAATGCCTAAGAGAGGGAGGAGGAATACCACTAAATGCCTAAGAGAGGGAGGAGGAATACCACTAAATGCCTAAGAGAGGGAGGAGGAATACCATAAAACCTTAAAGGTGACCATGAATAATTGTTGGAGAGGTTCTACTCTGCGGTATACATCCGAGCCCAGGTGGAGGTAAGTCGGTAAAGATGAAAGGAGGGAATTGCTAGGTATTAACAGGAAATGGTGAAGGGAAATTTCAAGGTGCATAAAACCCTTCATGAAACGTGCGGTTACCAGCTCATGTACTATCAGTACCATGTCACCAGCTCATGGACTATCAGTACCATGTCACCAGCTCATGTACTATCAGTACCATGTCACCAGCTCATGGACTATCAGTACCATGTCACCAGCTCATGGACTATCAGTACCATGTCACCAGCTCATGGACTATCAGTACCATGTCACCAGCTCATGGACTATCAGTACCATGTCACCAGCTCATGGACTATCAGTACCATGTCACCAGCTCATGGACTATCAGTACCATGTTAAAATCTCTGTTTCTATTAGGTTTTGTTGATATAGATCTCAGGTTTGTTGTGCGACGTGATTCTCTACATTGACATAACTTTTAGCACTTTCCTTCGAAGGAAAGTAGCTATTGAGGTTGGACTCATGACGGAATTTTTTGAAAAATTATCGATCCTACCTAGTAGACACCGAAAATGACCCCCGTTAAAATTTATATATATATATGTCTGTTAACACGATAGCGGCCAGAGTTTTTGTTTTTTCGTCACGAAACTTGGTATATAGCATTCAATTAGCAAACGATTGAACGAGTTCGTTAACCACCAAAGTCGGTCCACCGGAAGGGGGGGTTTACCCCGAACCCAAAACACTAATTTGACTATGTCAGCCGTAATATTTGTTATATTTCAACAAAACTTGGTATTCGTAGTGGTAATATAGAGAGAAAAGTGATATATAAAAATGAACTAAATCGGTTCATTAGAAGGGGGGGGGGGTTTACTCCCGATCCACAATACCAATTCGCCACTATCAGCCGTGATTTTTGGTACATTTCGACGAAACTCGGTATTCGTAGTGGTAATCCACAGGTAAATATGTGTTGTAAAAATAAACTAAATCGGTTCATTAGGAGGGGGGGGGGGGTACCCCGGACCCACAATACCAATTCGCCACTACCAGCCGTGATTTTTGGTATATTTCGACGAAACTCGGTATTCGTAGTGGTAATCTACAGGTAAATATGTGTTGTAAAAATAAACTAAATCGGTTCATTAGAAGGGGGGGTTTACTCCGGACCCAAATTCCTAATATACTCATACCGGTCGTAATTTCTGGTGTATTGTAACGAAACGCGGTATACGTCCTGGGTAACTCATGAGAAAGAAGTGTTGTAAAAATGAGCTGAATCGGTCAATCGGAAAGCGGGGGTTTAATTTGTAATATATTTCAATAGAAAAGCCCGCCAGACGTAGGTTCACAAAGCCGCCGCAAGGAGCGTTTTCTACCACTAGAGTGACTGTATCCTGTTCCTGCGTTAGATCAAAATACGATAATATGAGGTTTTTTGTATTTATTACGAAGTGTAATAGGTACCATGTGTAAACATAACTCTGGAAGCAAATTAATAATTGATCAGTTACTCATTACAAATTTAAAAGAGAACTATTCATGTTTTTATTTTATTTATGTTGGCTATTTTAAGCAAATTGTTCTGGAAAGCAGTCTACACTGCCCAAATTCTGAGGAAAGTGCTTAGTTATGCAGCTCCTGCGTGACAGACTTTTTTATTTATGAACCGATTGACATGAAACAAACACTAAATGTCAACCGAAGCTTACCACAATATATTAGTGGAGCATCTAAATCGGGAAAGCCGTTTTTAGCACTTTCCTTCTAAGGAAAGTAGCTATTGAGGTTGCACTCATGACGGAATTTTTGAAACATTTCTTCAAATCTTTATCGATCCTACCTAGTAGACACCGAAAATAACCCCCGTTAAAATTTATATATATATATATATATATATATATATATATATATATATAAAAGATATATATATATATATATATATATATATATATATATATATATATATATATATCTGTGTGTGTGTGTCTCTTAACACGATAGCGGCCAGAGTTTTTGTTTTTTTTTCACGAAACTTGGTATATAGTGTTCAAGTAGCAAACGATTGAACGAGTTCGTTAACCACCAAATTCGGTCCACCGGGAGGGGGGGTTTACCCCGGACCGAAAACACTAATTTGACCATGCCAGCCGTAGTTTTTGTTATATATCAACGAAACTCGGTATTCGTTATGTTGATCTAAAGAGAGAAATACGTTGTAAAAATAAACTAAATCGGTCCATTGGAAAGGGGGGTTTACTCCGGACCCACATTACCAATTTGCCACCACCAGCCGTGATTTTTGTTACATTTTAACGAAACTCGGTATTCGTGGTGGTAATCAACAGTGAAAAATTGGTTGTAAAAATAAACTAAATCGGGTTATTTGGAGGGGGGGGGGGTTTACCCCGCACCTAAAGTACTAATATACTCATACCGGTCGTAATTTCTGCTGTATTGTAACGAAACGCGGTATGCGTCGTGGGTATCTCTTGAGAAAGAAGTGTCGTAAAAATAAACTAAATCGGTTCATTAGAAGGGGGGGGGGTTTACTCCGGACCCACAATACCAATTCGCCACTACCAGCAGTGATTTTTGGTATATTTTGACGAAACTCGGCATTCGTAGTGGTAATCTACAGGTAAATATGTATTGTAAAAATAAACTAAATCGGTTCGTTAGAAGGGGGGGGTTTACTCCTGACCCAAATTCTTAATATACTCATACCGGTCGTAATTTCTGCTGTATTGTAACGAAACGCGGTTGCGTCGTGGGTATCTCATGAGAAAGAAGTGTTGTAAAAATGAAGTAAATCGGTCTAACGGAAAGCGGGGGTTTAATTTGTAATATATTTCAATAAACTTACTTTGTTTACTTTGTACTATATTTTTTTCTCTTAAGAAATGTAAATGAGCAGAACTATTCACGTTTTTATTTTATTTATATAGGTTATTTACAGCACATTATTCAATAATGTAGTCTACACTACAAAAATTCGGAGGAAAGTGCTTAGTTATGCAGCTCCTGCGTGACGGACTTTGATATTAGCGCACAGACAAAAATTCTAACAATCGTTTTTTTGGTTGCTATTCCGTTGATAAAGGCCCTGAATAATATTTTTTTTCATATATCTTTCATGTACAGGCTGTCCCAAAAATAATGGCCATCCGTTGGCCAGAGTATTCTCCAATGTGAGATCGGAAAAAATAACCCCCATATTGACCCCGCAAAATTGACCTTGAAATGTTATTCAAGTTCAAATTTTTTTATTGCATATTTACTAGTCAAGAGGAAGAAAAAAGTCAACGGCACCATAGGTCAGAAATGACTCCTTATGGTCAAAATGACCACTATCAGCGTATATGTTGGCCATTCCATTCCAATCGACAAATGGTGGCCGATTTTGCTCAATTCTTCTTTTAAAGTTTCTAGTAACATCGCCTTATGCAAAAATACCTCCTTTGAATTTTTTAAAAAGCATCTTCCAGTATAAAAAATTATGAGTGTATTGTAAAACGGCCCTCTCAGCGCCATTCATTGAAGAACCATAACTCACATTTTACAATAGACAGGAATGCCTTCTTGAGGTTATCCTCGACGCTTATCAAGAGCTCTTTGCTTTCATTGAATCGCTGAAATTACTCATTAGGGATTTCACAGGTCAAGTAGGAATTTCATGAACCATCCAGTCCCTCCCAGAAAAGAGGATAGAATAATTGCCCTCTCCTGATCCAGGCCTACTATGGAGCTGAGAATATTGGCCCAAGCTATGTGAGTCTCGAGGATGACGGTCCGCCGGATCCTTCGGGAAGAACGCCACCCTTCAGATTACAGCAAGTTCAGGAGTTGAGGCCCGGGGATCAGGAGCAGAGAGCATTGTTTTGCAGGTGGGTGCTGGACAAGTTGGAACGTCCTCCACACTTCCTCCAGCGGGTATTGTGGACTGACAAAAGTTTGTTTTCCAGCGTCATCACAGCAGGCAAAATGGACGAGAATAACATGGGCATTTGAAAGAATTATGATAAATTCTCGCCAGGCCCTTAGTCGAGTTAGGAGAAATTTGAAAGCAAGGTTGGCAGCTTGCCTCAAGAATTAAATCCGAAATATTAAAGCTGGATATCCGGCCCAATTGCTACGGGCGCTGAGTGATAATCTGTTTTTTTTTTTGTTTGTTTTTTTAGGAAGAAACTTTTTTATCTGCCCACGGGCGAGGGCAAGTATTCTATCCTCTAGTCTGGGAGGGATTAGCTGGTTCATGAAATTCATACATGACCTGTGAAATCCTTAATGAGTAATTTCAGCGATTGATTGAAAGCTTATGACAAAGAGCTCTTGATAAGCTTTGAGGATAACCTCATGAAGGCATTTCTGTCAATTGTAAAATATGACTTATAGTCCTCTTATTAATGCCGCTGAGAGGCTCGTTTTTCAATATACTTGTAATTTTTTATACTAGAAGATGCTTTTAAATAAATTCAAACGAGTTTTTTTTGTGTAAGGCAATGCTAGTAGAACATGTAACAAAAAAAATTATCTATTTCGGCCACCATTTGTCAATTGGAATGAAATGGCCCACGTATACGCTGTTAATGGTCATTTTGACCATAAGGAGTCATTTCTGACCTATGGTGCCGTTGACTTTTTTCATCCTCATGACTTGTAGATTCGAAATATGCAATAAAAAAAAATTGACCTCGAATAACATTTCAAGGTCAATTTTGCGGGGGTCGATTTGGGGGTTATTTTTTCCGATCTCACATTGGAGAATCATCTGGCAAACGGATGGCCATTATTTTTGGGACAGCCTGTACATACAAGGATCCGTTACATTTGTATTATATCTGTAGATTTTTAACGAGAGATCAAACTCTACCAATAAATGCTTATGGTGGGCATAATAATATTCCTGTTTATTGTCCATAAAACAAACATCCTAATCCTAATCCCAATAAATGCTTCTATTCCTTTAATAATGAACGAAACCGCGCTAAGATGACGCAGTTATCTGCTCCTTTTTTGAGTCCTGCGAGAGAGCGAACAGATAAATATATAAAGTGAAACATATCTCACTTTCTAGCGTCCGAACAGCAAAAACTGCACTAAGAATATCGCGGCGGGAATTATGAGGAAAAAGTGCAGAATTTATTACATCAAGATTACGTGAAGAAGTTGAATTTTAGTGATTGGTTTCTTGCCATAATTCGCAATGACAATTTATTTCCATCAAAAATATAAATGAATAAATACAAAAATGAAAAGTTGTTTTCAAGGTAGGGATTGTCGGGGTTCGGTCACTGCTAAGAGGAGATGGTTGACCGTAGATGATGCAAGGTAGGGATTGTCGGGGTTCGGTCACTGCTAAGAGGAGATGGTTGACCGTAGATGATGCAAGGTAGGGATTGTCGGGGTTCGGTCACTGCTAAGAGGAGATGGTTGACCGTAGATGACGCAAGGTAGGGATTGTCGGGGTTCGGTCACTGCTAAGAGGAGATGGTTGACCGTAGATGATGCAAGGTAGGGATTGTCGGGGTTCGGTCACTGCTAAGAGGAGATGGTTGACCGTAGATGATGCAAGGTAGGGATTGTCGGGGTTCGGTCACTGCTAAGAGGAGATGGTTGACCGTAGATGATGCAAGGTAGGGATTGTCGGGGTTCGGTCACTGCTAAGAGGAGATGGTTGACCGTAGATGATGCAAGGTAGGGATTGTCGGGGTTCGGTCACTGCTAAGAGGAGATGGTTGACCGTAGATGATGCAAGGTAGGGATTGTCGGTGTTCGGTCACTGCTAAGAGGAGATGGTTGACCGTAGATGATGCAAGGTAGGGATTGTCGGGGTTCGGTCACTGCTAAGAGGAGATGGTTGACCGTAGATGATGCAAGGTAGGGATTGTCGGGGTTCGGTCACTGCTAAGAGTAGATGGTTGACCGTAGATGATGCAAGGTAGGGATTGTCGGGGTTCGGTCACTGCTAAGAGGAGATGGTTGACCGTAGATGATGCAAGGTAGGGATTGTCGGGGTTCGGACACTGCTAAGAGGAGATGGTTGACCGTAGATGATGCAAGGTAGGGATTGTCGGGGTTCGGTCACTGCTAAGAGGAGATGGTTGACCGTAGATGATGCAAGGTAGGGATTGTCGGTGTTCGGTCACTGCTAAGAGGAGATGGTTGACCGTAGATGATGCAAGGTAGGGATTGTCGGGGTTCGGTCACTGCTAAGAGGAGATGGTTGACCGTAGATGATGCAAGGTAGGGATTGTCGGGGTTCGGACACTGCTAAGAGGAGATGGTTGACCGTAGATGATGCAAGGTAGGGATTGTCGGGGTTCGGTCACTGCTAAGAGGAGATGGTTGACCGTAGATGATGCAAGGTAGGGATTGTCGGGGTTCGGTCACTGCTAAGAGGAGATGGTTGACCGTAGATGATGCAAGGTAGGGATTGTCGGGGTTCGGTCACTGCTAAGAGGAGATGGTTGACCGTAGATGATGCAAGGTAGGGATTGTCGGGGTTCGGTCACTGCTAAGAGGAGATGGTTGACCGTAGATGATGCAAGGTAGGGATTGTCGGGGTTCGGTCACTGCTACTTAATAAAACTACATTTTATCATAAAAATGGTTTTATTGTGCCGACGTTTCGTCTTGAACTTCAAGCCTTCATCAGGGCTGTAAAATACAAGTAGGACGGATGTAATACTGAAATATACATATATATATGCCTACATTCACAAGTACACATACATATATACATACATATATATATATGGAAAAAGATAAAAACACAAAATACTAGAACATAAAATATAGAAGAACAATGTGCTCTAGAAGTGTTTGGATTATTATTAAGCCGAAACGTCGGCACAATAAAACCATTTTTATCTTAAAATGTAGTTTTATTAAGTAGCAGTGACCGAACCCCGACAATCCCTACCTTGCATCATCTACGGTCAACGATCTCCTCTCAAAGAAAAGTTGTTTTGTTTCTCGTTTTGTGATTTTCTCCAAAACGAAGCAAAAACCAGCAAATCTCTAAAGGTATTTTGCCTCAGTTTTTCGTTTCCCCACACGCTCCTGAAGTTTTGCCATTTAAATTCGGGACATCCTGTATAAAAGTTTTTATTCGGTACTTCCCGATTCCTTCATGGGATCAACTTCATAAGCGGGATTCCTCCCTACAGAGGGATGGACGAATATTTCCGAGACCTATGAATTCTGAATCGTGGACATTTCCAGTCGGCTCTTCCTCAATAGATTTGTATTGAAATACTGTTCCTTCGTTTTGTGTTTATATTCTTGTACGTATTTAGACATTATTGTTGGATATATCGTTTGGAATCAAATGAATCCATCTTATCCCTGGATTGACAACTGCCATTGACATGTATAGAACAGGAACACCAATAAATAAATTCGAACAGGAATAAAGCTACAAAATATTTATTAAAATTCACAAAATAGCTAGGAAATCCTAAAACTCAATATTGCAAATACACCAAATAGCTAGGAAATCCTAAAACTCAATATTGTAAATACACCAAATAGCTAGGAAATCCTAAAACTCAATATTGTAAATACACCAAATAGCTAGGAAATCCTAAAACTCAATATTGCAAATACACCAAATAGCTAGGAAATCCTAAAACTCAATATTGCAAATACACCAAATAGCTAGGAAATCCTAAAACTCAATATTGTAAATACACCAAATAGCTAGGAAATCCTAAAACTCAATATTGTAAATACACCAAATAGCTAGGAAATCCTAAAACTCAATATTGTAAATACACCAAATAGCTAGGAAATCCTAAAACTCAATATTGTAAATACACCAAATAGCTAGGAAATCCTAAAACTCAATATTGTAAATACACCAAATAGCTAGGAAATCCTAAAACTCAATATTGTAAATACACCAAATAGCTAGGAAATCCTAAAACTCAATATTGTAAATACACCAAATAGCTAGGAAATCCTAAAACTCAATATTGCAAATACACCAAATAGCTAGGAAATCCTAAAACTCAATATTGCAAATACACCAAATAGCTAGGAAATCCTAAAACTCAATATTGTAAATACACCAAATAGCTAGGAAATCCTAAAACTCAATATTGCAAATACACCAAATAGCTAGGAAATCCTAAAACTCAATATTGCAAATACACCAAATAGCTAGGAAATCCTAAAACTCAATATTGTAAATACACCAAATAGCTAGGAAATCCTAAAACTCAATATTGCAAATACACCAAATAGCTAGGAAATCCTAAAACTCAATATTGTAAATACACCAAATAGCTAGGAAATCCTAAAACTCAATATTGCAAATACACCAAATAGCTAGGAAATCCTAAAACTCAATATTGTAAATACACCAAATAGCTAGGAAATCCTAAAACTCAATATTGTAAATACACCAAATAGCTAGGAAATCCTAAAACTCAATATTGCAAATACACCAAATAGCTAGGAAATCCTAAAACTCAATATTGCAAATACACCAAATAGCTAGGAAATCCTAAAACTCAATATTGTAAATACACCAAATAGCTAGGAAATCCTAAAACTCAATATTGCAAATACACCAAATAGCTAGGAAATCCTAAAACTCAATATTGTAAATACACCAAATAGCTAGGAAATCCTAAAACTCAATATTGTAAATACACCAAATAGCTAGGAAATCCTAAAACTCAATATTGCAAATACACCAAATAGCTAGGAAATCCTAAAACTCAATATTGCAAATACACCAAATAGCTAGGAAATCCTAAAACTCAATATTGCAAATACACCAAATAGCTAGGAAATCCTAAAACTCAATATTGCAAATACACCAAATAGCTAGGAAATCCTAAAACTCAATATTGCAAATACACCAAATAGCTAGGAAATCCTAAAACTCAATATTGTAAATACACCAAATAATTATCCTGAAAAAAATATGACTAAACTGAAAATATTTTTTACGAACAATAAACTAGAATGATAAAAAACCATAGGAAATAGGAACTTTATGAAAATACAATGTTCTGTCATATTGAGACTCGTTAGCATTCAACACATTTTGGTGATATATGGACATATGGCCCGTCGACACACAGAGCATAGCGTTTTCCTCTTCCTGTCATCCTTTCTGTCACGAAATGAACATTTCACGGGTTTGTCCAAGGTAACGAACGATGTTGAAGGTCCATCAGGAGTTGATTCATCTCCCAAAACAACAAGCATCAGCGGTTTTGGTAAGTTGGTCAGCCCTATAAGCGGGGTTCCTCCCTATGGAGGGAGGGAGGAACCGCGCTAAAAACTTCAGATCTTCAAGAAAAAATCTATATTTGACTTTTAGGCTGCACTTTCGATGTGCAGGTAAAGAAGGGCTGGGCATTTGTGACATGGGCGTATATAGAAAATAATTTCGGAGAGGGCTGGGAAAATTTCGTGCGGGGAAACTGAGACCATTTCCGGTTATGGAATACTAACAATTTAGATCTTGGAAGAGTTTTAGCCAACTTAAACGCTATTACACCCGAAATAGAATATGTTTTATGAACTAAATGATCTTATTTAATTTATTTTTAAGGGTTTTATGAAATTTTTACCGACCAAATCAAAATTTCGGGACGGGGGGCTGCAGCCCCCTCAGCCCCCCCCCTAATATACGCTCATGATTTATGACATGCCCGACCTCAGGAGAATCTCCCGTCAAACAACATCGGCCTATCCAGCATGTTCTGTTACCCTTATCATTAAGAAATGTTATAATAGAGTTCTCGCCCTTCTACACACAGAGCATAGTTTTCGTCTTCCTGTCATCCTTTCTGTCACAAAATGAACATCTCATGGGTTTGTCCAAGGTAACGAAATATGTTGAAGGAGTTCATTTATCTTCCAAAAACAACAAGCATCAGTGTCTTCAGTGGTTTTGGTATGATCTCCAGTCGGGCACCGAATGACCCATTTTCAGGGCCAGTTTTTTACCAACTGGTTTTCATCAGTTGGTAGCCCAAATCAAAGAGAAAATATTTTCTAAGTAGTTTTCAGGACATTTTGTCACTTGAAAAGCGACAAAGTGATCGAAACGAAAGGTACTTACGTATTAGCGTCAAAGCAGGTTAAAGAGGCGGGTCTCGTTCAGAGATCTGGATCATGGATAACGCATTTCTATTGGTCAATCACTATCAGAGATATCATCTATTGTGTTTATAGTAACCATCTTGTTCCCTTTGTCTTTTTAACGCAATTCATTTGTGCTTTATTTACCCACGCAATTGTTGTTGTTTTTTTTTGTTACGCGATTTCAGTTTCTGTGAGAGATAGCGACATCAGAATAGCAAGGATGAAAGCTAATTTTTCGAAGCGATGCCAAATTGTTTATCAGTCCATTATCCAGCGAAGAAACATCCTTGATCTATATTATCAACGAGTTGGATTGACTAGAGTTTAGATATAATCTTGAGCGAGCGGAAACGCATAGCAATTATACTATTAATATAAGTGCTACGCGTTTTCGCTAGCTAAAGGATATATCAAAACTCTAGTTAACCTAAATCGTTGATAATCCCGTCGCCATATTGGCGAAATCTGATTTGACTCCTTGATCCAGATCTCTGACACGGTGTAGATCCAGTTCTCTGAGACCCGGCTCTTTAACCTGCTTTGACGCTAATACATAAGTACCAAACGAAAACTACACCGTGGGGTAAATATACCCCATACACAACTAGCAGACAAGTGGCTTTGTTTATGTTAGGTTTTACCAGATAATGCACTTCCGATTATTTAGGAAGAAGGAGGGAGTCTCAGTGATTTACAGAAATTAAGAAACACGCCATAGAACAAAGTGTGGGGTATTTTCCACCCCACGGTGTCAATCCAGGGTTAAGGCAATGTCAATCTTTCAATTAAGGTATGACGTCATCGAGTCTACGTCACAAGCGTGTCTCTTCATCATGGAAAGAGGGAGACAGAGAGATAGAGGAAACGGTCGGAAAGTGTACTAGGAACTATGAGGTTTAGTAGAGAAACGATCCGCGAGAGTGCAGCAATGTAGAGAAAGAGAGAGATCGATTTTGCAGACCATCGAATCAGCTGACAACTTCAGTAGTGTTCTCGCTGTCTTTGGAGTAGGTCGTACGTATCCTACGCTACCTCTTTATCTCTTCCTTAGCTCGTTGGATCGTCTCGTTCCCGAATACACCTACCTCTTACAACACATCAACACAAAACAAGGTAAGTTAATTATCAATTGTATAACCTAAAACCTTCCTTATATTCCTGATCTACAACCGAATTGTAAACCGACAAACGAAAAGTCTTGTGGTAAAATTGATGTTTTAAATTTATTTTTAACACAACAGATGAGTTATAGTTTTCAATCTACAATACAACTAAATTACTAAAAAAGAGGTTAAATTCTCCCATTGATCTTTAACATCTAATTAGTTTTCTATAAATACATTAATTAATTTGACAAACTTGGTGTCTTTCCGCCCACGTGTAGTGACTCTGCCTTCTATTTTGGACATTCCAAATATTGGACACTATCCTAACATTAAAAGTAAATCATACACTTAAACGGAAGTAGAATTCCAAACAGTCGTTATTTTAATAAAAACCACAAATATAACAGCCAAACTTGTCATCAATTTAATATTTTTGACAGTTCTCTTTCAAAAATCTCCTAGGACGGGAAAGCCGAAAAGTTAGTTTTCCATTTATTTTTGATATTTCAAGAAGAAATTTGTTTTCCATTCATCTGAGCTTAGACTGTTCTATTACACAAGCCATAACCTTCCAGTTATCTTAGTCATAACCTTCCGGTTGCCATGCAAATAACCGGCCTGTACCAGTCGGGGGGTGGTTATTAAACCTGATTGTTTTAATGGAGTTGTTTACGGCAGAATACTATCTATACATTCACAGCTAATTCTAATGGTGTTGTTTATTATTTGAATGGCTGGTGTCTATCCATACCCAGCTAATTCTAATGGTGTTGTTTATTATATGAATAGCTGATGTCTATCCATGCCTAGCTAATTCTAATGGTGTTGTTTACTGTATGAATGACTGGTGTATATCCATGCCTAGCTAATTCTAATGGTGTTGTTTATTATATGAATGGCTGGTGCCTATCCATGCCTAGCTACTTCTAATGGAGTTGTTTATTATATGAATGGCTGGTGCCTATCCATGCCTAGCTAATTCTAATGGTGTTGTTTATTATATGAATGGCTGGTGCCTATCCATGCCTAGCTAATTCCAATGGTGTTGTTTATTATATGAATGACTGGTGTCTATCTACACCTAGCTAATTCTAATGGTGTTGTTTACTGTATGAATGACTGGTGTCTATCTATACCTAGCTAATTCTAATGGTGTTGTTTATTATATGAATAGCTGGTGTCTATCTACACCTAGCTAATTCTAATGGTGTTGTTTACTCTATGAATGACTGGTGTCTATCCATGCCTAGCTAATTCTAATGGTGTTGTTTATTATATGAATGGCTGGTGTCTATCCATGCCTAGCTAATTCTAATGGTGTTGTTTACTGTATGAATGGCTGGTGTCTATCCATGCCTAGCTACTTCTAATGGTGTTGTTTATTATATGAATAGCTCGTGTCTATCCATGCCTAGCTAATTCTAATGGTGTTGTTTATTATATGAATGGCTGGTGCCTATCCATGCCTAGCTAATTCTAATGGTGTTGTTTATTGTATGAATGGCTGGTACCTATCCATGCCTAGCTAATTCTAATGGTGTTGTTTACTGTATGAATGACTGGTGTCTATCCATGCCTAGCTAATTCTAATGGTGTTGTTTATTATATGAATGACTGGTCTCTATCTACACCTAGCTAATTCTAATGGTGTTGTTTACTGTATGAATGACTGGTGTCTATCTATACCTAGCTAATTCTAATGGTGTTGTTTATTATATGAATAGCTGGTGTCTATGCATGCCTAGCTAATTCTAATGGTGTTGTTTATTATATGAATGGCTGGTGCCTATCCATGCCTAGCTACTTCTAATGGAGTTGTTTATTATATGAATGGCTGGTGCCTATCCATGCCTAGCTAATTCTAATGGTGTTGTTTATTATATGAATGGCTGGTGCCTATCCATGCCTAGCTAATTCCAATGGTGTTGTTTATTATATGAATGACTGGTCTCTATCTACACCTAGCTAATTCTAATGGTGTTGTTTACTGTATGAATGACTGGTGTCTATCCATGCCTAGCTAATTCTAATGGTGTTGTTTATTATATGAATGGCTGGTGTCTATCCATGCCTAGCTAATTCTAATGTGTTGTTTACCCCTTGTCGTGTATCCGAGGCAATAGGCTATAGGCTGTGGGTTGTAGGGTGTATTTCCTGGTAATGGCCAGCCCCTTGTCGTGTATCCGGGGCAATAGGCTATAGGCTGTGGGATGTAGGGTGTATTTCCTGGTAATGGCCAGCCCCTTGTCGTGTATCCGGGGCAATAGGCTATAGGCTGTGGGATGTAGGGTGTATTTCCTGGTAATGGCCAGCCCCTTGTCGTGTATCCGGGGCAATAGGCTATAGGCTGTGGGTTGTAGGGTGTATTTCCTGGTAATGGCCAGCCCCTTGTCGTGTATCCGGGGCAATAGGCTATAGGCTGTGGGTTGTAGGGTGTATTTCCTGGTAATGGCCAGCCCCTTGTTGTGTATCCGGGGAATAGGCTATAGGCTGTGGGATGTAGGGTGTATTTCCTGGTAATGGCCAGCCCCTTGTCGTGTATCCGGGGCAATAGGCTGTGGGTTGTAGGGTGTATTACCTGGTAATGGCCAGCCCCTTGTCGTGTATCCGGGGTAATGGCCAGCCCCTTGTCGTGTATCCGGGGCAATAGGCTATAGGCTGTGGGTTGTAGGGTGTATTTCCTGGTAATGGCCAGCCCCTTGTCATGTATCCGAGGCAATAGGCTATAGGTTGTGGGTAGTAGGGTGTATTTCCTGGTAATGGCCAGCCCCTTGTCGTGTATCCGGGGCAATAGGCTATAGGCTGTGGGTTGTAGGGTGTATTTCCTGGTAATGGCCAGCCCCTTGCCGTGTATCCGGGGCAATAGGCTATAGGTTGTGGGTTGTAGGGTGTATTTCCTGGTAATGGCCAGCCCCTTGTCGTGTATCCGGGGCAGTAGGCTATAGGCTGTGGGTTGTAGGGTGTATTTCCTGGTAATGGCCAGCCCCTTGCCGTGTATCCGGGGCAATAGGCTATAGGTTGTGGGTTGTAGGGTGTATTTCCTGGTAATGGCCAGCCCCTTGTCGTGTATCCGGGGCAATAGGCTATAGGCTGTGGGATGTAGGGTGTATTTCCTGGTAATGGCCAGCCCCTTGTCGTGTATCCGGGGCAATAGGCTATAGGCTGTGGGATGTAGGGTGTATTTCCTGGTAATGGCCAGCCCCTTGTCGTGTATCCGGGGCAATAGGCTATAGGCTGTGGGATGTAGGGTGTATTTCCTGGTAATGGCCAGCCTCTTGTCGTGTATCCGGGGCAATAGGCTATAGGTTGTGGGTTGTAGGGTGTATTTCCTGGTAATGGCCAGCCCCTTGTCGTGTATCCGGGGCAATAGGCTATAGGCTGTGGGATGTAGGGTGTATTTCCTGGTAATGGCCAGCCCCTTGTCTTGTATCCTGGGCAATAGGCTTTAGGTTGTGGGTTGTAGGGTGTATTTCCTGGTAATGGCCAGCCCCTTGTCGTGTATCCGGGGCAATAGGTTATAGGCTGTGGGTTGTAGGGTGTATGTCCTGGTAATGGCCAGCCCCTTGTCGTGTATGCGGGGCAATAGGCTATAGGCTGTGGGTTGTAGGGTGTATTTCCTGGTAATGGCCAGCCCCTTGCCGTGTATCCGGGGCAATAGGCTATAGGTTGTTGGTTGTAGGGTGTATTTCCTGGTAATGGCCAGCCCCTTGTCGTGTATCCGGGGTAGTAGGCTATAGGCTGTGGGATGTAGGGTGTATTTCCTGGTAATGGCCAGCCTCTTGTCGTGTATCCGGGGCAATAGGCTATAGGTTGTGGGTTGTAGGGTGTATTTCCTGGTAATGGCCAGCCCCTTGTCGTGTATCCGGGGCAATAGGCTATAGGTTGTGGGTTGTAGGGTGTATTTCCTGGTAATGGCCAGCCCCTTGTCGTGTATCCGGGGCAATAGGCTATAGGCTGTGGGTTGTAGGGTGTATTTCCTGGTAATGGCCAGCCCCTTGTAATGTATCCGGGGCAATAGGCTATAGGTTGTGGGTTGTAGGGTGTATTTCCTGGTAATGGCCAGCCCCTTGTCGTGTATCCGGGGCAATAGGCTATAGGTTGTGGGTTGTAGGGTGTATTTCCTGGTAATGGCCAGCCCCTTGTCGTGTATGCGGGGCAATAGGCTATAGGCTGTGGGTTGTAGGGGGTATTTCCTGGTAATGGCCAGCCCCTTGTCGTGTATCCGGGGCAATGGCCAGCCCCTTGTCGTGTATCCGGGGCAATAGGCTATAGGTTGTGGGTTGTAGGGTGTATTTCCTGGTAATGGCCAGCCCCTTGTCGTGTATCCGGGGTAATGGCCAGCCCCTTGTCGTGTATCCGGGGCAATAGGCTATAGGCTGTGGGTTGTAGGGTGTATTTCCTGGTAATGGCCAGCCCCTTGTCGTGTATCCGGGGCAATAGGCTATAGGCTGTGGGTTGTAGGGTGTATTTCCTGGTAATGGCCAGCCCCTTGTCGTGTATCCGGGGCAATAGGCTATAGGCTGTGGGTTGTAGGGTGTATTTCCTGGTAATGGCCAGCCCCTTGTCGTGTATCCGGGGTAATGGCCAGCCTCTTGTCGTGTATCCGGGGCAATAGGCTATAGGTTGTGGGTTGTAGGGTGTATTTCCTGGTAATGGCCAGCCCCTTGTCGTGTATCCGGGGCAATAGGCTATAGGCTGTGGGTTGTAGGGTGTATTTCCTGGTAATGGCCAGCCCCTTGTCGTGTATCCGGGGCAATAGGCTATAGGTTGTGGGATGTAGGGTGTATTTCCTGGTAATGGCCAGCCCCTTGTCGTGTATCCGGGGCAATAGGCTATAGGTTGTGGGTTGTAGGGTGTATTTCCTGGTAATGGCCAGCCCCTTGTCGTGTATCCGGGGCAATGGGCTATAGGCTTTGGGTTGTAGGGTGTATTTCCTGGTAATGGCCAGCCCCTTGTCGTGTATCCGGGGCAATGGCCAGCCCCTTGTCGTGTATCCGGGGCAATAGGCTATAGGTTGTGGGTTGTAGGGTGTATTTCCTGGTAATGGCCAGCCCCTTGTCGTGTATCCGGGGCAATAGGCTATAGGCTGTGGGTTGTAGGTTGTATTTCCTTCTAATGGCCAGCCCCTTGTCGTGTATCCGGGGCAATAGGCTATAGGCTGTGGGTTGTAGGGTGTATTTCCTGGTAATGGCCAGCCCCTTGTCGTGTATCCGGGGCAATAGGCTATAGGCTGTGGGTTGTAGGGTGTATTTCCTGGTAATGGCCAGCCCCTTGCCGTGTATCCGGGGCAATAGGCTATAGGTTGTGGGTTGTAGGGTGTATTTCCTGGTAATGGCCAGCCCCTTGTCGTGTATCCGGGGTAATGGCCAGCCCCTTGTCGTGTATCCGGGGCAATAGGCTATAGGTTGTGGGTTGTACGGTGGATTTCCTGGTAATGGCCAGCCCCTTGTCGTGTATCCGGGGCAATAGGCTATAGGCTGTGGGTTGTAGGGTGTATTTCCTGGTAATGGCCAGCCCCTTGTCGTGTATCCGGGGTAATGGCCAGCCCCTTGTCGTGTATCCGGGGTAATGGCCAGCCCCTTGTCGTGTATCCGGGGCAATAGGCTATAGGTTGTGGGTTGTAGGGTGTATTTCCTGGTAATGGCCAGCCCCTTGTCGTGTATCCGGGGCAATAGGCTATAGGCTGTGGGTTGTAGGGTGTATTTCCTGGTAATGGCCAGCCCCTTGTCGTGTATCCGGGGCAATAGGCTATAGGTTGTGGGATGTAGGGTGTATTTCCTGGTAATGGCCAGCCCCTTGTCGTGTATCCGGGGCAATAGGCTATAGGCTGTGGGTTGTAGGGTGTATTTCCTGGTAATGGCCAGCCCCTTGTCGTGCATGCGGGGCAATAGGCTATAGGTTGTGGGATGTAGGGTGTATTTCCTGGTAATGGCCAGCCCCTTGTCGTGTATCCGGGGCAATAGGCTATAGGCTGTGGGATGTAGGGTGTATTTCCTGGTAATGGCCAGCCCCTTGTCGTGTATCCGGGGCAATAGGCTATAGGTTGTGGGATGTAGGGTGTATTTCCTGGTAATGGCCAGCCCCTTGTCGTGTATCCGGGGCAATAGGCTATAGGCTGTGGGTTATAGGGTGTATTTCCTGATAATGGCCAGCCCCTTGTCGTGTATCCGGGGTAATAGGCTATAGGCTGTGGGATGTAGGGTGTATTTCCTGGTAATGGCCAGCCCCTTGTCGTGTATCCGGGGCAATAGGCTATAGGCTGTGGGTTGTAGGGTGTATTTCCTGGTAATGGCCAGCCCCTTGTCGTGTATCCGGGGTAATAGGCTATAGGCTGTGGGTTGTAGGGTGTATTTCCTGGTAATGGCCAGCCCCTTGTCGTGTATCCGGGGCAATAGGCTATAGGTTGTGGGTTGTAGGGTGTATTTCCTGGTAATGGCCAGCCCCTTGTCGTGTATCCGGGGCAATGGCCAGCCCCTTGTCGTGTATCCGGGGCAATAGGCTATAGGTTGTGGGTTGTAGGGTGTATTTCCTGGTAATGGCCAGCCCCTTGTCGTGTATCCGGGGCAATAGGCTATAGGCTGTGGGTTGTAGGGTGTATTTCCTGGTAATGGCCAGCCCCTTGTCGTGTATCCGGGGCAATGGCCAGCCCCTTGTCGTGTATCCGGGGCAATGGCCAGCCCCTTGTCGTGTATCCGGGGCAATAGGCTATAGGTTGTGGGTTGTAGGGTGTATTTCCTGGTAATGGCCAGCCCCTTGTCGTGTATCCGGGGCAATAGGCTATAGGCTGTGGGTTGTAGGGTGTATTTCCTGGTAATGGCCAGCCCCTTGTCGTGTATCCGGGGTAATAGGCTATAGGCTGTGGGTTGTAGGGTGTATTTCCTGGTAATGGCCAGCCCCTTGTCGTGTATCCGGGGTAATGGCCAGCCCCTTGTCGTGTATCCGGGGTAATAGGCTATAGGCTGTGGGTTGTAGGGTGTATTTCCTGGTAATGGCCAGCCCCTTGTCGTGTATCCGGGGTAATGGCCAGCCCCTTGTCGTGTATCCGGGGCAATAGGCTATAGGTTGTGGGTTGTAGGGTGTATTTCCTGGTAATGGCCAGCCCCTTGTCGTGTATCCGGGGCAATAGGCTATAGGCTGTGGGTTGTAGGGTGTATTTCCTGGTAATGGCCAGCCCCTTGTCGTGTATCCGGGGTAATAGGCTATAGGCTGTGGGTTGTAGGGTGTATTTCCTGGTAATGGCCAGCCCCTTGTCGTGTATCCGGGGTAATGGCCAGCCCCTTGTCGTGTATCCGGGGTAATGGCCAGCCCCTTGTCGTGTATCCGGGGCAATAGGCTATAGGCTGTGGGTTGTAGGGTGTATTTCCTGGTAATGGCCAGCCCCTTGTCGTGTATCCGGGGCAATAGGCTATAGGCTGTGGGTTGTAGGGTGTATTTCCTGGTAATGGCCAGCCCCTTGTCGTGTATCCGGGGTAATAGGCTATAGGCTGTGGGTTGTAGGGTGTATTTCCTGGTAATGGCCAGCCCCTTGTCGTGTATCCGGGGCAATAGGCTATAGGTTGTGGGTTGTAGGGTGTATTTCCTGGTAATGGCCAGCCCCTTGTCGTGTATCCGGGGCAATAGGCTATAGGCTGTGGGTTGTAGGGTGTATTTCCTGGTAATGGCCAGCCCCTTGTCGTGTATCCGGGGTAATAGGCTATAGGCTGTGGGTTGTAGGGTGTATTTCCTGGTAATGGCCAGCCCCTTGTCGTGTATCCGGGGTAATGGCCAGCCCCTTGTCGTGTATCCGGGGTAATGGCCAGCCCCTTGTCGTGTATCCGGGGTAATGGCCAGCCCCTTGTCGTGTATCCGGGGCAATAAAATCATTTTACAAAAGATGGAACCAAAATAATAACGGTTTCCTAAGTGTGAATCTTTGCAAATAACACTGGGGATAACAAAGGTACTTAAGATGACGTAGGGGCGGCTAAAAGGCAGGGCTTGGGGGGATTTAGCCCCCCTAGAATGAAAATTCACAATATTTTTCGATTAAGTTAGAAAAATAAATTGTTCAGGCAAATTAATAGTAATAAGTTGTAATTAATGTATGTTGTTAGTTTATGAAATACTTCCTTAATGATTTCCAGGTGTCTGGTTATAAATATTTGATTCTACACTCCCAGGGACGACGGTAGGCCCATACTAAATTAGCCCCCCCCCCCGGATATGTTTGTATAGAGCCGCCTATGTCTCTAGTACTTGCGATCCATTAAAATCAGCTGATCCGGTGTAAATGCCATTATTTTTGCATGGTTGGATGTAATATCTCCTTGTAAAAGAGGCTTTGTCTGAACCTGTTCTGATTGAAGACAGCTAGCTACTTGTTCAAGTCGGCCTTGAGTCGCTAGCCGCCTTTGCTGACGTCAAACATTCGCCGGGGAAATGTCTGCTCTCTAATGGAGTAACAAAGCAGGATAGAATCATTTCCATAGATCGAGGCAGAAGGACAGGGGTTTTTCAACCTTTTAAACCGGGTTTCATACATATAGGGGAGGGTGTTGTTCCTTGGATCACTTTGCAAAATTTAATTTTTCTTTGCATGAATATTAAGGCTAAATCCCTTTTTTTTATTTTATTACAGTAAAAATTATATTGTTGTTCACATTTACTTTTTTCAAGGTTCTAGCTTTACATTTAATGTTTTTTATTAATTGTTTAAAAAATAATGGTACAGTGGTCAAGGTACAACATGTAGTTGTACCTTGACCATGGGGTGTTGCACCTCTGACCGCGTAAAAACAACACAGTATTAGAGAAAAAAATTGTATTCAGTAATATTGTAAATAATTGTAAGTTTAATGTGTACAGGACAGGGATGTAAGCATAGTAAAAAATCTATTATTGACAGTATGTTATCCAGTTTTATATGCTGAAAATTCCACTCTAAATGACAAACGTTTTAACTGTGAAGCAGATCCTCTAGCAATAGTAGGGTATGGAAGTTTAGCCACAATGTCTTCAACATCAATATCATACAAATTTTCATCTTCTCTCGTAAACTTGTCACTTAAAGTTTGGTTTTTCAAATATTGGATCTTAAACATTGGACATTTAATACCACAGATCTCTGCGACTAAATATGTAATAGTGTTTTAACATGTAATTTTAAAAGGAATAAAATTTCCTTTTTCCAAGTCATATTTTTCAAATTGTTACTGGTCATCTAGGACGCGACATTTATCAGACAGATCAACGTCTCTCCTGAGAATTCTCCTGGAGAATTTTCGGTGTCAGTATCAGAATCTGAACTGTCATTAGAACGATTTTTTTTTTTATTTGCTACTTTTTTAGGAAGGGGTTTATTTGTATGTGGTGTCTTACGTTTAGGCGGGTGCTTTTATTTCTTTTCCAGCTTCAGTAATTAGATTTTCTGGAATATCTGTCAGGATACGATGTTTCCCCTTAGGCCGGCCCCTATTTGACATTTTCCTTGCCTGGGCTTTTGGATGAGATCTTACAACTTGAGGAGGAACGATAAGGGGCGATAGGTTCGAACTGAGGATTGATAAAGTCAGTTTGTACTTATTTTATTTATTATATTTTAAATTCTTTATGAACAATTAAAGCAAAAAAAAAACTAATTTTTAAAAAGTTGTAGCACAAGAATATAAAAGTTAAATTATGAAAAAATCACTCAGGTGAAAGGAACAACAACTAGTCGTGGTCAGAGGTACAACACCCTGACAGTGCAAATTAAAAAGCATGCTACAGTTTTAGGGTTAAAATTAATCATTTTCGGAAGCGCCACAATATTTCTTATTTTAATGCCTACTTTGTCAAATGATTTCCATCAACAAAGACATAGCACAACAAATATTATTAGGCAAAACGTCATCAATAAATAACTTACATTTTTATGATAGAAATGGATAAGTATTTTTTGCAAGAATCCTCTTTGACTTGAATAATCCAAAGTAGGTTACACAAGCCCTCTAGGGAAGGAGCTAAACACTAATAGTTATGTAGTATCTTATTTGTTTGTTATAATTAATTAATGTTACTATTAGCAGCTATTTACCTATATAAACTTCAATATAATAGCCTTTTTTCTTATTTTTGTAATGTTTCTTTTGATTTTCATTCTATGAATTTAAGACCAAATTGTTCTTTTATAATAAGTTAAAAGTATTTATATTTCTGTTACTTACCTCAATTATAAACTTTTTTTTGTATTAATTTCTGTTTTTCTTGTCATTTTAGCTGACGAAGGCTACCAATGAGTAGCCGAAACGTCCAAAATATAGATTTTTTATAAATAAAAAAATCATATTGAGGTTTCTTTAGCCGAATCCCTACCATTCCATCTTTACTTAAACACTAATTACACCATTAAACACTAATTTATAAAATGTTGCTACATGCCGCCACAGCCTCGGTGGTCAAAGGTACAATATGGTCAGAGGTACAACACCTTCCCCTATATATATATATATATATATATATATATATATATATATATATATATATATATATATATATATTAATTCTGGTGAATGATGACCCGATATTTATTTTTTCACTTTTTCTTGTTTCTTTTTCTGGCAGGGGGTCAATAAAGTAGTACACACTTATTCCTTTAACTACTTTATTTTGTATGTTTCGCCCGACATGTTTCGTGCCTTTTCGCACCTCTTCAGGGGCTTTCCTATTCAACAATAATTTTTGTAAATCTCAAACTTATAATTTTTGTATACCAATAGTATATCTATCCTTTCCTTTAATAAATTTACATATGAACATATAATATTTTATCTTAATCTTAATCCTAGCTTATCAGGAAGTCCTCTCGTCGTGTTGTCTAGCTTGAGTCAGGCGTAATACTGAAAAATCATCTGTGGTAATGAATATGGCTGGTTTGAATCGATTTTTTAGCTATTTCAAAGGTATCGATTATTGGTAAAAAGGTTTTCGTGAGATTTAATTTATAATGCTATGAAAAATTTGGTGCACATTCTTTAAATCTGTTTTTTTATTTATGGCGGTGTTTGAATTTTTAATTATATAGATATTTTCTTTGATTTTTCTTTTTAGTGTGTTCCTTTCTTTATTTAAAATGTGAACGTCCTTAAAGTTAAAGTTATGTTTTAAAGTTAGTGCGTGTTCTGTCAATGTTGTCCTGTTTTCGTTTGTGTCTATGCTTTTTGCGTGTTGCACGATTCTCTTTTGCAATAGCTGTGCCGATTCCCCAATGTAGCATGCGTTGCAATCGTTACATCGAATTTTGTATATATTGTTCTTTGTACTTGTTGGTTTAATTTTGTCCTTAATGTTGCTAAAACTATTTTCAATTTTGTTACCATATTTCCAACTTATTTTACCTACGTCTTTACATATTTGTTTAAGTCTATTGGCTATTGAAGGATGGTAATGAAAAGTAAAATATCGATTTATTTCATTCAAATCTTTGTCATTTGCTTTTATTATAATCTGTTTTCTCTTTTGTAGAAATAAATGCTCATTCAAAGCTATTTGCTTATTTAAATTCGTATTTTTCATAAAGAATTTTTGAATACTTGTCTGTAATAACTTTTGCTTTTTCTGTGATTCAGGAGGATTATCGTTTTGATCTCGTTTGCGCTTGTTTTTATTTTCAGTATCTTTATTAAGCAAATCTGAAACTAATTTAATTTTTTTAGGTGGCTTTGATGCTATGATAGTATCAGAATGTTTTCTTTTCCTTCTGCATTCTATGTCATTAAAAAAGTCGTCTGATATGCTAAAAATTTCAGGTTTAAATTCATATTTGTCTTGCTTATTCGGAAGTTCAGTTGGGGTTTTTGTGTACAATATACGTTTCTCTGCCCTTTTTATTTGCTCCTCTATTAATGCTCTAGGATAGTTGTTTTCTTTAAACATTTTTCGCAATTTATTTTTTATTTCGCAAAAATACTTAGAGGAAGTTCTATGCAGAGCTGGTAATGTCCGATTGTATAAAATATTCTTTTTAAAATTAAGCGGGTGATTGGAATAAAAATTAATCATTCTTGTTGAATGATACGTCTTTGGTTTCCATTTGTATTTGTATCCTAGGACTTCCTGATAAGGTAGGATTAAGATTAAGATAAAATATTATATGTTCATATGTAAATTTATTAAAGGAAAGGATAGATATACTATTGGTATACAAAAATTATAAGTTTGAGATTTACAAAAATTATTGTTGAATAGGAAAGCCCCTGAAGAGGTGCGAAAAGGCACGAAACATGTCGGGCGAAACATACAAAATAAAGTAGTTAAAGGAATAAGTGTGTACTACTTTATTGACCCCCTGCCAGAAAAAGAAACTAGAAAAAGTGAAAATATATATATATATTTTTTTTTTTTTTTTTTTTTTTTTTTTTTTTTATCCTTCTCTTCCCCCGCTGTGCCTTAGGCTGCCCTATACCAGCGGTTCTTCCAATTTGTATTAATTTAAATTTAGAAGTGTGCCATCAGAGTATCCAGTAGCTGTAACAACCCGCTAGAGAGCCGTTACAGCTACCTTTGATTTCCCTCCCAGCCTGTTTGCTGGATGTTTTGCGCTTGCCAAATCAATCAACGGGCGCCTGCAATTGGGACCCCACTGCCTCTGTTCATTGAGGTCCCAATGATATCCTACTTAATAATACTATTTAATTTATTTAATATTTACAGTATTTGGTATTTCTTATATTCTAATATCTAATACTTATATAAGAAAATTGTCAAATTTATGTACATTTTATTTATATATACCTATATTTTATTTTTATTTTTTTATATATACATAATATTCTAATTTATGTTCTTAAATTACTAATATACTCATTGGAAACTATTATTATTTATGCTATTCTCTTCTTTGCTTCGAAGACAGCCCCGGCGAAAGTCTTGAGTGCATTGAAGATTTCTTCAGATTCCAAGAATTGGCTAAAACTTGTCGGTGGCCATTCAAGCATAGAGAATTCTCCCGCGAGCTGAAGCCTTCTTCTGGCGTAATTTGGGCATTCTAGTATGATGTGTTCTACAGTTTCTGTAGCTCCGCATCTGCAATTAGGATTATCCCGGATCTTGAAGTAGTGCAGTCTATGATTGATGTCACCGTGGCCTGATAGCAATTGTGCTGTGTAGAAGTCTAACTCCAGCCAATCCATGTCTAATCTTTTCCTGACATCAGGAAAGAATCTGTATGTGGTCCTACCTTTAGTTGAATTTTGCCACCGGTCCTGCCATTGAGATACAGCCGCGCTGTACGAAATTGGTTTTGCTTCTGTGAACCTGGTCGTTCCGATATTAAAGACACTTGTGCCGACTCTTGCTGGAATACCTCTTGGTATGTTATACCTCGCAACGTTTATTCCAAGTTCTAAATCGATCGGCAACTGTCCTGCCAGAACCTGTAACGTGTCAGTAGACACTGTCTTGTAGTTCCTAGTCAACATGAGGAGTGCTTTCCTTTGGGTCTGAATAAGCATTGCAGTCTGCACTTTATTTAATTTGGGAAACCAGGCAGGAGCAGCGTATGTCACCAGAGGGAGATGAAGAGCCTTGTATAGGATCAGCCGGTTCTTTCCGTTTAGTCCCCATGTGTTCCTGGCTATAGATGCAAGGCACCCGTAGCGTTTAGTAATGGTACTTTTTAGCTCTCTCATGTGCGGGCTAAGATTCATTTTTTCGCCAAAGGTAACTCCCAAATATTTTACCTCGTCAGAAAGGGAAACTTCAGTGTCTTCTATTTCCAGTCTGAAAGTATTTCTTTGCCGAATTTGGCCTTTCAACATCAAAAGCCTAGTTTTTACCGGATTCAGTCTGAGCTTCTTTTCAGTACACCATCTAGTTATTATGTTGATCGCCTGCTTGGTGTTTTCCTTAAGAGTCGATTGGGTTTGGCCTTCCACAAGGACCGCCAGGTCATCCACAAAGGCAACTGGGGTGAAGCCACTAGTAGATAACTCATTGAGGAGTGAATTGAAGACAAGGTTCCACATGTAGGGGCCTAATACGGAACCTTGGGGGCATCCAGTATTTACTTTATGCCATACTCGTCCACTAGGGAGTGCTACAAATGCGTTCCTATCAGCTAAATAACTTTGCAGCAATTTGTAGAGATTAGTAGGGCAATCGACGTCTTTTAAAGCATTCAAAATAGCTGGCCACCACAGGTTATCAAATGCTCCACTTATGTCTGCAAATATACTAACAATGTACCTAGCCGGGGAATCGAGTATCTTATTGTGGATGGCTTTCATGGCGTCCGTCGTTGATCTTCCCTTCACTCCTCCGTATTGGTTGGTAGAAATTGTTTCCATGATTCTTGGGAGCAGGTTCATAACGATGAGTCGCTCGAGAATTTTCCCTAGCACAGGAAGCAGACTCATTGCTCTGTATCCACCCGGCCAAGCCTTGCTATCTTCTGACTTCGGAATGGCCACAACCTCAGCTTCCTTCCAAATCTTCGGGAAGTATCCTTCGTTGAGACACCGATTATATAGTCTCATCAGTTGTGGAGCAAAAATTCGTTTGCACTTCTTAATTATGTTGACATCTATGAAGTCGGGTCCAGGGGATTTATTGCTTTTGAGGGATTCAACAACTATTTCTACATCCAGTTCATCCCAATTTGGAGAAAATTCTGTAGTGGGTGGCGTTTCTGAGGATTTCCTAATAAGGTTCTGGCTAGAGCTGTCCAGACGGAAGTCATCTTCCGGGAAGCAGTGGTCTAGGATCTTCCTGACGGCGTCCTCATTGGTTCTAGTGTATAAACCACCTTCGTCTCTTAGAGCTACAAGAAAATCTTTGGAAAGTTTATTGCTCTGAGATAGTTTGTAAGGTAAACCCCAAGGTCCCTCCTTCTCCGTAGATTCTATAAAGGTTTTCCAGCTTTTCTTCTTCTGCTCGTTGACGGTAGCCTGGAATTGAGATTTGAGGTCAAGATACGTATTTCTTAGGGATTCTCGCATCTGCGGATCTTTGGCTCTTTGGTACTTTCTCCGTGCTCTGTAAGTAAATTTCTTCTGTTCATTCAGCTCCCGTGTCCACCATGGGACCTTCCTTTTTAAAATCTTACTAAATGGAAGAATCTGGTCACACGCCCGCACTACAGCCGAAGTGAACTCAATAGTATGCTTCTCCAAATCGTTGTTTGGCACAAGAGTGTCCAAGAACCAAGCTATATTTTCGCGCAGAGCATCCACATTTATGTCCCTCGTACGCCATCTTTTCCTCTTGTAAATTTTTCCAGTAGTCGGCTCCTGTATAATTGTCCGGAGGACACAGTGGTCACTAGAAGTCCAATCCTGGAGCACTTCCCAATTATCTACTTTATTGGCACTATCAATACTGACCATAGTTAGGTCTATGTGTGAAGTGCCAGATGATCCTTGGAATGTTGGCGGTGATGACGGATCGTTGAGAATGATCAGGTTGTGACTTATAATAAAATCCTCTATTAGTTGTCCTTTCCTGTCTGTTGTAGCAGAACCCCAAAGGGTAGAATGCCCATTTAAGTCACCCATAATTATAATATTTTCCGGAATTTCTCGTAAAACGTTTTCCAGTTCAAGTAGTATTTCGAAGATCGGTATTGAAAACTTAGCATATACACTGACTAGAGTAAATGTTGTTCCTGGGCAGTCGATATGTGCAGCCACCACATATTTCGTCGATATATGCTGTAATAGCATAGCCTTTATTTTAGGATTGAGAACCACGATTCCAGCTTCAGGAGACGTTCCGACTGCATTTCCTTGTATGATACACGAAGACCTAGGGAATCCAACAATCCTTCCTGCATGGATAGCAGGCTCCTGCACGCAGATAATATCTGCTCCATCCTTGTAGGCTTCATTCAAGAGTTCGTCCGTAGCTAATTTCATTCTCTTGACGTTATGTTGGAGAATTTTCAGAGTTCCGGGAGATCATCTATCCATAGTTTGTCCTGGTCAGTAGTCTTTCAACGGCCTTTTGGTAAGCTACACATTGGTTCCTATCAGGTGTTTCGTGAGCTGCATCTTGTTTAATGCGAACACAATTGACGCATTTTGGCGGGCTCTGCTTATTAGGACAACTTTTAAATTCATGGCCTCTTTCGGAACAGTAAGAGCAGTATTCATATTCTGCCTTACAGTGCGCTTTTACATGTCCAAAACCTTGGCATTTGTGACAGCGAGTAACAGTGGTCCAGTCTTTAAATCGAAAAGCATAGTACCCAAGAAAGATACGACCTTCTCGGATTAGCTCTGTTCTGAGTTGAGGACTAATCTCGACGATCCAATGTTCCGAAGAAATATTTTTTGGGCCAATTCTGAATACCGGTTTAAATTCGTATTTATGTTCCTTTAGTTCAGTACAATTTTGATTCCAAAAATTAATCCTTAATTCGTCCTTATTATATTCTTTAGGAACGTCGTATATTATAATCCGTGGGTTCCTAGGTTGCGGTATGACGGGATTTAATTTCCCTAACTGGGGGAGACAAGAAATTTTTTCTGCATCCGCCCTGTGTTGCGTTTGTATTAGCAAGCCTTTGTTGGTGGACACAACGTTTCTGATTTTCAGACCTTGTGAAGAAGGTTTTAAGTTCTTTTTTACTTCGTTCTTCAGCTCATCAATAGTGGGGAACTGAGCTTTTACTTCACCTTCGTGTCTAAAGAACACTACGTTTGGAGGTTCTTTTTGCACTTTCTCAGCATAACTTGGGGTCGCTACGAAATCTGTTTTCGGAAGGACTTTCTGTACGAGATCGCCCATTTTTTTATTTAAATTTTTCAAGCCTTCCCTCATCTGGTTAGAATGCAGTTCGTTTGGTCCCTTCAACAGCTCCACTTGGCCCCGTAACTTTGAATTTTCAATAATTAAAGAATTGCAATTCTGCTCTAATTTCTTGCAGCAATCAATGAGTAGTTTACCATTCTCTTTATTAATTTTCTTTTCGAGGGCAACCATTAATTTTTGTAGTTGTTCCATTATGCCCTGATTTTGTTCTAAAATCGTCATCTCTAGTTCAGGCTCTTTAAATTTCAAATTAATTTGGTTTGTATTTTGATTGCCAACTGCCTGGATATCCATGACGTCACTACTGGGTGTTGGGGTTATGCTCGCTTCTGGATCTACCTCTTTGTCAGTGGAACCACTGCCTTGGCTATACAACCTCTGCTTAGGAGGATTGTTATTACCACGTGGTGTTTGAGACTGCGACTTTGTCATTTTAAATGAATTTTCATTCCCTACCATATATTTCCTTGATAAGGCGAATTCCCGTGGAGATAGACAACACAAATATTATTTTAAATTAAAGATAACTCAAGTCCAGTTTGGTATTTTATAAAATACTAATCAGTTTCGTATAATTGTATTGCACACCCAATTATCTTTAAAATATTATTAAGTTGTTTTTTTTATTTATTTATTAAATTTTAGTTGATTCGAATAATTATTTCGTGACAGAAGCCTTTTGTATTAAACTCAATTTGAATTTGTTGTATAATAGTTTTAAAAGGCAATATAATTTTAAAGGTAATAATGTAGGATATGTATATAAATAAACTTTTAATCGATTGATTTTATCATGACTTACCTACTACCTATATTACTATAAGAAATTGCTAAAATCTAATAAAAAACAAGTGAAAAAAGATCTTAAGAACTAAGCAGAGGTATAAATTATTTAGACTAACTATTATATTGAAACAGAGTACATGAGTTAATAAAATTAATTGATTGGAGATTATTAAATATTATAACTATACAAATAATATAAAAATGAATTTAATAGTTTAACTATTTTGAAGGACTAAACAACAGAATGCTACAGATCAGTAATTTCCATAATTTGATTATAAAGCATAGATTAATAAAATCCAGAGAAAAGAAAAGTAAAAGTGTTATATAAGGATTTTCAAATAGCCGTTAAAGCCCGGTCACCGGCGCCAGCCAATGGGAGAGCTAGAATCGTATCTGAACTTATCCACTACTAATTTAAACTAAATAAATAAAACTAATAATTAAAATAAAACTAATTTAAAACTGACTTTCCACTAAATAGAATAAATAATTAACGTGTAATGTCTATTATATCTATATTGTCATCATTAATTTAACAAAACGTACCTATATTATAGATAGTTCCTTTAATCTAATGTAAACAAGAACATAACCTTACATCCGGGACTGCCACTCTCCTTACAGTTGTAGTTAAATATACAATCACCAGCTGTAGCCAGAAAGCCAAGACTTCAAGTAGATAACAAGTATCGTCTACTGCATCAATACACACATAAACACCGGCACATGAAGACTTTATTCATTCATTCATTCATTTCGAGAGCTTCGCAACAAGGGTGATCTGCTCTATTGAATGAAGACTTTAAACACACAATATAACTATATAAACACAGAGCCGATTTGAACACGATCCGTACGCTACAAGCTTCCTCTCTCTCTCCATATATATATATATATATATATATATATATATATATATATATATATATATATATATATATATATATTTAAAAATGTGTACCACCGTTATTACTGGGTTCTGAAACGTGAAATGTCCTAGCCGGTACTTGCGGATTGTGTCGAAAGGTCAACGCCTTCCCTAACTATGGATGGAGGGTGGAAAAGCGGTATGATAATGAGACGTTAGGTAGGATGGAGGTTGTGCTGATTCAGTTGGCAAGACTGTCTAGGTAGCGGCCGTTCACACCTTATTTTTAGCAAGATTCTCCACCAGGAGCGAGATATAGAATTTTTCTTAGCGGGGAAAATATTTCAAGCCAATTCCAAACCATAATCTCACGTAACTCAATTCCAAACCATAATCTCACGTAACTCAATTCTATTTTAGGAAGAAAAACTATTTTAGCGCTTTCCTCCGAAGGAAAGTAGCTATTGAGGTTGCACTCAAGACGGAATTTCTGAAAAATTTCTTCAAATCTTTATCGGCTGTATGTGTATGATATCGAACTATATATGGCTGTATGTGTATGATATCGAACTATATATGGCTGTATGTGTATGACATCGAACTATATATGGCTGTATGTGTATGATATCGAACTATATATGGCTGTATGTGTATGATATCGAACTGTATATGGCTGTATGTGTATGATATCGAACTATATATGGCTGTATGTGTATGATATCGAACTATATATGGCTGTATGTGTATGATATCGAACTATATATGGCTGTATGTGTATGACATCGAACTATATATGGGGTATGTGTATGATATCGAACTATATATGGGGTATGTGTATGATATCGAACTATATATGGCTGTATGTGTATGATATCGAACTATATATGGCTGTATGTGTATGATATCGAACTATATATGGCTGTATGTGTATGATATCGAACTATATATGGCTGTATGTGTATGATATCGAACTATATATGGCTGTATGTGTATGACATCGAACTATATATGGCTGTATGTGTATGATATCGAACTATATATGGCTGTATGTGTATGACATCGAACTATATATGGCTGTATGTGTATGATATCGAACTATATATGGCTGTACGTGTATGACATCGAACTATATATGGCTGTAAGTGTATGACATCGAACTATATATGGCTGTATGTGTATGATATCGAACTATATATGGCTGTATGTGTATGACATCGAACTATATATGGCTGTATGTGTATGATATCGAACTATATATGGCTGTATGTGTATGATATCGAACTATATATGGCTGTATGTTACTTGAATAGGCGGAAGGTCGTGTATATATAAAACTCGTCAACTTCACTTTATATGCTTTATTTTATGCTCTACATGTTTCGCATTTCTTGACGCCTCCTCAGGAGCAACTTAATTACATATACATAAATTTAGCCTTAGCTACGGAAGACCTTAGACAGACTCCATACTCTGTGGTATGTACGTGGCCCTACCTGTGGAAGGTCTTCCGTAGCTACCGAAGACCTTAGACAGACTCCATACTCTGTGGTATGGACGTGGCCCTATTTGTGGAAGGTCTTCCGTAGCTACGAAAAACCTTAGACAGACTCCATACTCTGTAGTAGTGGACGTGGCCCCTCCTGTGGAAGGTCTTCCTTAGCTACGAAAAACCTTAGACAGACTCCATACTCGGTAGTAGTGGACGTGGCCCTACCTGTGGAAGGTCTTCCGTAGCTACGAAAAACCTTAGACAGACTCCATACTCTGTAGTAGTGGACGTGGCCCCTCCTGTGGAAGGTCTTCCTTAGCTACGAAAAACCTTAGACAGACTCCATACTCGGTAGTAGTGGACGTGGCCCTACCTGTGGAAGGTCTTCCGTAGCTACGGAAGACCTTAGACAGGCTCCATACTCTGTAGTAGTGGACGTGGCCCCTCCTGTGGAAGGTCTTCCTTAGCTACGAAAAACCTTAGACAGACTCCATACTCGGTAGTAGTGGACGTGGCCCTACCTGTGGAAGGTCTTCCGTAGCTACGGAAGACCTTAGACAGGCTCCATACTCTGCGGTATGGACGTGGCCCTATTTGTGGAAGGTCTTCCGTAGCTACCGAAGACCTTAGACAGACTCCATACTTTGTGGTATGGACGTGGCCCCTCCTGTGGAAGGTCTTCCTTAGCTACGAAAAACCTTAGACAGACTCCATACTCTGTAGTAGTGGACGTGGCCCTACCTGTGGAAGGTCTTCCGTAGCTACGGAAAACCTTGGACAGACTCCATACTCTGTGGTATGTACGTGGCCCTACCTGTGGTAGGTCTTCCATAGCTACCGAAGACCTTAGACAGACTCCATACTCTGTGGGATGAACGTGGCCCTACCTGTGGAAGGTCTTCCGTAGCTACGGAAGACCTTAGACAGACACCATACTCTGTGGTATGGACGTGGCCCTACCTGTGGAAGACCTTCCGTAGTTACGGAAAACCTTAGACAGACTCCATACTCTGTGGTATGGCCGTGGCCCTACCTGTGGAAGACCTTCCGTAGTTACGGAAGACCTTAGACAGACTCTATACTCTGTGGTATGTACGTGGCCTTACCTCTTCACATAATATATTGAAAGAAAAAAAGGATCACAATTTTATAATATAATATATGGCTGGCTATCGCAAAGGGCTACAATCTCTTTGATGGACAGACTATCACTAGCGTATATAGAAAATATCTTGGGGGGGGGGGGGGCTGGCAGCACCTAGGAATTAGGAGTGTAGGGAAAATTTTAAATATTTTAGTGTAAAATGGTGAGAATTAAGGTCCTCTGGACACCTAGTAGACCAGAATAGAAATGTAGAAGACATTTTTCGTTGTTACTTTACATGAAATCTTCTCACCAAAAGAAAATTTCGGGGGGGGGGATGCAGCTCCCCTCATATACGCTCCTGTGGCCTATAAATCCTGTATACAAGATACAAAATGTGAAAATACAATGATTTTATTTTATGGACAAATATACATTGCAGAATTGTAATTTCCATTGATACTTTGTACACATAATTATAACAGACAACTACCTTCATGTAAGTATCATTAGGGAACGCCCCTGTAATCCATTACGCAACTAGAAAAACAACCTCTTTGCCCTTAATCTTGGAAAAGGCCGTAAATGTTTGATTAGATGGATGTTGGCAACACTGGCTGAGGTCACATGGCCTACGACAAGCCTGGCCGATCGCCAGCTTCCTTCACGTGTCTATATCGAAGGTCACGAGACAATTCTCCCTTGACGAACAACAGCTGTATTGATTGTAAGAAGCTAGGCATCTGGGATGGTGTTTGGCAAGACAGCAAAATGCTTAGTCGTGTTTATGGACAAGGTATTGCAAGGTTAACATTGTTTAGCAAGATCTTACGTAACAAACTCAGGCCTCATATTCTATAGTTACTGGAAGAAAATATAGTTCGGGCAAATTCATTCGGCCAGAACTCGCATAAAATATGAATTCTCAATCCCGTTCCTTGTTGTCTGACTACAGGACATAACCTAGACGTTACTTCTCTACAAGGTCCTGACTACAGGACATAACCTAGACGTTACTTCTCTACGTGGACCTGACTACAGGACATAACCTGGAGGTTACTTCTCTACAAGGTCCTGACTACATGACATAACCTGGACGTTACTTCTCTACAAGGTCCTGACTACAGGACATAACCTAGACGTTACTTCTCTACAAAGTCCTGACTACAGGACATAACCTGGAGGTTACTTCTCTACAAGGTCCTGACTACATGACATAACCTGGACGTTACTTCTCTACAAGGACCTGACTGCAGGACATAACCTAGACGTTACTTCTCTACAAGGAACTGACTACAGGACATAACCTAGACGTTACTTCTCTACAAGGTCCTGACTGCAGGACATAACCTGGACGTTACTTTTCTACAAGGGTCTAACTACAGGACATAGCCTGGGCGTTACTTCTCTACAAGGACCTGACTACAGGACATAACGTGGACGTTACTTCTCTACAATTTCCTGACTGCAGGACATAACCTAGACGTTACTTCTCTACAAGGTCCTGACTGCAGGACATAACCTAGACGTTAATTCTCTACAAGGACCTGACTGCAGGACATAACCTAGACGTTACTTCTCTACAAGGACCTGACTGCAGGACATAACCTAGACGTTACTTCTCTACAAGGTCCTGACTGCAGGACATAACCTAGACGTTAATTCTCTACAAGGACCTGACTGCAGGACATAACCTAGGCGTTACTTCTCTACAAGGACCTGACTGCAGGACATAACCTAGACGTTACTTCTCTACAAGGACCTGACTGCAGGACATAACCTAAACGTTACTTCTCTACAAGGACCTGACTGCAGGACATAAGCTAGACGTTACTTCTCTACAAGGACCTGACTGCAGGACATAACCTCGACTTTACTTCTCTACAAGGACCTGACTGCAGGACATAACCTAGACGTTACTTCTCTACAAGGACCTGACTGCAGGACATAACCTAAACGTTACTTCTCTACAAGGACCTGACTGCAGGACATAACCTAAACGTTACTTCTCTACAAGGACCTGACTGCAGGACATAAGCTAGACGTTACTTCTCTATCAGTCCCTGGCTGCAGGACATAACCTAGACGTTAATTCTCTACAAGGACCTGACTGCAGGACATAACCTAGACGTTAATTCTCTACAAGGACCTGACTGCAGGACATAACCTAGACGTTACTTCTCTACAAGGTCCTGACTGCAGGACATAACCTAGACGTTAATTCTCTACAAGGACCTGACTGCAGGACATAACCTAGGCGTTACTTCTCTACAAGGACCTGACTGCAGGACATAACCTAGACGTTACTTCTCTACAAGGACCTGACTGCAGGACATAACCTAAACGTTACTTCTCTACAAGGACCTGACTGCAGGACATAAGCTAGACGTTACTTCTCTATCAGTCCCTGGCTGCAGGACATAACCTAGACGTTAATTCTCTACAAGGACCTGACTGCAGGACATAACCTAGACGTTACTTCTCTTCAAGGACCTGACTGCAGGACATAACCTAGACGTTAATTCTCTACAAGGACCTGACTGCAGGACATAACCTAGACGTTAATTCTCTACAAGGACCTGACTGCAGGACATAACCTAGACGTTACTTCTCTACAAGGTCCTGACTGCAGGACATAACCTAGACGTTAATTCTCTACAAGGACCTGACTGCAGGACATAACCTAGGCGTTACTTCTCTACAAGGACCTGACTGCAGGACATAACCTAGACGTTACTTCTCTACAAGGACCTGACTGCAGGACATAACCTAGACGTTACTTCTCTACAAGGACCTGACTGCAGGACATAACCTAGACGTTACTTCTCTACAAGGACCTGACTGCAGGACATAAGCTAGACGTTAATTCTCTACAAGGACCTGACTGCAGGACATAACCTAGACGTTACTTCTCTACAAGGTCCTGACTGCAGGACATAACCTAGACGTTAATTCTCTACAAGGACCTGACTGCAGGACATAACCTAGACGTTACTTCTCTACAAGGACCTGACTGCAGGACATAACCTAGACGTTACTTCTCTACAAGGTCCTGACTGCAGGACATAACCTAGACGTTAATTCTCTACAAGGACCTGACTGCAGGACATAACCTAGGCGTTACTTCTCTACAAGGACCTGACTGCAGGACATAACCTAGACGTTACTTCTCTACAAGGACCTGACTGCAGGACATAACCTAAACGTTACTTCTCTACAAGGACCTGACTGCAGGACATAAGCTAGACGTTACTTCTCTATCAGTCCCTGGCTGCAGGACATAACCTAGACGTTACTTCTCTACAAAGTCCTGACTACAGGACATAACCTGGAGGTTACTTCTCTACAAGGTCCTGACTACATGACATAACCTGGACGTTACTTCTCTACAAGGACCTGACTGCAGGACATAACCTAGACGTTACTTCTCTACAAGGAACTGACTACAGGACATAACCTAGACGTTACTTCTCTACAAGGTCCTGACTGCAGGACATAACCTGGACGTTACTTTTCTACAAGGGTCTAACTACAGGACATAGCCTGGGCGTTACTTCTCTACAAGGACCTGACTACAGGACATAACGTGGACGTTACTTCTCTACAATTTCCTGACTGCAGGACATAACCTAGACGTTACTTCTCTACAAGGTCCTGACTGCAGGACATAACCTAGACGTTAATTCTCTACAAGGACCTGACTGCAGGACATAACCTAGACGTTACTTCTCTACAAGGACCTGACTGCAGGACATAACCTAGACGTTACTTCTCTACAAGGTCCTGACTGCAGGACATAACCTAGACGTTAATTCTCTACAAGGACCTGACTGCAGGACATAACCTAGGCGTTACTTCTCTACAAGGACCTGACTGCAGGACATAACCTAGACGTTACTTCTCTACAAGGACCTGACTGCAGGACATAACCTAAACGTTACTTCTCTACAAGGACCTGACTGCAGGACATAAGCTAGACGTTACTTCTCTACAAGGACCTGACTGCAGGACATAACCTCGACTTTACTTCTCTACAAGGACCTGACTGCAGGACATAACCTAGACGTTACTTCTCTACAAGGACCTGACTGCAGGACATAACCTAAACGTTACTTCTCTACAAGGACCTGACTGCAGGACATAACCTAAACGTTACTTCTCTACAAGGACCTGACTGCAGGACATAAGCTAGACGTTACTTCTCTATCAGTCCCTGGCTGCAGGACATAACCTAGACGTTAATTCTCTACAAGGACCTGACTGCAGGACATAACCTAGACGTTAATTCTCTACAAGGACCTGACTGCAGGACATAACCTAGACGTTACTTCTCTACAAGGTCCTGACTGCAGGACATAACCTAGACGTTAATTCTCTACAAGGACCTGACTGCAGGACATAACCTAGGCGTTACTTCTCTACAAGGACCTGACTGCAGGACATAACCTAGACGTTACTTCTCTACAAGGACCTGACTGCAGGACATAACCTAAACGTTACTTCTCTACAAGGACCTGACTGCAGGACATAAGCTAGACGTTACTTCTCTATCAGTCCCTGGCTGCAGGACATAACCTAGACGTTAATTCTCTACAAGGACCTGACTGCAGGACATAACCTAGACGTTACTTCTCTTCAAGGACCTGACTGCAGGACATAACCTAGACGTTAATTCTCTACAAGGACCTGACTGCAGGACATAACCTAGACGTTAATTCTCTACAAGGACCTGACTGCAGGACATAACCTAGACGTTACTTCTCTACAAGGTCCTGACTGCAGGACATAACCTAGACGTTAATTCTCTACAAGGACCTGACTGCAGGACATAACCTAGGCGTTACTTCTCTACAAGGACCTGACTGCAGGACATAACCTAGACGTTACTTCTCTACAAGGACCTGACTGCAGGACATAACCTAGACGTTACTTCTCTACAAGGACCTGACTGCAGGACATAACCTAGACGTTACTTCTCTACAAGGACCTGACTGCAGGACATAAGCTAGACGTTAATTCTCTACAAGGACCTGACTGCAGGACATAACCTAGACGTTACTTCTCTACAAGGTCCTGACTGCAGGACATAACCTAGACGTTAATTCTCTACAAGGACCTGACTGCAGGACATAACCTAGACGTTACTTCTCTACAAGGACCTGACTGCAGGACATAACCTAGACGTTACTTCTCTACAAGGTCCTGACTGCAGGACATAACCTAGACGTTAATTCTCTACAAGGACCTGACTGCAGGACATAACCTAGGCGTTACTTCTCTACAAGGACCTGACTGCAGGACATAACCTAGACGTTACTTCTCTACAAGGACCTGACTGCAGGACATAACCTAAACGTTACTTCTCTACAAGGACCTGACTGCAGGACATAAGCTAGACGTTACTTCTCTATCAGTCCCTGGCTGCAGGACATAACCTAGACGTTAATTCTCTACAAGGACCTGACTGCAGGACATAACCTAGACGTTACTTCTCTTCAAGGACCTGACTGCAGGACATAACCTAGACGTTAATTCTCTACAAGGACCTGACTGCAGGACATAACCTAGACGTTAATTCTCTACAAGGACCTGACTGCAGGACATAACCTAGACGTTACTTCTCTTCAAGGACCTGACTGCAGGACATAACCTAGACGTCACTTCTCTATCAGTCCCTGACTGCAGGACATAACCTAGACGTTACTTCTCTATCAGTCCCTGACTGCAGGACATAACCTAGACGTCACTTCTCTATCAGTCCCTGACTGCAGGACATAACCTAGACGTTACTTCTCTATCAGTCCCTGACTGCAGGACATAACCTAGACGTTACTTCTCTATCAGTCCCTGACTGCAGGACATAACCTGGACGTTACTTCTCTACAAGGACCTGACTGCAGGACATAACCTAGACGTTACTTCTCTATCAGTCCCTGACTGCAGGACATAACCTGGACGTTACTTCGCTACAAGGACCTGACTGCAGGACATAACCTAGACGTTACTTCTCTATCAGCCCCTGACTGCAGGACATAACCTGGACGTTACTTCTCTACAAGGACCTGACTGCAGGACATAACCTAGACGTTACTTCTCTACAAGGACCTGACTGCAGGACATAACCTAGACGTTACTTCTCTACAAGGACCTGACTGCAGGACATAACCTAAACGTTACTTCTCTACAAGGACCTGACTGCAGGACATAAGCTAGACGTTACTTCTCTATCAGTCCCTGGCTGCAGGACATAACCTAGACGTTAATTCTCTACAAGGACCTGACTGCAGGACATAACCTAGACGTTACTTCTCTTCAAGGACCTGACTGCAGGACATAACCTAGACGTTAATTCTCTACAAGGACCTGACTGCAGGACATAACCTAGACGTTAATTCTCTACAAGGACCTGACTGCAGGACATAACCTAGACGTTACTTCTCTTCAAGGACCTGACTGCAGGACATAACCTAGACGTCACTTCTCTATCAGTCCCTGACTGCAGGACATAACCTAGACGTTACTTCTCTATCAGTCCCTGACTGCAGGACATAACCTAGACGTCACTTCTCTATCAGTCCCTGACTGCAGGACATAACCTAGACGTTACTTCTCTATCAGTCCCTGACTGCAGGACATAACCTAGACGTTACTTCTCTATCAGTCCCTGACTGCAGGACATAACCTGGACGTTACTTCTCTACAAGGACCTATCTGCAGGACATAACCTAGACGTTACTTCTCTATCAGTCCCTGACTGCAGGACATAACCTGGACGTTACTTCTCTACAAGGACCTGACTGCAGGACATAACCTAGACGTTACTTCTCTATCAGTCCCTGACTGCAGGACATAACCTAGACGTTACTTCTCTACAAGGACCTGACTGCAGGACATAACCTAGACGTTACTTCTCTATCAGTCCCTGACTACAGGACATAACCTGGACGTTACTTCTCTACAAGGACCTGACTGCAGGACATAACCTAGACGTAACTTCTCTATCAGTCCCTGGCTGCAGGACATAACCTAGACGTTACTTCTCTTCAAGGACCTGACTGCAGGACATAACCTAGACGTTACTTCTCTATCAGTCCCTGACTGCAGGACATAACCTGGACGTGTTTCCTCAACAGTTGTATATTAGTAGTTTTATTCTCTGAAGTACAATAGTTAATTGACCCATAAAACGGAGTCGTAAAAATGTTGATCGTTGATGTATCCTCTTTACTGCCTCCAACTTTACGATCCTCATAAAAACTTAATTTTCTATCTTTACTCTCTCCGTCGCTGAACTGAAATCTTCTTAAGTCCTCTCTGTCCAGCTGTGATCATACAAATCAATATTACCTCTACTAGCCGAATACCCGTGCTTCGTCACGGCAGATAAGTAGTTATTTTATTCCTTTAAATAATGTATCATCATAATTTACGCTACTACATAATTTTGTGCAGTTTATTATATCACCGTTCCCGTCATGCTATACGTTATTCATCAATTGATAAGTAATCAAAGTATAATGATTCTTGACATTGGGGCGTTCCGGACTATTGTCAAGATACAGGTAACCTATAGATAACCCGTTATCTATAGGTTAGTAGTAAGAGCAGTTTAACCAGTACATGTTAAAATTCGTTGTCAATAATACATGTATGTTTCCAAGATGTCATTTGGAAACACCTATTATATTTGCTAGCATTACCAAGAAGTGTTCTGACTGTGGATGCTGATGGGTGAGGAGGCTTTGCAAGGGTTCGGGATATTATTACCTCGGATGGACCATCACCAGGTATAGCGTAAACTCTATGGGGGACAGTTTGTTTCTAGTAATTCAAGGTCTGCCATCAAAGTTGAAATTAACCGCAAATAAAAATAATATTATAAAATAGATACAGTACGGTAACATCTGACCTGTTATCGTCCTAGTAACGCATGCTGCCTAGACTTGCCTGCTCTAAACAACTAAAAATTTAAACCCCTCTAAAAATACTTAAAAATTCGAATATCAAAAAATCCTTTCTTAGCGAGTGTTTATGTTCTAATGGGAGTGTCCATGCAAAATTTCAAAATTTTCTGTCCAGTGGTTAGGGCTAGGCGATGATAGGTCAGTGAGTGAGTGGTATTTGACAAATATATATATATATATATATATATATATATATATATATATAGTAGATTTAACGGGGAATTATATTTGAAAGGAAAGATCTAACATATTTCATTTGTTCAATCCAACTTGCTCTATTTGGACGGGGAATACTGAGGGGGGGGGGAATTTGAAGGGAGGGTTCTAAATATGAGAGGGAGGAGAAATTATGAAACTATATAAAGTGGGAAAAAGACAAAAGTACATAAATACTTCCATTTAGAACAATAAAAACAGAATAACAGAAAATAACAGAATAACTAATACATGCCTAAAACGAAACACAACTAGAACAAATGTGAAAAAAAAAGTCCGTCACGCAGGAGCTGCACAACTCAGCACTTTCCTCAGAATTGGGTAGTGTCGATTGGCATTCCTGAATAATTTGCTTAAAATAACCTATATAGATAAATAAAATAAAAACATAAATAACACCTGTATCAATTCAATCCAAACATAGTACAATGTAAATCCCCCCCCCCTTCCGATAGACCGATTTAGTTCATTTTTACAACACATCTTTCTTATTAGATACCCAGGACGTATACCGCGTTTCGTTACGATACAGCAGAAATTACGACGGGTATGAGCAAATTAGTAATTTCTGTCCGGAGTAAACCCCGCCTTCTAGTCAACCGATTTAGTTTATTTTTACAACACATTTTTCTCTTCAGTTGACCACAACAAATACCGAGTTTCGTTGAAATATATCAAAAATTATGGCTGGTATTGACAAATAACTACTTTGGCTCCGGAGTAAAACCCCCCTCCGGATGGACCGATTTTGTTGGTTAACGAACTCGTTCAATCGTTTGATGGGGGAATACTACATACCTAGTTTCGTGGCGAAAAAGCAAAAACTCTGGCCGGTATCGTGTTAACGGACACATATATAACTATACAGGGTGTTCAAAACTCGATTGACACCCCCCTTTTTTTCCCACAATTTTTGAAATTTAAAATCGAAACTTGGTGGGTCTTAACGTGGTCGAATGCACTTTCATTGGACCTTATGACGACCCCTTAACTTTCTCCAGTTCTTCTCCAGAGACCCTAACTCTGGAATCTCCAAAGGAAAGGGGTTATTTTTATGACGGATTATTGTAGAGAATTGAATTTTATGTCGATTTTATATCTGTCATTTTTTCGCTGAAGCGCACCATGAGTAACAAATTGATAAAACCCATGTTTTTTATCACTTTTCTGCCGATAACGTAGAAAGTATGTCCGTATTGAAAAAAGTAGTCGAGTTTAGAGGATTAAATTTTCTTTCCAAAAAGTACCTTTAAATGCCTAAAATGTTAATAGAAATGGAGCAAAACACACTTTTGTTTTGAAGTTTTCAGAAAAGTTTATTATCAACGTGATCTACGCTTCCGTAAAACTTAATAAACATTTCCTAAACTTTTTGCGCCACCTAAAAATCAAATTCAATTACTTTATAAGGGGATTAAAATGATAAATTTAAAGAAATAGAACTCACCTAATCATTAGAATTTCGTAATAATTATTTTTGTGGTGGTCGAATTTTTTTTTGTTTTTTACGGCGCCTTGACATCTAGGCCATTAGTGCCGACATCCAGGGTGCAGCGAGGAATTTTCCCAACGAGCCGTGAGATAAGAAAATTCCTGCCGCCGCACATTGGGGCCAAACTACTTTTCGTGTGTCAAAAAGGACTACAGCTCCCAAATCCTAACCGATTTCAATGATTTTTTTTAAAATGAAAGCTAGTTTTTTGTTTCTCCTGTTTATTAAATTACGTGTAATAATTCACAAACTTTTACAATCAAACATAAAATAATATTTTATTTTTCATCTAACTTAATATCAGCACTGATATAGTTGAAATTAAACATTCAAACCTTGATTAGACTTGGAAAAAATCATAAATTATTATCAACTCATTCAAAAATCACATTATTTCAATAGTAATTCTTTTTGTTGAATTATTATAAATTTACGTTTTAAACACGCCAGTCTGATTTTTTCCAAGTCTAATCAGGGTTTGAATGTTTAATTTCAACGATATCAGTGCTGATATTAAGTTAGATGAAAAATAAAATATTATTTTATGTTTGATTGTAAAAGTTTGCGAATTATTTACACGTAATTTAATAAACAGTAAAAAAAAAAAAAAAAAAAAAAAAAAAAAAAAAAAAAAAAAATCTAGTCTGACAAGGCTGTCTTGAATTTCATTAGCTTTCATTTTTAAAAAAAAATACATTCAAATCGGTTACGTTTTGGAGGCTTTAGCCTTTCTGAAACACGAAAAGTAGTTTGGCCCCAATGTGCGGCGGCAGGAATTTTTTCATCCCACGGCTCGTTGGGAAAACTTCCTCGCTGCACCCTGGATGTCGGCGCTAATGGCCTAGATTCCTCGCTGCACCCTGGATGTCGGCGCTAATGGCCTAGATTCCTCGCTGCACCCTGGATGTCGGCGCTAATGGCCTAGATTCCTCGCTGCACCCTGGATGTCGGCGCTAATGGCCTAGATTCCTCGCTGCACCCTGGATGTCGGCGCTAATGGCCTAAATGTCAAAGCGCCGTAAAAAACAAAGAAAAAAAAGTCGTCCACCACAAAAATAATTACTACGAAATTCTAATGATTAGATGAGTTCTATTGCTTTAAATTCATCATTTTAATCCCCTTATAAAGTAATTGAATTTGATTTTAAGGTGGAGCAAAAAGTTTAGGAAATGTTTATTAAGTTTTACGGAAGCGTAGACCACGTTGATAATAAACTTTTCTGAAAACTTCAAAAACAGAAGTGTGTTTTGCTCCATTCCTATTAACATTTTAGGCATTTAAAGGTACTTTTTGGAAAGAAAATTTAATCCTCTAAACGTTTATATCGACTACTTTTTTCATTACGGGCATACTTTCTACGTTATTGGCAGTAAAGTGAAGAAAAACAAGGGTTTTATCAATTTGTTACTCATTGGTGCGCTTTAGCGAAAAAATGACAAATATAAAATCGACATAAAATTCAATTCTCTAAAGTAATCCGTCATAAAAATAACCCCTTTCCTTTGGAGATTCCAGAGTTAGGGTCTCTGGAGAAGAACTGGAGAAAGTTGAGGGGTCGTGCATAAGGTCCAATGAAAGTACATTACCGATTAAATGTCAAAAATTGTGGAAAAAAAGGGGGGTGTCAATCGAGTTTTGAACACCCTGTATATATATATATATATATATATATATATATATAAATTTTAACTGGGGTCATTTTCGGTCTCTGCTAAGTAGGATCGATAAAGATTCGAAGAAATTTTTCAAAAATTCCGTCATGAGTGCAACCTCAATAGCTACTTTCCTTCGGAGGAAAGTTGTCTGGAATTGTCTGGTAAGGAACGGAACCTATGAAATAATGTCTCCGATTTGATGGAAATATCCACTTCAACTCGGAATAGCGGTGAGAAATGTGAGCAGCCCTGAGGATATCGAGGAAAACTGTTCTTTGACCTCTTAAGACGAAGCTGAAACTCCCTAGTAAGCCCCTTCATACATCTGGCAACCGTAGTCAAAGTGGAGGAACACAAGGATTTAAACTGCAGGATGTTGTTGATATAGGAAAAGGATTTGGAAGAAATGGTTTGGTGAAGGAAGGAACCTAGGAAGTCTTGTCGTCGATTTGATGGAAATATCCACTTCAACTCGGAATACCGGTGAGAAATATCCAGCTTGTCTGGGGGTATCGAGGATAAATCTGAGAAAACTGTTCACCTTAAGGCGATCCTTAAGCTCCCCAGTGAGCCCTTCATACACTAGACAAAGTGGGGGAACACAAGCGAAGATACAAGAAGCTGACGAGTAGGAATTAAAGAGGAACGGTTAAAGAGTGGCAATGGATCGACGGGTGATTAGAGATAAATAATCCTTTCAGGAAAAGGTTTGGGCATATTGAATAGGACTGGAGACAATGGTGAAGGAAGGGAGGATAGGAGGGAGAAATTCAAGAGGGGAGCTGACCCTATGACTAAAACCTTTTTTTTTATTTTTCTGCAAGAAGACTATAACACTTCAGAGCATCAGACTGTCCTGGGGAGTGTGCACGTGCCTGTTCCATCCAAAATCCCCCCGAGTCCGGGGTCTAACTCGACCCAGAGCACCAGCCAGCGCTGCACACCGGCCAAGACCCGTCCAGACCCTTTCCGGCAGGCAGGAGCTGGCGAGCTGCTCTCTGCAAGAAGACTATAACTCTTCAGAGCATCAGACTCTCGTGGGGAGTGTGTACGTGTCTGTTCCATCTACAGTCCCCCCGAGTCCGCGGTCTAACACGACCCAGAGCACCAGCCAGCGCTGCACACCGGCCAAGACCCGTCCAGACCCTTTCCGGCAGGCAGGAGCTGGCGAGCTGCTCTCTGCAAGAATACTATAACTCTTCAGACCATCAGACTCTCGTGGGGAGTTCGTACGTGTCTATTCCATCCACAGTCCCCCCGAGTCCGTGGTCTAACACGACCCAGAGCACCAGCCAGCGCTGTACACCGGCCAAGACCCGTCCAGTCCCTTTCCGGCAGGAAGGCGCTGGCGGGCTGCTCTCTACAAGTAAACTATAACTCTTCAGAACATCAGACTCTCGTGGGGAGTGTGTACGTGTCTGTTCCAACCACAGTCCCCCCGATTCCGGGGTCTAACACGACCCAGAGCACCAGCCAGCGCTGCACACCGGCCAAGACCCGTCCAGACCCTTTCCGGCAGGAAGGCGCTTGCGGGCTGCTCTCTACAAGTAGACTATACCTCTTCAGAGCATCAGACTCTCGTGGGGAGTGTGTACGTGTCTGTTCCAACCACAGTCCCCCCGATTCCGGGGTCTAACACGACCCAGAGCACCAGCCAGCGCCGTACGTCGGCCAAGACCCGTCCAGACCCTTTCCGGCAGGAAGGCGCTTGCGGGCTGCTCTCTACAAGTAGACTATAACTCTTCAGAGCATCAGACTCTCGTGGGGAGTGTGTACGTGTCTGTTCCATCCACAGTCCCCCCGAGTCCGTGGTCTAACACGACCCAGAGCACTAGCCAGCGCCGTACATCGGCCAAGACCCGTCCAGACCCTTTCCGGCAGGAAGGCGCTAGCGGGCTGCTCTCTACAAGTAGACTATAACTCTTCAGAGCATCAGACTCTCGTGGGGAGTGTGTACGTGTCTGTTCCACCCACAGTCCCCCTGAGTCCGTGGTCTAACACGACCTAGAGCACCAGCCAGCGCCGTACGTCGGCCAAGACCCGTCCAGACCCTTTCCGGCAGGAAGGCGCTGGCGGGCTGCTCTCTTCAAGTAAACTATAACTCTTCAGAGCATCAGACTCTTGTGGGGAGTGTGTAAGTGTCTGTTCCATCCACAGTCCCCCCGAGTCCGTGGTCTAACACGACCCAGAGCACTAGCCAGCGCCGTACATCGGCCAAGACCCGTCCAGACCCTTTCCGGCAGGAAGGCGCTGGCGGGCTGCTTTCTACAAGTAAACTATAACTCTTCAGAGCATCAGACTCTCGTGGGGAGTTCGTACGTGTCTGTTCCATCCACAGTCCTCCCGAGTCCGTGGTCTAACACGACCCAGAGCACCAGCCAGCGCTGCACACCGGCCAAGACCCGTCCAGACCCTTTCCGGCAGGAAGGCGCTGGCGGGCTGCTCTCTACAAGTAAACTATAACTCTTCAGAGCATCAGACTCTCGTGGGGAGTGTGTACGTGTCTGTTCCATCCACAGTCCCCCCGAGTCCGTGGTCTAACACGACCCAGAGCACCAGCCAGCGCAGTACGTCGGCCAAGACCTGTTGTAGGAACCCGGTGATGTCGCCGGTATACCCAAGTCTATATTCTGTTAATCAATCCTGTCTCTCTAATAAATGGCAACTGTATTTGAATTTGGAACTATTTTATGAAGTGATTTATATATAGCTGAAAGGTCTGCTTTTTATATTGGGCTAATTGGATTTAAACTGAATTTATATTGGCTATTGTTAAATATGAACGCTGCTCCAACCCCGATTTCAGTTTTTGATCCATCTGTAAATACGTTCATTGCATGTCTATGTTTACTGTTACGTTTTTGAATTCTTTTCAGAAATTAAGTGGATTGGTGACTTTTGTAATATGTTTTGTAAGTGTAAGATCGACTTTGGATTGAGTCCAGGGTGCTCTAGGAGGATATGTGTCTTGAAGGAGTTGTGGAAATTCTATGTCTAGCCGATTGAGTATATGTACTTTGGGCTCGCTGTTTGAATGGTATCCGTCTTCTATAGTGATTGCTTGAAAGCCGATCTTTATTGTATACTTCATACAGGGGGTGAGTAGGAGGTGACACTATATTGCAGAAATAATTTAGATTAAGTATTTCTCTTCTATATCTCAGAGGTGGCTCGCCACTTCTGCGCATAGGCTCAGGGCAGGACTCGATCTGAAGGCACCCGTTGCGATTCTCAGGCCAGCGCACAGAGGTCAAAAATAGTCAAAAAGCGCTCAAAACTTGATTTTTTGAAGTATTTTCTCCGAACATGTTGGCCTTAAATATATGTTAATGACCTCCTGACAGTGTCATTTCTTGAGTTTTAGGCCCCCACCGTTGATTGCAGGCGGGTGGTTAATCATTGAAGTACAAGAAACGAAAAAAATTCCCAAATCCTCATGTACCAAAATCGTTCCTGCAACTCTACTTGTTCAGACCAATAAGGTTGACGCATTTTTTTCTTGTTTTAATGGGATGTTCGAAGGGCAAAAAAAATATATTTTTTATTTTTAGAATCGTCAACGTGGACGGGGATACTTAAAAAGTAGAAAAATTACACTTATCAAATTTCGTTTTGTCTTATACTTTTTGCGTCTCTCTAATTTCGGGCTTACATTTTCCGTGGACATGTATAGAAAGAGCCCAGACCGAAATTGGCTGCATAAATTTGCCTATTTCGGTGCTAGACGTGAACGAACTCGGTTATCTCTATGTAATCCACAGAGGCAGATCAAATCGAAGATGGATTTTTTTTTCAGTACTCAAGTCAGTGTTGACTGCAAAAAATGTCTGAAGTGATCCGAGTGAAAAATCGTGTCCTAGTTGAAATATTGTAATTTCAGGTTTCTAAATCAACAATATTACATGTTATTGAGGGTTGAGCGCATTTGGGCGGTTTTTGACCACTGTGCGGCGTGATAAATTGAATCAAGCATTTGAAGGTTATTGTCCAAAGCTGAGCTGTACACAACAATAGTCTAGCTTTGATCTTATTAAGCTTCTGTAAAGCATCAGCATGCAATACCACCTCCTCCCCTTGCCGTATTAAGCTTCTGTAAAGCATCAGCATGCTGATACCATCTCCTCCCCATGCCGTATTAAGCTTCTATACAGCATCAGCATGCTGATACCATCTCCTCCCCATGCCGTATTAGAGAGCATCTTGAGGATGTTTAAGGTCTGTTGGTATTTTGTTTTTAGATGCTTTAGTTGTCCAGACCAATCCATGTTTCTATCGAACATTACTCGGAAATACCTGACAGTATCTTTGTACATGAGAGGGTTCCTATTTAATGCTAAGGGAGCAGTTACAGGTACTTTTCTTGGAGAAAACAGAATACACTAGGTTTTGGTGGGTGATATGCTAAATCCGTGTTGAATTAGCCAATTGTTTACATCTGTTAATGTCTCTTGCATTTTTTCTTGAAGGGAGGTAATTGATCTATGAGTACAGTAAAACTTCAGGTCGTCTACTTATAAATCACCTTTTACACCTGGTGGTAATTTATGGAGAATTTTGTTAATCACCAAACAGAAGAGTAGAGGGCTGAGTACCCCTCCTTGGGGAACACCGTTTACTTGGACAAAATTACTAGAAAAATATTGTCCACTTCTCATTCGAATTTTTCTATTTTTGAGGAGGTTTTTGATGAACAAAAAGATATAGCCTTGGATCCCCTTTTCTTTGTGCGTTTCGAGTATTAAACTTTTCCAGACAACATCAAAAGCATTCTTGGTACCTACAAAGACGGCTAGTAACTTTTTCTTTTGGGCAAAGGCCTCACAGATATCACTTTCTAACCTTACTATGTTGTCTCTGGTGCTCCTTCCTCCTGGTTGTGGGTCCATTGAGGTAGGATGTACTGTTGTTGTTGTGTGGATGTGTCGTGTATTTTGGTGCGCATCATTGGGATAGGGTTGCTATGTATGTAACTGCCATTGTGAAAGCAATGGAAACTTCCTTTAATCCGGCACGTTTGGGACTTGAAGCATTCTGGATTATCGGATGCATGTCGAACAAAATGAATAGAGGTGAAAATTAAATAGAATTTAGACTATAAGACTAGTAGATATTTAATGTAAAATGAATACAATAAAATTGCACACTGTTAGAATTATACTGCCTCAGTTGAAAGCTATAAACTGGCAACAAGTTGGTATTATACTGCCTCAGTTGAAAGCTATAAACTGGCAACAAGTTGGTATTATACTGCCTCAGTTGAAAGCTATAAACTGGCAACAAGTTGGTATTATACTGCCTCAGTTGAAAGCTATAAACTGGCAACAAGTTGGTATTATACTGCCTCAGTTGAAAGCTATAAACTGGCAACAAGTTGGTATTATACTGCCTCAGTTGAAAGCTATAAACTGGCAACAAGTTGGTATTATACTGCCTCAGTTGAAAGCTATAAACTGGCAACAAGTTGGTATTATACTGCCTCAGTTGAAAGCTATAAACTGGCAACAAGTTGGTATTATACTGCCTCAGTTGAAAGCTATAAACTGGCAACAAGTTGGTATTATACTGCCTCAGTTGAAAGCTATAAACTGGCAACAAGTTGGTATTATACTGCCTCAGTTGAAAGCTATAAACTGGCAACAAGTTGGTATTATACTGCCTCAGTTGAAAGCTATAAACTGGCAACAAGTTGGTATTATACTGCCTCAGTTGAAAGCTATAAACTGGCAACAAGTTGGTATTATACTGCCTCAGTTGAAAGCTATAAACTGGCAACAAGTTGGTATTATACTGCCTCAGTTGAAAGCTATAAACTGGCAACAAGTTGGTATTATACTGCCTCAGTTGAAAGCTATAAACTGGCAACAAGTTGGTATTATACTGCCTCAGTTGAAAGCTATAAACTGGCAACAAGTTGGTATTATACTGCCTCAGTTGAAAGCTATAAACTGGCAACAAGTTGGTATTATACTGCCTCAGTTGAAAGCTATAAACTGGCAACAAGTTGGTATTATACTGCCTCAGTTGAAAGCTATAAACTGGCAACAAGTTGGTATTATACTGCCTCAGTTGAAAGCTATAAACTGGCAACAAGTTGGTATTATACTGCCTCAGTTGAAAGCTATAAACTGGCAACAAGTTGGTATTATACTGCCTCAGTTGAAAGCTATAAACTGGCAACAAGTTGGTATTATACTGCCTCAGTTGAAAGCTATAAACTGGCAACAAGTTGGTATTATACTGCCTCAGTTGAAAGCTATAAACTGGCAACAAGTTGGTATTATACTGCCTCAGTTGAAAGCTATAAACTGGCAACAAGTTGGTATTATACTGCCTCAGTTGAAAGCTATAAACTGGCAACAAGTTGGTATTATACTGCCTCAGTTGAAAGCTATAAACTGGCAACAAGTTGGTATTATACTGCCTCAGTTGAAAGCTATAAACTGGCAACAAGTTGGTATTATACTGCCTCAGTTGAAAGCTATAAACTGGCAACAAGTTGGTATTATACTGCCTCAGTTGAAAGCTATAAACTGGCAACAAGTTGGTATTATACTGCCTCAGTTGAAAGCTATAAACTGGCAACAAGTTGGTATTATACTGCCTCAGTTGAAAGCTATAAACTGGCAACAAGTTGGTATTATACTGCCTCAGTTGAAAGCTATAAACTGGCAACAAGTTGGTATTATACTGCCTCAGTTGAAAGCTATAAACTGGCAACAAGTTGGTATTATACTGCCTCAGTTGAAAGCTATAAACTGGCAACAAGTTGGTATTATACTGCCTCAGTTGAAAGCTATAAACTGGCAACAAGTTGGTATTATACTGCCTCAGTTGAAAGCTATAAACTGGCAACAAGTTGGTATTATACTGCCTCAGTTGAAAGCTATAAACTGGCAACAAGTTGGTATTATACTGCCTCAGTTGAAAGCTATAAACTGGCAACAAGTTGGTATTATACTGCCTCAGTTGAAAGCTATAAACTGGCAACAAGTTGGTATTATACTGCCTCAGTTGAAAGCTATAAACTGGCAACAAGTTGGTATTATACTGCCTCAGTTGAAAGCTATAAACTGGCAACAAGTTGGTATTATACTGCCTCAGTTGAAAGCTATAAACTGGCAACAAGTTGGTATTATACTGCCTCAGTTGAAAGCTATAAACTGGCAACAAGTTGGTATTATACTGCCTCAGTTGAAAGCTATAAACTGGCAACAAGTTGGTATTATACTGCCTCAGTTGAAAGCTATAAACTGGCAACAAGTTGGTATTATACTGCCTCAGTTGAAAGCTATAAACTGGCAACAAGTTGGTATTATACTGCCTCAGTTGAAAGCTATAAACTGGCAACAAGTTGGTATTATACTGCCTCAGTTGAAAGCTATAAACTGGCAACAAGTTGGTATTATACTGCCTCAGTTGAAAGCTATAAACTGGCAACAAGTTGGTATTATACTGCCTCAGTTGAAAGCTATAAACTGGCAACAAGTTGGTATTATACTGCCTCAGTTGAAAGCTATAAACTGGCAACAAGTTGGTATTATACTGCCTCAGTTGAAAGCTATAAACTGGCAACAAGTTGGTATTATACTGCCTCAGTTGAAAGCTATAAACTGGCAACAAGTTGGTATTATACTGCCTCAGTTGAAAGCTATAAACTGGCAACAAGTTGGTATTATACTGCCTCAGTTGAAAGCTATAAACTGGCAACAAGTTGGTATTATACTGCCTCAGTTGAAAGCTATAAACTGGCAACAAGTTGGTATTATACTGCCTCAGTTGAAAGCTATAAACTGGCAACAAGTTGGTATTATACTGCCTCAGTTGAAAGCTATAAACTGGCAACAAGTTGGTATTATACTGCCTCAGTTGAAAGCTATAAACTGGCAACAAGTTGGTATTATACTGCCTCAGTTGAAAGCTATAAACTGGCAACAAGTTGGTATTATACTGCCTCAGTTGAAAGCTATAAACTGGCAACAAGTTGGTATTATACTGCCTCAGTTGAAAGCTATAAACTGGCAACAAGTTGGTATTATACTGCCTCAGTTGAAAGCTATAAACTGGCAACAAGTTGGTATTATACTGCCTCAGTTGAAAGCTATAAACTGGCAACAAGTTGGTATTATACTGCCTCAGTTGAAAGCTATAAACTGGCAACAAGTTGGTATTATACTGCCTCAGTTGAAAGCTATAAACTGGCAACAAGTTGGTATTATACTGCCTCAGTTGAAAGCTATAAACTGGCAACAAGTTGGTATTATACTGCCTCAGTTGAAAGCTATAAACTGGCAACAAGTTGGTATTATACTGCCTCAGTTGAAAGCTATAAACTGGCAACAAGTTGGTATTATACTGCCTCAGTTGAAAGCTATAAACTGGCAACAAGTTGGTATTATACTGCCTCAGTTGAAAGCTATAAACTGGCAACAAGTTGGTATTATACTGCCTCAGTTGAAAGCTATAAACTGGCAACAAGTTGGTATTATACTGCCTCAGTTGAAAGCTATAAACTGGCAACAAGTTGGTATTATACTGCCTCAGTTGAAAGCTATAAACTGGCAACAAGTTGGTATTATACTGCCTCAGTTGAAAGCTATAAACTGGCAACAAGTTGGTATTATACTGCCTCAGTTGAAAGCTATAAACTGGCAACAAGTTGGTATTATACTGCCTCAGTTGAAAGCTATAAACTGGCAACAAGTTGGTATTATACTGCCTCATTTGAAAGCTATAAACTGGCAACAAGTTGGTATTATACTGCCTCAGTTGAAAGCTATAAACTGGCAACAAGTTGGTATTATACTGCCTCAGTTGAAAGCTATAAACTGGCAACAAGTTGGTATTATACTGCCTCAGTTGAAAGCTATAAACTGGCAACAAGTTGGTATTATACTGCCTCAGTTGAAAGCTATAAACTGGCAACAAGTTGGTATTATACTGCCTCAGTTGAAAGCTATAAACTGGCAACAAGTTGGTATTATACTGCCTCAGTTGAAAGCTATAAACTGGCAACAAGTTGGTATTATACTGCCTCAGTTGAAAGCTATAAACTGGCAACAAGTTGGTATTATACTGCCTCAGTTGAAAGCTATAAACTGGCAACAAGTTGGTATTATACTGCCTCAGTTGAAAGCTATAAACTGGCAACAAGTTGGTATTATACTGCCTCAGTTGAAAGCTATAAACTGGCAACAAGTTGGTATTATACTGCCTCAGTTGAAAGCTATAAACTGGCAACAAGTTGGTATTATACTGCCTCAGTTGAAAGCTATAAACTGGCAACAAGTTGGTATTTGATCAGAGAGAAGGTTTCCGGGAGTTTTTCTATTAACCCGTCGGACACCACGGGGATGTTGTGTTGGGGATTTCAAGAAATAGATGGATAAGAACTGAAGTGACGCACTTTTCATGTTTGGCCTAGACATCCCTGCCGTGCCGCATTATCAAGCATGGATGCCTGATTAGAGGAAGTTTGCTATATGTACGAATATAACGTCTACTGATCACAATTGAAGAGTAACAATTCCACCATGGAAGAATTCCTTTTTGCCATGTACAGCAATGGCTCCTAGATGCGCCCTTTGTCTGGTATTCTATTGTCCTAGCTACACTCTGCCTTCTATAGATTAGCGACAATAGACTCGAACAGGTGGCAGCCCTGACCTGCCTGCTTCTTCTTAGATCTATCCATACTCTCCATACTTCGCAGAAATAATATCATCTTTAGGAATAATTAAATCGGAATGTTTCGTCTATCCCAATGAAACAGTTGGTAACATTGTATTCCACTCTTCAGCCAGTACTTACTTGGTTATGGATAATTATAATTACCACTGAACAATGTTGGGCAAAACTAAAAACTAAAACTAAAATTAAAACTAAATTCACTTTTTGGAATAAACTAAAACTAAACTAAAAATTGCAACCTAAAAAAAGACTAAAATTTTACTAATTAATGGATTTTAACTAAACTAAAACTAAATCTTTGGGAATTGACTAAAAACTAAACTAAAAATTTAGTTTAGTTTAGTTTTTAGCACTTTCCTCCGAAGGAAAGTAGCTATTGAGGTTGGACTCATGACGGAATTTTTGAAAAATTTCTTCAAATCTTTATCGATCCTACCTAGTAGACACCGAAAATGACCCCCGTTAAAATTTATATATATCTATATATATATATATATATATGCATATATATATATGTGTCTGTTAACACGATAGCGGCCAGAGTTTTTGTTTTTTCGTCACGAAACTTGGTATATAGCATTCAATTAGCAAACGATTGAACGAGTTCGTTAACCACCAAAGTCGGTCCACCGGAAGGGGGGGTTTACCCCGAACCCAAAACACTTATTTGACTATGTCAGCCGTAATATTTGTTATATTTCAACGAAACTTGGTATTCGTAGTGTTAATATAGAGGGAAAAGTGAGATATAAAAATGAACTAAATCGGTTCATTAGAAGGGGGGGTTTACTCCGGACCCACAATACCAATTCGCCACTACCAGCCGTGATTTTTGGTATATTTCGACGAAACTCGGTATTCGTAGTGCTAATCCACAGGTAAATATGTGTTGTAAAAATAAACGAAATCGGTTCATTAGGAGGGGGGGGTTTACTCCGGACCCACAATACCAATTCGCCACTACCAGCCGTGATTTTTGGTATATTTCGACGAAACTCGGTATTCGTAGTGGTAATCTACAGGTAAATATGTGTTGTAAAAAGATACTACAACTACCGATACTAAATCGGTTCATTAGAAGGGGGGGTTTACTCCGGACCCAAATTCCTAATATACTCGTACCGGTCGTAATTTCTGCTGTATTGTAACGAAACGCTGTATGCGTCGTGGGTAACTCGTGAGAAAGAAGTGTTGTAAAAATGAGCTGAATCGGTCAATCGGAAAGCGGGGGTTTAATTTGTAATATATTTGAATAGAAAAGCCGGCAGACGTAGGTTCACAAAGCCGCCGCAAGGAGCGCTTTCTACCAATAGAGTGACTGTATCCTGTTCCTGCGTTAGATCAAAATTCGATAATATGAGGATTTTTGTATTTATTACGTAGTGTAGTAGGTACCATGTGTAAACATAACTCTGGATGCAAATTAATAATTGATCAGTTACTCATTACAAAATGAGAACTATTCACGTTTTTATTTTATTTATGTAGGATATTTTAAGCAAATTGTTCTGGAAAGCAGTCTACACTACCCAAATTCTGAGGAAAGTGCTTAGTTATGCAGCTCCTGCGTGACGGACTTTACTAAAATAACATGAATTAATATAAATCATATGTTATTTCGATACTTAAGTAAATTATTAAAACTAATAGAACTTGCTTAAGAATAAAAAATTGTGGCTTTTTCTCGTAATTTGAAAACATATGTTCTTTGATAAACTAAATTAGTTAACTAAAAACTAAAACTAAACTAAAATCACAAATTTAGGTCTCTATTACTAAATAAACTAATTACCATACTAAAAACGGAGTCCACATGATTAATAATTATACAAATCTAAAACTAAACTAAAACTAAAAATACAACATTAGTTTAGTTTTAGTTAGGGAAAACTAACGTTAGTTTAGTTTACTAACGTTAGTTTTGCCCAACACTGCCACTGAAATAGAAAATATGTTCATTGTATATCCAAGACTTTGGAAGTAAAAGGACGAATTTGAAAAATCTACTTCTTTTTTTTTATTTATTTTTTTTCTGATTCGGAAAGATGTAGGCAACACGATTTTGATCAACCTTGGCACACAGGTAGGTCTTGGCACACAGGTAGGTCTTGGCACACAGGTAGGTCTTGGCACACAGGTAGGTCTAGGCACACAGGTAGGTCTTGGCACACAGGTAGGTCTTGGCACACAGGTAGGCCTTGGCACACAGGTAGGTCTTGGCACACAGGTAGGTCTTGGCACACCGGTAGGTCTTGGCACACAGGTAGGTCTTGGCACACAGGTAGGTCTTGGCACACAGGTAGGTCTTGATGCGGGGAGTGTCACAGGCTAGGTCAAAAACGTCTAGGACTCACAGTTCGGAGGTCAAGGGTTCCAAACTTGTTTGGTTTCTAATTTATTTTTGCTTTTCTAGATGCAGAAAGTAGGTGTAGCATAGCACGCCGGGTAACAGCTAGTATATATATATATATATATATATATATATATATATATATATATATATATGCTTGTGTCATTTAACAACGATAGCCGCCTGGGTTTTAGTTTTTTTGCCACGAAACTTGGTATATAGCGTGCTCGTACCAAACGATTGAACGAGTTCATAACTAACAAAATCGGTCCATCTGGAGGCTTGGGTTTACCCCGGACCCAATGTAGTTGTCCATCCCGGGCGTAATTGTTGTTGTATTGCAATGAAACTCAGTATTCGTTGTGGTAATCTTAATAGAGAAATGTGTTACAATAATAAACTAAATCAGTTTATAAGGAGGGGGAGTGTGTTACTCCGGAGCGAAATTGCTAATCCCTAAGATCTTGTTCTGCTTCCAAATCTCATTTTTTATTTTTAAATGTGTTTATATTATTTCCGAAATATTAACACAAAACATTAGGTAACTGTTTCTATCAAACGCTTCAGTAATGAGGACCTTGGAAGAGAATCTGAAAAATCTACTTTTTATTTTCAGATTCAGAAAGATGTAGACAAGACGATGCATCCCTTGTTTCTCTGGTTGGCCTTTAGTTCTCTCACAGTTTCAAGTTAAAATTAATAGCACCATCATCCGATTTCAAGGGCAAATCCCGGGTCGAAAATGTCCCTGGTAGCATTTTTTGACCCATAAATTATTCGTATAAATTATAATAAAAACATTGATTTTCAATTGCTTACTTCTTCAATCAGGTTTATGAATCAGCATTCCATAGAGTAAACATTCGCCTTTCCTGAAGCATTTCTAAAACTTAGACTTGGATTTCCTAACATCCGGAATTCGGGATTCGCCCTTTCTCTTCCAATTTAGTAATGTAGATTAGTGAAGAAATTAGTGATGGATCCGACTTCATATATATATATACTAGCTGAATACCCGTGCTTCACCACGGCCGATAAGTATTACTAGCTGAATAACCGTGCTTCACCACGGCCGATAAGTATTACTAGCTGAATACCCGTGCTTCACCACGGCCGATAAGTATTACTAGCTGAATACCCATGCTTCACCACGGCCGATAAGTATTTTTTATATTGAGTTAAATAAGATATGATCAAAATTAACGCTACTACATAATTTTGTACAGCTTTTTATTGCACGGACTTTAAAGTTACCCAGGAAACACCATGTGAAGGTAACCGTGCTTGTTTCCGTTGGAGAGTAAAAAAAAAAAAAAAAAAAAAAAAAAATACAACAACCGCTTAAAAAGTTAGATAAACAAAGACAAATACACGTTGAAAAGCATAAAAATAACAAATTTGAAGTTTTAAGCACTTATCTCTTCGATTGACATCGCCCCACCGAACATTACAACAGAATCTTATTGTAGAGAATTTAGTAACCTTTCGAATAGCCGCCTTCCACTTACTACGAGTTCCCAACCGTTTTCGAGATATTTTAGAAAATATACTGAGATCCGAAAACTTTGTATCACCATTCATACAATTTTTTTCCATATACTTCGTTTCTGAATACCCAAACAGAAAATTAGTTTTGAAAAGTATTTCTGTCAATTTTTCTGGTAAATGGCTACAGAACTCGCTTAAAAAATGGTTTCATTCGTTTTCCTACGTTAAGGAATCTTTCGCACAAATTTCGCTCCAAAAACCATGTTCCAGTAAACGGATTCAGCTGGTTAATGAACTTGGCCTTTTAAATGAGAAGAAAGATTTTTGTACCAAATGTTATCAAAATCGAATCATTTTTGAGCCGATAAGGAACTTCTTAATAGTTCAAACCCCCCTAAAAGTATTTTTCTCCAGCGGTGGTACTCCTCCTCTGGAGAAAAATGCCGTTCCATCTAAAAATATCATCCCAGCGACGAAAACTAAACATCAAGCATATATATATATATATATATATATATATATATATATATATATATATATATATGTATATATATATATATATATATATATGTATATATATATGTATATATATATATATATATATATATATATATATATATATATATAAACATGAATAGTTTTGCTGTTTTATTTTTTTAATGAATAGCTGATTCAATGTACAGCAGAAGCCGGATAGAGCATCCATGTTCAGCGCTCCTAGTGGTGGAAGCAACAACCACTATATTGACTATTAAATTCAATTCGAATTTAATACTGATTAAACCCCATCTTCTAATGAACCGATTAAGTTTATTTTTGAAACACATCTTTTTTTTAGATATCCACGAGGTACACCGTATTATTTTACAATGCACGAGGAAGAGCGGTTGCTATGAGCAAATTAGTAATTTGTGTCCGGAGTAAACCCCCCCCCCCCCCCGTAATGAACCGAATTAGTTTATGTTTACAACATTTTGTCTCCTTAGATTGCCACAAACAATACCGAAACTCGTTGCAGTTCATCCAAAATTACGCCCGGTTTGAACAAATTAATACTTTGGACCCGGGATACCCCCCCCCCCCCCGGTTTTATCGATTTTGGTGGTGAACGAACTCGTTGAATCGTTTGACACCGTGGCTATACCAACATCTCGTTTTTCTACGAACCAGGTCATTGTAAAGTGTTTCTTAATCAAAAAACTATGAGGAACAGCTGATTTCGGTAGATTAAGCCCATCACCCAAGTAATAACAGCCAGAGAAACAACCAAGGTGGAGGTTGGGCTGAATGACCAATGTTCAAGCCCTAAATAAATAGACCGAGAGCCAGCAACGCACTTTTCATGAAGTGTTTTATGCACCCTGAAATTTTGCTATAATGTACCTCTTGGGTAGATAAGAAGGTAAATATGTGTTTCCTGGACATACCGTGGAACACCAGGTACTGCGCATAGGGGAAAGGTGCAAAACAATATTGCCCAAAAGTAGAGTTTTATTCAGAAACCAACTATTATTATTCGTGTGAAATTAAATTATGTGTTCGTAATGGCTTCTTCACACTAAAGAAAGTATTGGTTTTGACTCAGAAATCAGAAAAAAATAGACTAAAATAATTTTTGTTTTTAAAACAACAGGGCACCATTTTAAAGCTTATTAAATAAGGCAACTTTTGAGGCGGAGGCAAACCGCTAAGTCTATAAATAGCTGATTACTAAAATATTGAATAAGTTAGGAAAACCCTAATAACAATATTTTACATCTATAAGGCTCTTAGTGTAGCTCCTAATTTACATGACAACATTTCAATAATGAATGTTTCTTATTGGAAATTTAATGTAGATTCTAAAAATGTGGTCGTAATTTACGATACATAGACCAGAAATGCGGAAAACACAGTTTTTCATAAGAAAACCCAATAGTTTTGAAAATAGACAAAAGTTTGAATAGCTCTGCTACATGTTGAGATAGGACGCTCATTTCTGCGTCCC